>VXBT01005724.1:537940-590162 GCA_013400235.1 Oriolus oriolus | reverse complement strand
TCCTTCCTCTCTTTTTTTTTTTTTGTCTCATGCAGAATCCCAGTAGCTAGGCAGCCTCCCTCTTTTCTTTCCTTCCTTCCTTCCTTCCACCCCTTCGCTATGTAGGAAGGGAGAGGCATCAATGGAAAGACTGAAAATCGCGTAGTTGGACTTTCAGATGCATTTTTTCTTGAAAGAGGAAGATAAATCCCGCTTGCCAGCACACTGACTTTTGTTGCTGTTGCATCGCTTGGTAAAAATGGGGTTCACTCACTCCCGCTGAATCCTTGGAGCATTCCAGAGAGTTGCTGCAGTGAAGGACTTATCTTTATTTTCTGCATCAGAGGAGCTGCATTGATGTTAACCATTTTTTTGTAAAATGGAGAACGAGATCTTCACACCCCTTCTGGAGCAGTTCATGTCGAGCCCTCTTGTCACCTGGGTAAGCGTTCATTTTCCCTTCACACGTTCCTGGGTTTTTTGTGCTCATTGTTTGAGGAGAAGAGCCTTGCGGCAGGGAGCGAGGTGGAGTTGGTGTCACGGTGCTGCTGCTGGTTCTCTTACAGGTGAAGACATTCGGACCGCTAGCTGGAGGAAATGGGACCAACCTGGAGGAATATGTGGCGCTGGTGGATGGAGTGTATTTGAACGAAGTCATGCTGCAAATGTGAGTGCGGGCAAGCGCTGCCTTGGGGTTATTTTTTGCTGGTTTGTTTCTCTTATTGGTTTTTTTTTTATGAAGAATCCTTTTCCCTCTCTCCCCGTACTGACCTTGGTAAATTATTTTCATTTGTGCTTGACACGGTCATGTGGTGAGTTAAGAGGAGACTTGGGATCGTGGCGGATCCCGACTGTACAGCTGAATGTATGAGCAGGATGTGTAGTGTGAGCAATGTATTTGCAGGATGTGTAGTGTGATACAGGCTGAATCATCACTGTAGAACTTACTGGAAAATGGGATGACTGTAAATAGTTCCCCAGATTTCCACTGAGGGCATAAGAAAGGTTCATCCTGCTCTAAGTCATGCTTATAAAGAAAATTTTGAATAAATTTGCTTGGCTAATAAGATTCTAATCCATATCTTGGTGCACGTGACATGCAACTTAAGGATGGCATGCAACTCACACGGGGTTGTTCACTGAGCAAAAAGACTGTCCTTAAACTCCTTCCTTTTCGTTTTCCACGCTTCCAAATTAGAGTAGATAGCAGTTAAGCAGTAAAGCTGATGCTTTAATTATGAGCATAGAGTGTTTTCTGGCTACAGCCCACAGAAGAAACATTTTTACGTGCACTTATAAACTGCTTATTGAAAACTCTGGTTCAGAAAAAATCCTGTACAGTGGCTCTCTGTTAATTATAATTTTGACTGGAATGTTGCCCACTACTGTCATGCTGGAGAGTAACACTTGTCAGGTGTCTAGTGATAGAATGATAAAAGTGTTACTAGTGCAAAGATTTCTACATACCTTTTTTTTTTTTTGATATTTTAAGTCTCTGCAGAGAAATACATCTATTTTTTGTATCGGTATGAAAAGCTGTGGGCTTATTGCTGGCTGGGTACATCCATCAGTGCGTGAGCAGCTTGTATTGGCAGCTGTTCCTCAGGAACACTGCTCAGGGATGGGCATCCTCTTGCTCTGTTTATAGCTTTTACTCATATTTAATGCTTTAAAAGTTTTTGCCCTTGGTGTTCAGCTTGTGTAACTGATCTGTGTCAAAAGAGCAACAGTTTACCACATTTAAGTGTGAATTCACAGCCTTTTGAAACCAGTATTTTCTTTGTCATCTACTTCTGTACAACTAAAACTCCCAAGTATTCGCTTCTAATACTCACTCTAATGTTGAAAAACGTGGAAAACTTGGTGGAACTGAACTTTTTGGAAAAAAAAAATCCTGAGTGGATTCTGGCACACCTTAATAAAGAATTTTAAGTGATGCATTTCACTGAAGAATACTGGTTTTATTTTACAAGTTCCTTCTTTTTTTTCTTGGACTACATAAAGTAAGTAGATTGTCAGCTGTGGCCACGCATTTAATATGTAGAGCTTCTATGGGATAAAAAAGTTGGACAGCTGGAAGGCAAATTTAGCACAGGAACAAGGTGATTTTGAGGAATATAGTCTTAAAGTTACGCTTTTATCAGTCAATTTTTTAATACTGAGTATAAATTGATACTTGATACGTGTATGTAAAATGGAAAACTGCGGAGAAGGAGCATTCCCGTGCCTAAGGCGCTGTGTGTTGAGTTTGGCTGTGACTTTGTACATCCTTGACCCCATGCCATGATTGCTGTACTTAGGAAGCATTGGGTGTGTATGTATAAAAAATACACATTGGAAATGTAAATTTTTAAAATATAGTTTGATAGTCAGAACAGTGTCAACTACCTCAAGCTGGAGGTGTGTGTAAAGGCATTGGTGTACAAATAAAATTAATTTAAGAAATATGTCACTACACTGGAAGGTCTTTTGGGAACTGAGATGTATTATGGCTGGTTACTGCTTATAAACTGTCTCTTAGAACTCTGTTCATGTTTGGGAAGGTTCAGTTTGTTTTGGGTTTTGTGCCAGGATTGAAATAGGGGAAAAATTGTTTCATGTTTTGCAGTGTGATCCTGTCTGCAGTGAAGTCACTGTGGAAAGCTGTGTTAACTTCTGGTCCTGTTCACTTTGAATATCCACCCATTAAGCACCTTCATTTGCAAAAACACTGCAAAGACGCAGCTCTAACTAATCATCAATATAGATTATTTCCAGTGTTTTCCATTTTTATTTCTCTTTTATTTTCCTTTCATTCTTTACTACCATATATTGAGGAAATGTGGCAGAAAAACTTTTGTCATGTGACTTCAAAAGAAAAGTGTTTTTCTTCAGAATGTTGGGGTTGGGGGATTTTTTTTGGTTGTTTGTTTTGGGTTTTTTTTAAAGCTCAGTGACTTCACTTGAGAACTCGAGGTCTGTGGTTAGGAGCTATGGCAGTGGAAGCTGTTAGAGGTGCTGTGGTCCTGCTGCATATCTACTTTAATACTTACTTTATTCTTGCCAAATGTTGAAAAAACAAATTCTGTGACCATAAAAGTGAGTGTTAATATTGGATTAGGCATGGTTTGTAAACAGTTACACAGTCAAAAAAAAAGTGGCTTTGTTAGTTAGAGAAGGTTTTTTGTTCGGTTAAAAAAGAGTTAATCCTGCCTTCCATCATCTACAAGTGAGAGTTTGTCAGTCCAGCATTTGTTTCTCCTTGTGCTTGTCTGGATCAACTTTATTTTCAACAATTGTAATGATTCAGACAGGGAAGAGAGGTGTCAGCATTGGAATAGTTGCAGGATGCTGGTGTTGCTGAGATTGTGGGGTTTATCAGCATTGAGTTTATTAGTACCCCCTCCATGAGAGAATTCATCACATTCCTTGTATGTTTTTTACCTTTGACTTTTTGGATGTTTTGGGACATGTGAAAATTGCGCAGATTCTGTTCAGTGTCCAGTTACATCTGAAGGGCTCTTCCTTGCTGCGGATGCTGCAGGCCAATTTAATTATTATTTTTTAAATTTTATTTTTAATTAAGGAGAGTTCCAGTGTTTATAATATTAGCCCCTAACTTGAGAGAATGTCTCTAATTTCCTGTTTAAATTTAGGTCCCGTTCTTCAAAAGTATCTGGTTACTTACCTTCTGCTGGGATCAGTCAGTATCTGATACTTGTGGATAGAAACCCATCTGTCTTTCTAAATCTGAGCCTTTATCTTTGTGCTCTTTGATAGAAAAAAGGGGTCACGCTTCTTGGAAATAAATCAGAGCACGAGAGATCACTGCAGTGGTGTTCTGCCATGGCAGGGAGGTGGAGGAACATACCAGGAATGCTTCATACCTTTACTGCACCTCCGTATCATAATGCTTCGAACATTATAAAGTGCTCGTAGGCTCGAGTAGGATCTGTGGTGTATGGTACTGACATCAGTGAACCAGTACAATTCAATGGATTAGTCACCTGTTGCACACCCAAGTACAATTGCAGTAAAATAATACTCAGTTGTCCTGGAGGTATTTTTCCAGAACCTGATTAACACCATCTCAGGTTTTTTCAGTAGTCTTAGCATTGTACTGTTTATAAACTCCTCTGATTCAAAAAAATTGTGTATTTTTACAGAAACGCACATTTTCTGAGTGGCATTTATTTCCATTTTTGATAGGTGTTATTCTCTGATATTTGTTAACTGAATTCCAATAGGATTGTGTAAGAAATGCTGAAAGTCTTTTAGTATGAGCTGTGGTTCCCAAACTGACAAGAGTCTTGCTGGTTCCTTTGAATAAAAAGAGACAGCTGCAAGTAGTTACAAGATTGGGGCTTTCATTACGTTTACCACCACCATTAATATTTGGTCAAGCAACAAAGACTTGAAACAGTGTTTTAGCTTTAATTGTTTTATTTTACTATGCTTTGTATTTGTGGAAATAAATCTGGTTTAAAGGAGCTATTGGACCCAGACTGTATGCAGAGTTGGTAATGTACAGAACCAAACTCTGGAACTGAGTTAATGTAATCCACTGTCTGCAAAACCTGGCTGTTTTCATCCCAGTGTGCCATTTATAACTGTGGTCTTAATTACATACATTAAGTGATTCTTTCCATATCAGTTTTTGCATCCAGACGTGCTGAAAACTGCTTCAAAGATGAAGTCTTTCATTATTCTCCTGGGTTTTTCCCCTGTTACCATTCTCCCACTGTTTTTTGCTGACTGGATCCACTTGCAGGCCTTTCACACCATCAGATTTTCCAGGTGGACTGGCTGCCTGTTTCCTCCCACCACCCTGGTGGTGTGTGCCTAGAATGTGGACAGCTTCCTTGGCTCCTGTTCTGAGCTCTCAGCCTTCAGTTGTGTGCTTTTTTCCGAGCAGTTGAGCTTGCCAGCCCATACTTCTGGCTTGCCTATATCTTCCCCTGAAAACTGGACTCCGTCTCTGGTGCTGGAGCCAGCTGCCTGGCTCTGTGAAAGAGTGCAGGAGCAGCCACTCAATCCAATTAACTCCTTCTTGGGGAGACCAAGGAGGGAGAGGCAGCTTCAGCCAGGCTCTGGCTGGGTGGGGAAATGGAAAAGAGTTTCGAGGAAAAGGAAATCAGTGACTTTGGCAGCATAAGTAGGAACATGTATTGTAGAAAAAGGTCAGATGTTATTAAGTCTACACCCTTATCGCTTCATGGATTAGATTCACACTTCCCAGATGTGCACTGTCAGGTTTCCACAGGTGCAAGGTGTCACTTGGACTTTGTGAGAGTTGTTGCTCCCAAGTGTGGTTCTGCAGCAGCAGGGCTGGAATTTTTCTTCACGAAAGCTGAATTTGTAGCACTTTTTTTGTAAAGAAGCAAATTCTTTAATAGAGCACAATGCACACCAGGAGTGTTGGAATTAAACCCTTTTGATTAGAGAAAAGGAAAACATAGTTCTTAGTGTAATGATGCATAATTTTAGACTGGACCGTCAGCCTGCAGTGAGTTCTGAGTTGGGCAGGTGAGGAGGACACAGGCTGATACCTGCACTTGTGAGGGGGTTGGGTTTTTGGTAGATAAAGGGGAAGAGTGCACGGGTTGAACATGGAATGCTTGAAGTGTTTGATCTTCACTTGTCTCTGTTTCACTAGTTTTTGTTATGCTTTTGTACCCTTTTCCACAGCTGATGTCCACTTTCCTTCATCCTGGCTACCCGGATTTATTTCTGAGCAGTAAACTACTCTGTGGTTCACTCTTGTTTCTTGTAAAATTTTGAAGATTAGAAGTTAAATAATCTAATCTTCCTTTACACATCCACATCCATTTCTTTCCTTCATGTGCCATCTTGATTATCTTTCTTTGACTCTGTCTCCTTATTTCTTTTGGTAGCCTGGTACTTCCCCCATCCTTAGTCTAGGCTAGTACCTTGGGCCAGCGAATAAAAACTGAATTAGAAACAATTTTTTAATACATACAGAGGTTTCTATTAAGTCTGTCAACCTGTTCCATAAATAGCTGTCTTAGATCTAGTATCAAAATAACTTGTCTCAGCATTGAAAGCATTCTGGCAAGGAAAGAACCTACATTCACTATGGCTTTAGAGTTTATTTTTCAGAGAGTTTGGCATTTCACATTCTACGTGCTGTTTCAAAGCACTCCATGAGAATAACAGCAGCAGTAAAGTCCAGAGTTTTAAGTTAGCTACAAACACCTGGCTGATCAGCTTGTACCCTTCAGTGGCAAGGCTGTGCTGCTTCAGATTTCATGGCTGTTCTGGGGATCTCTCCACCACAAACCTTTGCAAAGTATTGCTCTGCTCTGATCTTTCTTTTAAAAACTAACCTAGTTAACTGAATTTGGGTGCTAAATCAAGCACATCTTATCCTATACCGAACTTGAGATTTGCTTCTAGATTTTCCTCATTTGTTTCTTCTGTTAAGAAGTGACTTTTAAGTTTTGTGTTTGTTCATATGTTCCTCTTATTTTTGATTCCTCCTCTTTTTTCTCTAAGCTAAATAGCAATTTCTTGCCTTCCTTGTCTTTCATAATGCACTACTTTTCCCTAGGTAGTAATTATTTAGGGATCAAGACATTTTTCCAAAATGCTGCTTTGTTAGTGCACATGACCTCAGTGGTCACAGATTATTTGGGAATAACTGTGTGAGAGTCTCTGTGTGTGTTTGCTTTGTTTTAGAGTCCAGTCTTTATCCTGAAGATGCTCCAGAGGCAGTTGTTGTTGAGCACTGTTTGCAAAATGCCTCCTTTCGTTTCATGGGATTAACTGATGCCAAAGCTTTGAATTGAAGCAAGGCTGCTGCTTGACCCAAGCAAAAATTATCTGATGTTGTATTTTTGGACCGGGAAATTGTAAAGGATGAACTCATAAATGGTGTCTATCATATTCCTGGCTGTGCAGTGAATCTTTGTGTTGCATATTTAGAGACACTCCAATACTTGCTTCCTTTCCTATAGTGACAGAAGACAGTCCACTTAGGTTTGTTACAGAATTTTATCTTGGTTTAAGCTGCAGGGAAATGTTTGTTCTAGTTTTTCTCTGTGTGGTGTCTTTGTTTTTCTTAAATAAGCCCCTGAGCAAAAAGTGTCTGGTGGAATTTCCTGGTAGCTTGGGAATACACTTGCTGCATATTTATTGTGTGTGCTGGGCAAAACCAGAGTAGAGATACTGGGAGATGTAAGAGAGAATGTAGGCAAATGTCACATTGTCACTAGTCTAAAAATGGGTGTGGAGAAAGATGAAAATGTGTATTTTATTGTTAATAATTTACTTATAGTGGGTTTCTTTCCCTTCCTAAGGAAGGGAAATTATCTAAAGTCAAGGTGTTCTAACCAAAATTATTTAGTGGAAATCTACATGGTGCTATTTTTACAACTGAAGAGCTTTCTAGTCACTAAAACTGCAATATTTGTGTAGCTTTGGTGCCATCTTGACAGATCACACATCAGTATTTCCTGCAGTTGTTAATATTCAGTGCTGAGGTGTTTACTTGTGGTCAGACTATTGTGACTCTGAAGTAGCAGCTAACTTTTTTTGAGAATCTGTAGCTCCAGCAAAGTTCAAAGTCAAGAGTAAAATGGGTGAACATTTTTCCAAGTGTTTCAAAGGAGAAATTATTTTTGGTAGTTATATGATTATCAAATAAAGCAAAGTACATGCTGCTGTGGTGCTGTTAGTTAGGATAGAAGGAAAAAAACAGTACTTACAAACTTCTCTTAAAAGTTTTTTTTAAGCTTAGATAAAGAAGACTGCATAAATGTGTATTGCTTTTAAATTCTGCATAGTAATCTTCCCTTATATTAATATTTTGAATGTCTTAGAAAGCATGTTAGCTCCACAAATGTCATTTGCTCAGGGCCGTAAGTGTTCATTGTCTTCTCTTCTGTACTGCTTGCTGCTTCCTGGCAGCGATGACAACTTGCTGGCCCTATTCTGCTTCTTTTATAACCGTGCCTGATGTTTCTTCCAAACTGGTACCTGTGTGTTTGCCGAACGATCCTCCCATGGTGCACTGTGCAAACTCACTGTCCTCACTCCAGTGGCCTGGGAGATTTGGTGCCAAGTCATGCTGCATCTTGTGATGCAGATCTGGGAGTGCTTATGTGTAAAGCTGATCTTACTCTTGTCACAGGATTACTGGGGGTGGCAATGTTTGCAGTGTTCCCGTGGTCAGTTGCTTTGAGGTGTTAATCACAAAGTCAAGTAGTTCTCAACTACTTTGTTAATTGGTACTGAACGGAATAGGTCTTGAAAATTTGGACTCATTTCAGAAGGAAAAAATGTTGGCTCTGAGAGGGAAAATAACACACAGTGCTTGAAGTAGAAGTCAGAACTTCAGACTTCATGATCCTCAGTATTCTGCTTCTGTGGCATGTCCGTCTTCTTGCTTTCCTGACCTTTGGCCTGTACACTCTTGCATCCTGGGCACCTTTTGGATTTAGTTGAATTTGGAAGGTGGTGTGGTGCAAGTACAGCAGTTTAATTCTCCTTTTTCAAATTATATTTCCTGCTAAAACTTCTGTAGTTAAAAATCCCTCCAAAACCAGCCAAGCAAACCAACAAGATGTCACTTGAAAGATATTTGGATTTGTTGGATTAGAGTGTGTTTGTCAGACTTTCTGGTTCTCATATGTTTCCTCAAAAAAAAGTTTTGTTTCTTCTAGGAATTCTCAAGTTTTTAATACCTAGGTGTGTTTATTTTGTGTATCAGTGTTAAGTGTTCTGTGCTGCTCTGGATCCTTTAGATTTTCCTTTCTGTGAGTGACACTTCCTAATTTGGTGGCAGCCAGATTACCTTTTGCCAGCAGTGGAGCAGAGAGGCTGCTCCACATTCATGGATTTGTTGTGGGGAGCTCACCCACTGGGTGCAGTCAGCAGTGACTCACGAAGTTCAATTTGTGGCACAAAGCTTTATTTTTTTTTACATACTATCTTCTAGTGTGAGAGGAAAAGCATAGTCAAGGTCAAGGTGAAACAATAGTAATAAAGTTGTTTCATATTATTTGATGATAAAGACAGCAGTTGCTCTGTAAACTTGGAAGTGAGGTTTTTTGGGGGGTGTTGATTCGGCGCTACAAGTGTGTGCTTAGTCGATGACAGGTGAACTGTTTTACGTTCTTTCTTGTTTCCTCATACATTTTGCTCACCTGCATGCATCTTCCTTATACATTAAGTAAAAGAGAAAATAATGAATATGGGCTGTTCTGGACTCGGTTTGGGTTTTTTTTAAACCCCAGGAGGAAGAAATTAAAGATCAGTCAGCAAGACCTGTTGAATGTATTTTGATTTTGTCTGGCTGTTGGCTCATTCACATGTGAACCTAGGAGTGTAGAGATGTGAGGGGATGTCTCTTGTGATACTGATATTGATCCACTGATACTGCCACTGCAGTGGGACCACGCGGAGGTTGTGATGTGCAGCAGGTCCCCATCCCTGGAGCAGGGAGACACGGGGTCACTGGGCAGGACACAGCTACAGCTCTTGTAGCACCCTCCAGCAGTGAGGAATCCAGCAGCTCCTGTGCTGGGAGTGCCAGTCAGGCTGCTGAGGCACCGTGCAGCTGCCCTGGGAGCAGTTGAGCTCGCTCAGATGCTGAGCTGAGGCTGGCAGGAGGGAAGCTGTCTGCATATGCTCAGTATCCATGGATGTGTTCTTGGCAGTGCTCCCTATGATCCCACCAGCCACTCCATTTGGGTTAGGCCAGTTGGTCGTGGTTTGGTTGTTTTTTATTTTTAAGTAGGCATAGGGCTTCAGCCTCCTAACAGTTTATGATGTTGGACATAGTCCTAGGAAGTGGGGTTTTGTGCAAGGGCCAAAAGACGTCTGATGCTAGGCCTGCTTCCTAAAGTTCGCAGGATCAGGAGGCAGAAAATGTTGGATACAGCTGTTGAACTTCTGGCACAGGCAGTTTATCCTTGCTAAGTGCAGAGTTAGCAAAGTGTCCTTAAACTGAGGTGCTGATACTGATTTTGTGGCAAAGGGTGTCTCAGTGTTTGGGATATCTTCAGATGTTTGAGCAGATGTCTGCAGAACTACACGACCATTTCAGCTGTGCGTTGGCTGCTGCTCAAACAGTCTCGAGGGTAGAAATACAGGTGTCATACAACTAAAAGGTAGATTGTCAAATGTTAAGCAATTTGAAGATTATCAGTTATTCTCCAGTGAAAGCCCCAGTTTTATTTTGACTTTTTTATTGTTTTGTCAGTGAAAGGATGCTGCTGTATTAAATCTCTTTGTAAAACACGTTTTGAGCATGCTTATTATTTTCTTGCCAGTGGTAAATAATGAAGATGCCCCTTTATTGCTGGAAATCTATCCCAAAATTTTGTTAGGAGTAATTATTGAAATATTTGACAGATACCAGGAGTGAACCTCAGCATTCCAGTTAAAAAGACTTTGGAGGAAATATAACGTTATTAGGCAAGCAGCGTTTTTTTTGTACAAGTGAATGCTGTGCTACTGTAAGCTAAACCATGGGGTAGCATTTCACTGAACTCACCAAATACATTCAAACAATGGTATATTTCAAATTAGGGTACGTTATGATACCAGACTTAATCATTAAGTACCATCAAGGAACAGATGGCGAGGGAGGACACAACTGGTTTGCAGTCTGCATAGATTTAAGCATGAGGCCATTAAGCTATCACATTCCCATTTCTGATAGAATTTGGTCAATGAAAAATTAAAGACACATAATCCCTGATTACATGAAGTCTCAATCTGTGATTCATGACACTGGTAGTATTTCAAAATCACTGAAGTTCTCTCCGTAATCAGGAGTTTTAAACTAATGCATTATTGGGATAGATGCTCCTGTCTGGTTTTATTGCTATTGAAATTAATGTATCTTGTCATAAGTAGGTTGCTCTTAAATGTAAAATTGCTTAAGGGTATCTTTTACCGCTCTGCTTCCTATCGACTTCTAGACAGATTTGCCCTATTTTGCTGGGCTGTTTGCCACTGAAGCAGCTCAGTATCCCCCCCTCATAAAAGGAGCAGTTCAGAGCATGGATGGCCTTAAAAATGTTTCTAGTAGCCACCAGAATCTTATGGTTTTTAAAAGCTGCTTTTTAAAGCTATGTCTTGTAAAGGTCTGTTTTGGAACCAGTTTATCTTCAGAATTATTTCATTTGCATCCTGTATTCCCACCAGTTTATTTCAGTGTCATTGGACCTAATGTATTCTAATAAACAGAATTGTTTTGCATTAATAAAAGTATAATCATTATAAACATTTTACTGGTCATGACAATTCAACTGTTCAACATATGAATACAAGTACTTCATTAAAATCTTTAATATATTAGTTTTCAAGAACTGTAGAGCAGTTTAATGATGCTCTTGTAAGGTTTTGGCAGTTCATGTGTAGGGTTTTATCTTTCTGTGTGAAAAATATTTGCGCATCAGATTTCTTCAGTCATTTCAAGTGCTTGGTAAAGAAATTAGTATGCCCTGACTTGGACCAGCCTGAAAAATACAATTCTACAAAAATGTAGTGGAAATATGTAGCCAGCATCCTGCTGTATTATTTCCTCTTTGGGAGGGACAAATGAAGACATCAATACTTAAGATGATGGACTATATCGACTAAATGAAGAATATTTAAAATGCTGCTTAGTGGATTAAGGAGAGTGCTGAGCATTCAGGTTGGAGACTTTGAGAAAATGAGACCTGATTATCAGTAATGGGAGTGAAGGTGGGTTTAGTTATTTTTTTTAAAATAAGGAATCTCCTGTTCAAGGCCCTAATCATGGTCCTTTCAGTAACAGTGGTGTGAGGAGGGATCTGTCAGGTCTGTGCTTGGCTGTTCCATACACAAACCTGACAGTTCTAACACAGTCTGAAAGGTAGAAATAAATCAGTGACTGAAGGTTAGGGAGCTCTGCTAAATACCAGCACAGAGGCCACTTGGTAGAAGAATCCCTCAGTTTTAAACATTTACTTTTCAGCATGACGGTCATTTTAGTAGGTAGCCTGTAAATAGTCTGTGTTTATAATCATTTAATGACATAATGTGGTTAGAAAGATATCAATTACTGGAGCACAGAGGTAAAGTCCTGTTTGCACTGGAAGGTGCTGAGAGCAGGGTTTCACTCTGGGAAGCATTGGAAGCAATTTTCTTGCCAAGTCGCTCATCTTAGTCATGGCTAACATGTATTAATTGAGAGTGTCAAAGACAACTGACCTCCCATGGTTGTAGAATAATGAGCCAAGACGACATTCATTACCAAAAAAAAGGAAAAAGGAAACTACTACCAATAGTGAGTTATTGAGGGTACATGTTTAATTAAATTTAAAATGATTGGTAGAGATTAGTAGTTTTAGTGCTGATACCTCACTACCTTGCTTTTATTGAACCTTAAAAACAGTGAGTTAAATTTCTTGTAATCACTACTTATTTTTAAGTTCTGCTGAAAAATGTTAAGGGAACTTGGAGTTTGGGGTTTCTGTTGGACCCTTTGCCATAATCTTTTGAAAAAGTTTGACATTACTAAAATAAATTTGTTCTGTGCACCAGGTTGTCCCAAGGCTCACATTCTGCTTTTAATTATTGATCATCTTCACTAGTAGAGCATCTTGTAACTGGCTGGTGGAGTTTTTCCAAGTGGTAAAAATACAATTCCAGAGCACATCTGTGGCCTAAGTCTTCCCAGCAAAAATTCACAATCTCAGTAAACTGCTTCCTGCAATTTAAACCAACAACAAAAAGTCAAACCAAAACAAAACCTCCTACCTTTCTGTTTTAAGCTGCAGGAATGAATCATTTTGGCACTAAGCAGGTCAGCTTGTCATTGAGCGAGATGAGGTTCTTAAAGCAGCCCAAACCTTCCCTGCTGGCTGGGCCTGATCCCCTGGAGTCATGAAGATCCAGTGCTATGCAAATGTTAAAGGTTTTGTTCATCCAGGATCAATCTCAATATCCTAGTACAGCTTTTGAAAGGAGAAAATGGAAAGCCTGAGCTTTTATGACTTTTGTGTTCTGAGTTCTTGTGGTTGCACACTAATTTTTGTGTTGATGCTAAAATAAGAGCTGTCACAATATCCAGGAAACCCCTGTGCCCCGTTCTGAGTGCTCTAAAGGGAGAGGCATCTGAAATGTGTGGCTGTAGAAATGCTGCTGAAGATGATGAAAAAGCCCAGAGATAATCCCATGGTCATTAAGATTAAAGATGAAGATTAAGGGCCCAAATCGGCCTTTTGGAGATATGAATGTAGAAATAGGAGACTTCAGCTGATCTCTGTAGGTCAGCAGGATTTATTGTGGATTTTCTCTTCTGATTTTAACAAATTTGAATGAATTCAGCATGGAAAGGAGTCCAGTTCTGTGCATCTGCAAAGCACAATTATTTTTAGCCCATTCAGTTGCTTTTTCAGCTACAGGTTGGCTGAACTAATAAACCCAAGGTCACATCTTAGTCACATGGTTTGGCTAATATGTTCTAAAATGTATTTTAATTGTTTATAATATTTTTAGGAACATGGTGATGAGCATTTAGGTGTGAGGCAACTACTCCTGTCCTAATTTTCCTAAATTTATTATAATAAGTACAGAAAAAAGATACTGTGCCTACTGCTTTTCTCTTAAAAATGTGTGTGTGTTGAAGGTGCATTTTTTATACGACCTGACTTCCTTTCCCAGCAGTGTTTTTTCTATTATTTCCATTTGTGCTGACAAGCCAGGAAATGCTGATAGCAATAAACTGAAGAAAAGGCATAAATATATCTTTAAAAAACAATCTAATATGCTAAAAGTTAAGCGAGCTGTAAAAATAAAGTTTGTGTAGGTAATTTATGTATAAGTGAAAAATGTGTAATTTTTGTACAGAGAGTATGTGAAACTACCAATCAGTGATAAATTGCACCATGATACCACAATGTTCAGGTCATTTTTGTTTTATAGCAAATGACTCCTCTTTCTGCATTTGGTTCTGACTGTAATTCTTTGCCTGTGTGTGAGTTATTGAATTCCATTACTTCTGCACTTTCCCAGGATCGTTCTCCATTGCCATAGGATTTTTTGAAGGTTGTTTTTTGTTTTTTTTCTCCCAAAGTTTGCCAGTGGCTGTTCTGGAAAGTGTATTTTGTATTCCATTGTCTAAATCATTAATGACAATGTTGAATAAAACCAGAGCCAGCAGACACATATCCCTGCAGGAAGCCCTGGTTTGACAGGGAGAAGTTGGTAGTTTGTTTTTGAGTGCAGCATTCCAGCCGGCTCTCATTTATCTAATAATAATATAATTAAACAGTACTATAATACCATTAAATATGAAAAGTTGCATTGTGCAGCTCTATCAAGAATCTCTGTAAAAGTGAGAAACTTCGCTTTGGCCATCTCTTATGAATTCTTTAAACATTTCAGAGAGTGTTGTGGGGGGTGCTTTGATTCTGCATGGTTTTCCATGAGAAATTCCAGTGAATGGTTGTCGTGCTGTCCTGTGTGTATTCATAGCTCGGTGTGCTACAAGGTACTGAAAAAGGGTGACTCACCTGCGTTTCCTCAGATCCTTTCTGCTTTGTGAAGGAAAAAGTGATGGATTTCCTGTCTGAAGCCAAGACAAACCACAGAAGAATCTGGTAGTATATGATAGTACATGACAAAAACTCCAATTAATAATCCTTTGTTGACACGACTCAACGATCTGTAAATATATTTGAAATAGTTCAGTGTGTGCTAGCACAATGTGTTTCATACTCATCATCGTTCTAAAAGTTCAAAGTCACGTTTTGTTTCTTGTGCCTCGTGGTAGTAAAATAACATCATATAGCCACAAAAACTTCCCTGACAGACCCAATCCCTGGGAATTGTGGTGGGTGCTCCCAGTTTCAGGCCGCATTGATGGCCAACAATAGTGTGGGGCTGGCTGCCTGTGTCGGAGACACATTTCAAGCTGTTTCCATCTTCCACAACTCCTTATTGATCTGTGGAGAGGAGAACAAGGCATGGTAATCAAGACAAGGAATGGCTGTGCTGGCACATTAACTATACCATTTGTTTTATAGAGAAAGCTTTAAAGATTAATGTTCAGTGTGTTTAATTTAGTCTTTTTCTTTTCTTTTTGCAGAAATCCAAAGTCTGCTAATCAAAGGATAAACAAAAAAGTAAACAATGATGCATCATTAAGGATTCAAAATTTGTCTATTTTGGTGAAACAGATAAAAACTTACTATCAGGTCAGTAATTGTTTGTTGGGTTACGTTTTGCCTGGAATTATTTCTAAATTTTTTTCTATAGTTACGGCTTTAAGGGTAACAGGAATAAGATCATCAAGAGATACTTGTGTGGATGGTTGTTTATATGTCTGGTCAAATTTTTTATCACTATTTAACGCTATAAGGGTGGTGTGGACGCACTTTTATGTGAATGATGATCTGTTTATAGAATAGATGCTTTGTGTGTTCAGTTATTCCTGTAGTACTGTTGGTTGGTATCTTCTGAGTTGAAGCTAGTTTTGTGCCAGTGAGAGAGACTATTACATGTGCATTTAGTCTTGTAAATGGAATTTTTGTAAGAAAAACGTGGTGAAATTTACTGGGCTTAGAGTTCATTTGGGAATTTGTAGTAAATGCAGTGAGGATCTAAGTCCAAGCTGTAAAAGAGCCACTGAAGTTTTATACAGTAGTAGGAGCTGGTCCTGTGCCTGCTGGATGCTGAGCTAGACTGGGTGTTTTACACATGGACACGCCACAGCTGGGCACTGCAGCTGGCACCAGTGTCCCTTTAGTGTGGCTTTTAGTGCCCTTCCACACTTCCCTGCTCCTTCCTGCCAGGAGAGCCCAGAGCTGGGAGAAAACCTTTGCTCTGCCTCTCCCCACAGATCCTGGCCAGCCTGTGCTGCAGTCTGCTTCTCCTGCTGGGTACACACATAGTGGGTGCTTTCCTGAACTCTGAGTGCAGTGAGAATTCCCAGCTGTCACTGCCGTGACCAACCACAGGACATCTTCCCGCCCTTCTTTCCTTGGCAGCCCCTGCACATGGATATATGTGCTGCCTGCTAAGGCCCGTGTGGTTTTCCTTTTCCTAATAGAAGTCATTTTCCACCAGGCATTAGTGTTCCACAGGTGGTGCAACAGAAGGCACAAACACTGACAGGATTGATCTTTATTGGAACACAAAGCATTCCCTGTCCTGCACTGGCCTCAGGGTATCACCAGTCCGAGTGCTCCAGTATCAGGCAGAATTGCTGGCATTTAGGTACCTTTGGATGATTCAGGATTGTGGATGTTGCTCCAAACCTTTGTGATAGAAATAAGTTTATTAGAGCTTTTTTGAAATAAAAAAGTATTCTTATTTAAGAAAAGTTAAAAAAACAGTCAACGTGCCTTTCATGGTCCAAGCTATATTAAACTACCCTTTCAACTGTTTTACACACTTCTCCCCCCTTTCCTCCCCAGTCTTTCAGGGTTTTGGTCACATGTGAGGGACCATGCAAACACTGAAGGGCTGGTGTTCTAGCAGGAGTAAAGGCATTTACTCTCCAAACTGGAGAGCTTCTTTGGATTTAAAATTGCTTTTTGCGTGTGTGGATGTTCACTGCCCTCACGCCTGCAGGGAGGTTTGTGCTCCGTGGTGGTTGAAGTGTTAAAGGATGGGCTGTTTCACAGAGGGGTCAGCTGAGTTCCTGTCACCTGTGAAATTCCCCAAGGCAGGAAAGCTGGGGCTTGATGGATGCCTTGGAATCAAACTGAGAGGCCTCTGTTAGCCTGGGGTGAGGCAGGAGCCTCATACCCGAGTGCTCCTGAAAGCTGAGTGTACAGGCAGCCTGGGGTGTTCCCTGGGGATGCCTGGGATCCCAGGGGAGGGGACAGGAGAGCACTCACTGCTCTGGGAGAGGATGTTATTGAATGCTGGAATCAGACACTGATGAATCTGGGAATTTGGAATTTTTAGCATTGTGTTAACCTAACTCTTAGCACTTCTTGTTGTGAGCTTGTCCATGCTGGTTTGTTCCATATGTTTTTACAACTGTGGAAAACCTTCTCTCAGTTTAGGGCATAATTGCACCAGTGCTGAGGATGTACTTGTCAAAAAACCTGCACTGGTAGAATATAACATTCAAAATTAAGGTCTAGTGTTAGATTAGTCTTTTTGTTCCTGCATTATCTTTGTTATTCTCTGGAATTAAATTCTGGTCCTGAACCAGTAATTTGAGTGTGTACATTTCTTGGCAGTGTAAGTGTGCGGAGCTGTTCTCAGCAGTTAATTCAGGACTTTGATTCTAAATTTTTGGTGGGCTTGAGAGGTTCAATCAGGTGAACTTCCATGACTCTCAGCAGATTTGTCTGAGGATGTGAAAATCTTCAGTAAAATAAATGCTAATGAACTGTCAAAGTTTGTGCAAGCAAACCCAGTGCCGAGGTTAACACCGAGTGACAGAAAAGGTGTCAGACATCTCTGGAGCAGGGCAGAGGTGTTGTAAGGAAACAGCTGATCATGTCCATACAGGACACATATTCTGGTTACTGCTGCTCACACTGTGCTTTATGCTACATGATCAGCTTTACGATAGCATCATGGAACTATTTGAGATACTACCAGAAAACACCCCCAAAAACCAACAAAAGGTCACTCTAAAAATATGTGCTTTTCTTTCATAGCAGCTATCAATACTCATTAAATTCCTTATATTTTATCTGGTTTGTATTGATGCAAAACATCCTGTGGTGCACTTCATGTCTTATTTCTATTTGAAAATTGTCTCTATCAAAGTCTGAGAAGTACGGGTGTCACATTTGGTTGAAATTTGTTATATTTGAGGAGGTCAAAGCTGTCTTCTCCCTCCTTATAATTCGTCTTAGGCATGCCCAGAAGGAATATGTGTTTTGCAGTCTACTGTTAATCAATTCAGATATAATTTTAATGTCCTGCATTAACTGGTGGCAACTTTCAAGAATAGCAGTGGCTATTCATTTCTACAGGTATTTGTAAAGAAATACAGGGTTTTTTTCAGTTTGGCCTAAAGCAGGTGGACTTGTGTTAGGTTTTTGCTTGCAATGTGACACCTGATGTGTGCCTTGGGCTCTTCTGGAATATGTTGCTTTTGAGTAGGAACATTTTATATAGTAATGGATGTTACTGTGGAAAAACAAAAAGCTTGACTACAGGATGGCATCTGCTGGGAATAAACATCTGGGAACAGGAGAAAGACTATTCTGCTTCAGGAGAATTAGGCTCTGTCTAGACTGGGGATTTGACCCGATTACAGCCATTATAGGAGCTCCATTGATGGAATCCATGGAACAGATAGGCAGAGCTGCTGCTTGGTGTGTGGCACTTCCAAGCTAAAATTCCATGTGATTGTGCAGACAGGGGTTTGTACCTTTATATTCACAGCTGGTCCAGTTTCACTGCAGCAAAAACCCCTGGGATTTTCACATCCACGTTTTGGTGAGGCCAAAGAAAGCGTGAAATAAAGGAAATGGATTCTTTGCACTAGAAATGCACCTTAGAGCCAATAAAACAAACGTGTATCAATAGGTTAGTCAGGGAAACATGAACATAATAAATTTAAAGGGTTTTGCTGCATTCTGAGATTTGGGATCTCGTTGGCTTAAGATCCCTAAGCCAGCTCATTGCCACAAGAGGATTTTACTGTGTGAGATGATTGTGCAAACCAGTAAAACAAAGCTTTTTTAGAAGTAACTTGTAAGTTTGATTTTTTTTTTTTTTAATTGGAGTGCAAATAATTAAGTATTGAATGGGTATGCATGAAGCCCTGAAAAATATTAAACTATTTAATTAATACTAATTTCTCGTTAGTGGCTGTTGATGTACATGTGATGTAAATAATGTTTTAATTAACTTTTATAGGAGACTTTGCAGCAGTTGATCATGATGTCTTTGCCAAATGTGCTAATAATTGGCAAAAACCCTTTTTCTGGTAAGTTTATTTTTAACTAAGATAACAATGTATACTGGTGTAATAATTTATATTCTTTCACTGGAAATAAATTTCTATAGGATTGAGCCTTTCAACAGAAGATTATGTAAATAATTTATCAAATAAGTGGTTTAATGATGATGAGTAATGATTTAATAATGATCTTCTTTGTCCATACTAAGGGTCCACACTGTAAAAAATGTGTCTGTCCCAGCCTCAGCCCTGGCTGTCCCTAGGATTTATACTGAGCCCGAGTGCATTTCCCAGCAACCAGTGAACCACTGATGGCACAAAGTTAAAGTTTCATGTACTCCCAGCTACTGTACTTTCAACTTTCTTTACCTCTGTCACCGCTGAGGGAATTGGCAGTTCAGTGCATCTCACTTGATCCAGCTCCTGATCCTTGGTTTTCCTTCCCCCAAACTCTCCTGCTTCTCTTGCATCCTTACCTGAAAAATATTGCAGTTACCTTCTTGCTTTCTCCCCTGAACTGACACTGTCTTCTCCATGCTCCCACCTTCTCTGCTTCCAGCTCTGAGAGTTGCAATTTTCAGACCAAGAAAATTAGCCTGTGTGGAGCCAGCTGACTATCCACAGCCACTTGGGAATCTCTGCACCATGCTCTCAATTCCAGAAGCACGGAGCAGACACACCTGGCCTGCATGGAGCCACTATGGATTGGGCAGAATTTATTTACTTGGGTCTAATGTGTCCCAGGTGTTCTCCTCCTGATGTTCTGACACCTCAGCAGAGAGGTCAGGAACTGCTCTAACAGGCTGTGTAGCTTCCCCTGGCTGTTTTTATTTCTTTGGGATGTCTTCTCTGCCACGCTTCCGTGTCTGTGGGCCACGGGGTTCCTCATGAGCCAGAAGAACCATCTGTGTTTCCTCACTTCCCAATTCCAGGGCTCATAACGTTGGTATTTTCCATATCCCATCTGCGCATATCCCATCTCTGTAGGTATCTTGCTTTAATTCTTTTGGTTTTTACTTTCTGCTTTTGAATATTGCTGCTTTTGCTTCCGAGATCACAGCTTTTTCAGTTTTTATATGTGCAGCTGCTGTCATATGCACCAAGAAGTGTGAATGTGGTCTCTTCCTTTCCAAAAGAACAGAATGCATCGTGCTCCTATGACTTTGATTCCAGGCCTTCTTAAGGTTTTCAAAAGACTCCATGGATTTGCCTAGAAACCAGATTTACTGGAAAAACAGATTGAAAAAACTCCAGGTCACAGTATTGTTTTGTAGTGACATTTTTTATTCTCTTCAAGATACCGACAGAAAATGTCTTAACAATATTGTATAGCATAAGATGACATTTTACTGAAACTGCACTATCAGGCCCCACAGAGAAAATATTGCATTCAGTTGTATACATTCAATTTTATGCTTTCATCGTTTTTAAGGAGGTGTTTTTGTGTTTTGGGATCTGTGATTTGGCAGCCGGAACCTATGCTGGTGTGTGCTTTGCTCTTCTGTGGGGAATTTATTGGATTTGTGAGAAAATTTGGCCTTTCCTGTAGTGTGACTGTCACATTAAAAAAAATTGTTATGTTTGGACAACATTCTTGTAGGTGTTTCAGATCCCTGCTGGAGTTCAGTCACAGGGTTTGGACTGAACCAGAAGATAGACCTGTTCTTTTAGGTTCTTTCCAGAACCTTTTCCCTTTGAAAGTTAGGACTGCTCTTGCTGTGTCAGCTTGGAAAAGGATCTCATCCCTACGTGGATTTTTAAGCTTTTTTTGGGCAGGAGCAGGGAAATTAAACCTCAGTGACCTTTGGAGACGCTTGCTCTATAAATCTCGTTGCATCAAGGCAAGCCCCAGAGTAGAAGTCAATCCCCTGGTAAAGACTTGGATTTGGTCAGCTAAAACTTAGGCTGGAGGTGTGATTTTTCACAGGGATGTCTCCCAGTTTTTCCCCTTTGCACTTAAGGAATGATGAGTAGAGAAATCTCAGAAGATGGCAGGAGCAGATACCACAGGCAGTTGGATCCTGGGGGAAATGCAGGGAGAAGGCTGGAGTTGAGGTTTGGTAAAACAGGTCAGCAGGGGTTTTATCAGCAAGTATTTCCTGAGCTGACGGGCAGGAAGGCAGGTGGAGGAGAAAACTGGAGGAGAGCAGCTATAACCTGTGACTGTAAATGTTAAATTAAATTACAAAGGGATAATGATGAGGCAAAGGGGAAGGGGAGAGATTAAAGCAAGTTCGTATTTCTGAGGGAGCAGGGCAGGGGAGGATGGAAGCCTGCAGAGGGTGTGAAAGGGCTGAGGGTGAACACGGGGAGGATCAGTGGCACAGGGCAGGGACAAAGCTCAGCAGCAGGTTGGAAGGTGTAGAAGAGAATCATCTATTTCTGTGTTTCTGATGGAGGAAAAGGAAGAAGAACATGAAGATGAGGGAAGCTGGGATGGTTCAGTGTTTTGCCCTGGTCCTTTAGGGAAGGTGGGGGAGAGATGAGGAATCAATATTCAGGCAGGCGTTTGAAAGCCAGTCAGGAGATGAAGAGTGAAGAGGAGCTCAGGGATTGCTTAAAAATTTAAAAAGTGTGATTAATTTATTGGGATAAGTGAATGTAGGATATGAGCTGTTGACATGGATTTCTCCTGTTCCAGTGTTCCTGTTAACCTTTATTGATAAGACAGACAGGTGGAATTCCCCTTCTTCAGCTGAAGCAGCTTCTGGTGAAACACATTCCTTGATGTTTTTTCTGTTTCTCCATTAAAGACTTCACAACTCGAGCCTTTGGGATACAAGAAGTCTGAATAAATTATGAAAAATCTCCCATCTGAATTCACGTTTTTTGTAGTGTATTTATCTACCTGAGAAACCTCTTGAAAAATTGAAATATTCCATGTTCCTTTGGATTATACACATTGTGTAGCTCCCTCCAAAAGAAGCAGCTTGAGTCGATGCCTAAACTGTTCTGTCATCCTTGAAGCATTTGCTTCATGGCATTTATGTTCTAGATATAGAATATATTTCTATATTTAGTAGCAAGATGAGGACATTGTGAACGTAAAAAGTAAGAAACATTTTTATTAATCTGTAAACAGAGTTCTTTAACTTAAGCTTCTTTAGGAGATTAAGATGCTTAAGGCAGATTTGGAAATACATTTTGATTTTTTAGATGGGCAGATGAATATCTAATGCAGCTTTGTAAAGAATTTAAATAAACTTGTCACCTAAGTGAAAGAATTCAAATGAACTTGTCACCTAAACTCTTCCAGCTTGGGAGCGGCAGATAATTTAAGCACTTTTGTAGTATCTTGAGATACCTGAGATTACCATTGAAAACTTGATTGTAGGTCTCCAAAGCACTTCTAAAAGTGTCACTCTGAAGTTTTGCTTTTTGAAGGGCTGAATTTTTTTCCCTATTTGAAATTGTTACGGCTGTTAAGGTGTTTGTTCACTCTGGAAGTTGGCAGTTAATGGCAAAAAAAACTGAGCTGAAAGCTGAAAAGATGGGCTTTTCCTCATCTGGTTGTTTTCTAAACTAGGTTAACATAAATTATATGGAAATAATGAGAAAACCTCGTGTTTTCTGAGGTCTAGGGGAAGAAGCTCCAATTACAGTTTTACAGTTACCATTTTTTCTTGTTTTACTCTTAGAGCCGGGTACTGAAGAAGTAAAAAAGCTTCTCCTGCTTTTGCTTGGTTGTGCAGTTCAGGTAGGTTTAATTATGTTTGTGTGTCTGTGAAATTTTGGAGTTACTGATCTCTTTTCTCACTATTTTAATACGTGAGGTGGTATAAAACTTTTCTTCCTTTGGTGGTACAGTTGCATTCCTTGAAAAATCTGAATATTCCGACAATTAAAATGGCTACAACCCTACACCTCTTATTGGCCAAATACCTCCAGCTGTGTATGTAGGATTTCTAATGGGTTATTAATTTCAATAGTGTTAATATACCTGATATTGTAAAGAAAGGAAGGAAATGGTAAAGCACTGACAATTAACTTGCTGCACTATTTCATGTAATTAATAAACTATCACGAAATTTGAATAAGTAGCAATTTTAAGAAACCTGTCCTTGTCCCATTTCAACTTGTTCTTTCTTCCTAGTAGTATTTAATTAGTGTTGAAAGTTATAATTACTGTAACATAGCTTAAACCATGCCATGTTACAGTATTAAGGGTTTACTGGTCACCAGAATTACTGGATGATAATTTAGCCATGTGACCATTGCAATGTCAGCTCTAGAAGTTTAAGCTCTTAGAAATACAAAAGAGGAATGAAAATACTTGCGATTGTACATATAAATGTGTATAAAATAGATGTCTCTATTTTTAGTGTCAGAAAAAAGAAGAATTTATTGAAAGAATCCAAAGTCTGGATTTTGATACCAGAGCAGCTGTTGCAGCCCATATTCAGGAGGTATCTGGGGGGGGTTTCTGCTTTTAATTCTGGGGGTTTTTGGAGGTGGAATGTTGTATTGCAGGAAGGGGAGTTGCATGTGTTCAATGGCAAGTAAATCAAGTATGTGATTTGCATATTGAGTGGTTGTAGTAAGCAAAAACAGGCTTTATTTTTTCTCTTGATTCACAAAAAGATTTCATGATTGAGCATTTTTGGATTATATTTTTAGAGCAGTACCAGAAAGCAAGTTTTTTGCTTCAAGGATTTCTTAGTTACCTACAGCAAATTTAGTTTAGTGAAATCTTTGTATGCAAATTTATTTATAAAATATAATTCCAATCAAACGTGTGTGGTAGGTAATTTATAATACGTCATTGTCACCTTGCCAGAAGGACAAGGTGCTGCTTCCAGGTAGACAAAAACCCACTTCCATTACATATAATTTAATATATTTTATTAAATTTTCATACCAAGTTTTTTTCATACCTTGTCTAGAGAATTGAACCTGTAGAGTTGCAGCTTTATTTTCTTTATGCTTCCTTTCTACTCCTAAAATTTCAAGAGGATGTTTTTTCTCTTTCATTTCACCCCATGTAGGTAACTCATAATCAGGAAAATGTGTTTGACCTGCAGTGGATGGATGTCATTGTGCTGACACAAGAGTATGTTGAACCTCTCCTGAAAAATATGGCATTGCATTTAAAAAGACTTATAGATGAAAGAGATGAGCACTCAGAGGTATGGATGGGGGTTGGTGCTTAAGAGAAATACAAGAAATAATTTTTTTTTTGAGATGGTGCAGCTCAGGATTTTTATAACTTAACAGTTTAATTTTCTGCCGACATGTTAAAGCAAGGATTCCCGACTGCCAGAAGGTTAACAGAGTTGCTTTGTGCATTTTTGTTAAATAAATGCTGGAAAGATCAAGTAGGAAAGATCTTTTCCATGTAGCCGGAACGTGAAACAACTTCAACATTCAGCTGTAGCTGAAAACTGAAAATCCAAAGCTGTATCAGCTGCATTTACCAGGAATCAATAACCCATCAATTTGCAAGCCAGTCACTGAAAGCTGCCTGTTCTATTCCTGTATCCTATTGTCCAGGTTTGAGGGGGATAAAGCAGAATCCATACCAGGAGAGGAGGTTTTGCAGGCTTGTCAAGAGGCCCAGTTGTTATACTGTGTCAGAATCGAGGAACAGAATTCTATGTAATAAAAATTCCAAGTTATGAATCATCTTGGTGGTCCCAGATTTGCCCCTCAGTAGAGTGGATATGTCAGTGTTGCAATTCTTCCAGATATTCCTTTGACAGTTTTTCCAGATCACAGCCTTGATAGGAGTAAAACAGAGGATAGGGGATGGTGGTGATGCCTTTGTGCAAAGCAAAGGAAAAATACCTTCAACTACAAGACATGTTCATATTTGGCTAACACCTTTACTTATAGGAGGAAATAGGGATATTCCTGTAGGTCTGATGCTTTATTTAGTTGTCAAGGATGCTGCTGCTCGCTGAAGAACACGACCTTGTTTAGAGATACACGTTTATCTTTATTTTCAAGAGGTGGTGGTTTTCAAGGAATTCACACCTTTCATTACGCAGTCCATTCTGAGCACTGCTCATTTTGTGGGCTTAAAAGTCTAAATTCAAAGTGAATAATAAAATGTAAAATAGCCAGATGGTCTTGTGCAAGAGCTGTGGCTCTTTGCTTTGGGCGTGGAGGTGCAAGTAGAGCCTTTGACTTCTTGAGTGGCAGAGTACCTCTCCACCTTTCAGCGGCCAAAACTTTTCCATCATTCTTGTGCCATTCCAGTGTTTGATATGTATGATACACCCAGAGGTGGCTCTGTGAATGCCACTCTGGACTTTTGCCTGTGCTCTGCTTCCCCAGACCATCATTGAGCTGTCAGAGGAGCGGGACTGTCTCCGTTTCCTGCCTCACGCGTCGGCGGCGCAGTCCCCGTGCGGCTCCCCCGGCATGAAGCGCACGGAGAGCCGGCAGCACCTGAGCGTGGAGCTTGCCGACGCCAAGGCCAAGATCAGGAGGCTTAGGCAGGAGCTGTGAGTACCAATTCACACTCAAATCCTCTCAAAATGCTGCCCTTGCACACTTCTAGTCCTCTTCAGACCAATTCTTCACCCTTGCAAGTGGTAAATTACAGTTTTAAATGCTTCTTGTAGTTGTTGCTCCCCAGGAGGGGTATTTTTGTAATACAAGAAGGTTTGGGGACCCATGGGACAAATACAACTTTCATCTGTTTGTCTCTGTTTGTATTCATAATGATGTTTTGACCTAAATTCTACACTCCATTGTCCCTGAAATTGTGGATTAAAGGTGGAAGTCTCACAAACTCAGCCTTTTGTTCTCAAACCAGATGATCATTAAAAGGAGATGGTGCGAGAGGGATTCCTTCTCAGCAGCATGATTAGGTGACCTGTTCCCGACAAGAAATATTCACCTCTGGTTCATTCATGGTTTAAATTCATTGCAGATAGGACAAAAAATTTCCATTAGAGTGATTTCCTGTCCCCTACCTCTTTGTTCCTGTGTAGAAGATTTCTTGTCTGCACAACACATACTTGCTTCTGAAAACTACTCCTGATTTAGTAGGTTTCTGTGGACGCTTTGTCTTCATAGTCGAGGAACAAATCTGAACAGAGTGAGGAGTTATTTAAAGAGAAGATCAATAACAGACCTGTGGAGAATCTGCTTCTCCCTGTAGCAATGTGTCAGTTATTTTAGCAGAGTGAAGTGTGTGTTCTGAATTAAAATGCTAAATCTGAAGAGATTCAATATGTGTAGAAACAGCATAAGTAATTTTTTTTTTTTTAGTTCAGCAATGGAGAGAGGAGACAGGTAAATTACAAGCTGAAGGTGGCCTAAGTCACAATTCCCAGAGTTTGTTGGTCAGATCATTTCTAGCTGGCTGGATTAAGGATCTTGTTGATTTACTCTGAGGATCCCCTTCCCCCACTGCAGCATGGTCTTCATGAGGAACAGAGGACAAAAGATAGGGCTCTTTTTCCTGATGTCTGTATTATTATGTGTCTCCTGCAATGAGCCCGCCCAGGATATTCTATAAACAGCTGCACCAAGAAAATTAGTGAAAAAATTGCTGTTATTAGTTTGATTGACAGTTAATAGATAGCCTAAACAGTGAACACTGGTATGTTCTGTATAATTTAGTCCAATCCTCTCCAGTCTGTAGCTGAAGCGTGCAATTAGGGCAGCACTGATGGCTCAGAACAGTCCACATTTTGTACTCTTATTTGAATTCAGTTGGTAAATAAATTCCCTTTACATGTAGCAGTATCTTAAAATACCAGACTTGGATGAATTAACTTGTGTCTGCAGCATTTGGTGTTAAATGCTGCATCTATTTGATAAATATAAAATTACAGTAATTCCAGACTTGAAAACACTCAGCATAAAATTTATTTCTAATCTGCTTTTGGCAGTGAACCTTCATACCTGGTTTAATATGCAGTGTAGCTGATGTAATTTCATATAAAAGGTCTGTAAAGATTATTTTTCAGTTGGATGCAGAGCAGGGAATACAGAAACTCCAAAGCTGGAAATTGCACACCTCATTTTCTGAGTGTTGAGTTCTGTGTGTTCCCACGTAGAGCAGTAACAGGAATGTGGATGCCAATGGAAAGGTTACAGAAATCAGGAATACATTTGTGTTTGTGCCTGGTTTCTGAGCACCTCTGGAGAGGGAAAGCTGTGACAGGGATGTTGCACTGAGCTGTGCAGAGCTGAGCCTCCCGTGCTTGTAGGCTCAGTGACCTTTTCCAGACAATGTCTGGTTGCAAAAAGATCATTCATGGTGAAATTGGCTCATTTTTAAAAACAACTGCACTAGTTTTGTTTAAAACATACCTATTTTTCATTGATATGATTGTTTTGAGATTGTATTACACATTTCAGTCCATTAAATTTTCTTATTTCCCCCTTTTCTACTTTGGTTTTATTCCTTGCTTGTATTCTAAAATGTGAAATAATATAGTAACACATTTGAATATGCAATATATCTTTTAAAAATATTCAATATTGGCAGGTTTTTCAACAGCAAAAACTGTTTGTTCTGAGGTGCAGTTGAATTTTAAACATCAGATATTCTTTGTCTGCGAGAGAATTAAATATTTCCTTTGCACTTACTCATGGTTTAACAAATTCATCTTTTAAGGATTGGGAAATGAATTGGAAGTTAAGAATGAGGAATTGTAAGAATTGCAGCATTCTATATCAAATTATTTTTATCACAGGTTTCTGAGTAGACTAAAACAGGCACTGTGTCATTTCCATAAAATTAAAATTCATTATGTGTTTCATGAAATTACTGAGCTTATTAAGCAGTATCTTCATCAATTGAGTAAAGATGCCTAAACCCCTTAATTCTTCTCTGCAAGAAAAAGAAGAATTACAGAACTATAAAAGTGCTTTTAAAATTGGCTTTACTTGATTGTGACAAGGGGTCAGTGTCTGGTTCTCCTGGAGAGAATGTGGACCTTTTGAATGTACATTTTGACATTATTCTGAGTTGACTTTTGGATGTGAATCTCCTGGTACACATTCACGTGTATTGTCTGTGGGTTTTTTACAAAAAGTCCCTTATTGCAAGGATTCCCTTATTGCACCCTGTTTTCTGCCCTGCATGAGTAGGAAACAACAATTTAAAGGACTATGAAAAGTCTAACAACATTTAAAACATTAGACATAGACTAAAACCAAAAGAATAACTAAATCATAATGGCAACACTAAATTTTACACTCTGATGTCCCTGAAATTGTGGATTAAAGGTGGAAGCCTCACAAATCTCAACATCTTGTTCTCAAACCTGGTGATCATTAGCAAGTTTCGTGGCCATGTTTAATGGTTTATGTTTTCTCTTCTAAGTGAGGAAAAGACTGAGCAGCTGCTTGACTGTAAACAAGAACTGGAACAGATGGAAGCTGAACTGAAGAGACTTCAGCAAGAGGTGTGGGTTTAATCATTTTATTATTGTAAAAAAAGTTGCCACCACCAGAACAATTCGCCACTCTTTCTTTGATATTAAGTATGTTTTCATGTTTATGGATTTTATTTTGCACTCTGAACCTGATCTTGTGTAATTTATTCCTTTATTTGGTATACTGTAATGGAAAAAAATGCCCTGACTTAGGTTAGCATTTCTTCTCTAATTTTTTTGTCTCCATATCCAAGCAATTTGCCACCAGTGCATCCTTTGGGAGGATCCAATTTTGTCTGGTTTTTCTTTATACTTTGTGTGTCGATAATGAGGGAAAAAGCCCTAAATCCATACATAAATATTCAACACACAAAACTATAGTGAGTCCTTGAAAAAGGCCAGTGCAGTTTCCTTGGCAATACATCATCTGGACTAACCCTCGAAAATACATTCTATTTTTCCTTTGTCTTTCCCAGAATTAACTGATACCTCTCTGCATTACCCTGATTTAAACAATGAAGGATCTGTGTTATCCTTTACCACGTCCTGTCCAACCTTGCCTTTATTTCTGTGTCTCCCTGTGTCCCAGAACATGAACCTGCTGTCGGACGCGCGCTCTGCCAGGGTGTACAGGGATGAGCTGGATGCGCTGCGGGAGAAGGCGATCCGAGTGGACAAGCTGGAGAGCGAAGTCAGCCGCTACAAGGAGAGGCTCCACGACATTGAGTTCTACAAAGCCAGGGTGGAGGTGAGTAAATCCAGGGAAAAAAATCATCCAGGACCACCATTCTTCTCTTGGCTGGGGCTTTTTCAAAGTTTTTTTGGAGATTAAAACACTGGGATGTGAAAAAGGGTCGCGGCTTCTTGCTCTGGGATATGGCAGTCAGGTTTTCTTGGCAAATAGCAGTTTTTATGGAATTGTCTCCATGTCTAATGGCGTGGAGGTCAGCAGTGCTCACCATAGCTCTAAGCTAGCAAGGCCAGTGGAAGCCTCTGTGAAGGATAGATTGAGAAAGTCACGGAGGAATTAAGTTTAAAAACGCTATAAATGTAATAATTTCTTTCTCCCCATGTAGGTCTCCTAAGGGAAGGTAATTTTCTAAATCAGGTGTTGAGGAAATGAAGGCTGTTCACATAAATGAGTACAGGACAATGGCTTAAAATACACTAAAAAAAGATGTACCAACACCAGGCAAGGGGAACTTAGAGTTCTGGCGTGAGTTAGTAATTTAGGAGACAAATCAACATGCAGGAATTTATCAGGCCATCATTCTCTCTGTACATGCCAAATTTGATGGGCAACTGCCATATGGTCTAAAAATTAGTAAAGGAAAACAGATTAGTATGCAGGATTTGACAACAGTGGAAGTTTCATTTTCATAGAATGTTTGAACTAGTAAACCCCCTAAAATTTGTTTGTGTTTTCATTGCTTGTAAACTATTGGGTATTTCAAGCATGCTTTAATACAGAGAGATGTTGGTTAGTTGGGTTTGCTGCATAATTATTATGAGTTAATTTAATATTTGTGTAGGGAGGAGTGTGAAGGATATTTATGTGATCTTTTCTCAGATTTTACAGCTGACTGTGTGGTGAAGTTTGAAAAATTTTGTCTTTATGTCATGAAGAAAATTGCCATTTATGTGTTTTACACATTACTTTCATCACATGCTATTTAAAAATCCTCTCTGTACTGAAATTAAAGCTGCTCAGGACCTTTGAGAGTGGCTGGTTTTATTTTAAGATTGTGGTTGCATTTTCAGATCATGGCCTGACTTTGGGCCTAGTGGCCTATAAACCTAATTTTGGACTGTACATGCAGTACCTCTTACCAGATCACAGCCCAAATCACAGAGATACTGATGGTTTGATTATAATTATCAACACCTTATTTGTTCTTAATGGCTTAGGGAGTGTTTAATTTATTTCTGTCTGATTTTATTTTCATAGAAATTCCTAAGTTGCATTTGTGTGAAATTGCTGTAAATGTGCTTTTTATTAAAAGTCTGTTACAGCTCGCAGCTTTAGTTTAGGTTTCTAAAACTGCTTCTGATGGTGTCAAAGTTCGTATGAGCAGGGAAGTATTTTTGGTTTGGGATTTATTTTTTGTTGTTGCTCAATTTTTGCAGGAGTTAAAGGAAGACAATCAAGTGTTGCTAGAAACCAAGACAATGTTGGAAGATCAATTAGAGGGGACCCGAGCCCGCTCGGATAAACTGCACGAGTTAGAAAAGGAGAATTTACAGCTGAAAGCTAAATTGCACGATATGGAGATGGTGAGTGTCAGGGGAGGGTGGCAAAGGCAACCGCTACACATTGAATTTCATTTCCATTTTTAGTAAAAGCCTTCAAAAGAGTGGATAGAGAAGGAATGTGATGACAAAGGCAGAGACTCAAGAGCAATAGGATCGATATTTTGATATGAATATAATGAATTGTCACTTAAATATTGTGTTTACCCCACGCCCTTCGTTTCCTCATGTTCAGAGAGAAGTAAACTTCGGAAGAGTAGGGAATGATTGCTATAGGTTATGAGGAGAAGAGGTTCTCCTTTGTAATCTTCTTTACTGGTTTTTACTGTTCCCTTTGAAGTTCTCCCAACTTTTGCCAGTTCCTCCCCATCTCACTGTCTCAGCAAATTGGAAAAAAGCACTTTGCCCTTCCCTGTGACAACATAATAAAGATAATAGAATATAGATATTAACAGAATATAGATAATAAAATGCTTTGCACGTATCAAGACTTTCTTTTAACCTGTGAAATCCTTTTCAAGGAGCGTGATATGGACAGGAAGAAGATTGAGGAGCTCATGGAGGAAAATATGACCCTAGAAATGGCTCAGAAACAAAGTATGGATGAATCTTTGCACCTTGGCTGGGAGCTCGAGCAGATGAATAGGACTACTGAACTTTCTGAAGGTAAACATAGTTAATGCTTGCAAAGTGATTGAAATTGAAATCTCAGAGGCTGGATAGTGTTAGGAAATGAAATGTCCTTATTTCTGAAGTACAGAGCGTGTCGTCCTCTGGAGAAATGCTGGTTCCCATGTGTCCATGGAGATACAGCCTACAAGAGAAGTCTGTTGTTGTGGTTCTTGTTCAGTGGTGTAAACCCCAGAAATAACCCAGAAGTTACATTATTTTGCCATTCAGACTTGTGTATTTGGCAGCACAGATCATGAATCTTGTTGTTTTGGCGTTCTCAAGAAGTAATTGTTAGAGCTGTGGTAAAACTTCTGATTGTTCCAGTATAAAATGCTTGGATATAAACTGGATTCTGTGCTAAGCACTTGTGGAAATTTGGAGATACATCCTGAGTTGCGGGAAATGAATCTGTGCTGTGGTTAGGAACATTAGGAGAGTAGAACATATTTTAATTTTTAACATTGCTAATCGTAACTAGCTCTGGTCACCAGGGCGGCATTGGAGGGACCTTCAAAGGCTGCTAAATCCCGTAAGTTTAAAAATGCAAAGAACTCAGTCACCTTTTATTTTAATAATGCTGTTTTCCTCCTGCAGTGCCCCAGAAATCGCTGGGCCATGAGGTGAACGAGCTGACATCCAGCAGGTTACTGAAGCTGGAAATGGAAAACCAAAGTTTGCTGAAGACTGTGGAAGAACTGCAAAGTGCAGTGGGCTCTGTGGAAGGCAGCAGTTCAAGGATTCTGAAAATGGAAAAAGAAAACCAAAGACTTAGCAAGAAGGTAAAGGTCAGGGTGTGCTTGGATTGTGTGAGAGCTGCCTAATGATCTTTGCTATTTTCTTTCTAAAGGGTAATTTTATGAATTGCTGTTATTTTGGGTAAGGCATTATAAGGGTCTAAGTGGAGTTACAGTGTTTGTAAGTTTATGGTAAAAAATAAAACCACCTCCAAGAGGTTTTTCTCTTCTTTAGTTTTGCTTGTTTATTGATGTGAGAATGTGACCAGTTTATTCAGAAAAGTCTTAGACCAGTGAGGGGAAAAAGTAATAATATACTGGGGGTATGAGTAAGGGAAGTGGTTTAGAATACTGGAGAACATTAATTTTGGTAATTATGAAGCAGGAGAAAGTGTGTGGGCAGAGTGAACAGTGAGTGATTAGTCTGAGCTGAAAACTTGGTCCTGTTGTCCTCATTTTAGCTGAGGAAGGGGGAAGGTGGGTCAAGGAATTAATAAACAAGTCAAGAGGGGAGTTTGTCAGGTTTAACTGTGCTGATCTACAATACTTTGCTCCTCAAGTTACATGTATCAAATAGAATAATTTAGTCAGTGGTATTTATAGAGAATAAAAATGTGAAAAAAAACCAGGGACTAATTACAGTGGAGTGAAGTCTAAAGTTCCTGAAATAGCTTTGACTTCAGCAGCTATTTCAGGTAAAAGACTATTCTTAGAATGGGTAAGAGATAATTTAAAAAAGAAAGTAAATTAAAGAAATCCCTGCTGTATTCCATGCTTCCATAAGTTTTCTGATTCCTAAGAATCTGGTATTTTTTGGAGCAGCCTCTGTGCTGTGCCCAAAAGGCAGCTGGGAGGTACAAAAGAAAGGAGTGGGTGTAAGAAACACACAAGCGTCATTCAGGTCAACTTGTTACAACTTAAATGTGGCAGAAAAATCATGCTTGGGTATTTTAAATTTTAAATAGTTTTGCCCTCTGCAGGTTGGAACCATTTGACAAAACAAACCCATGTATTTAATTCCCAAGGAATCATCTTAATTATCTCTTGAAATAGTTAAGTAAGATCAAATAACATTCAACCTTCCTAAGTTAAAAGGGTCCTGGAGGAGCAGTATAAATCTCACTAAAATGGAATTTTAAGAGAAAAAAAAGATGCTTGAGGAAATACCCAGAGCTTGAGAAAATCTGACCCTTTTTTTACGCTAAAGTACTTTATAGATACTGTGTTCTGAGCCAGGGAGAAAATTCTGGCAGAAGTAAATGTAGTCCCAGAAGAAATTAATGTTTCAATTAAAGATTAGAAAATTCTGGTTTATTCTTTCCCTTAAGCTTCTTTATTCATTTCTATAGGGGTGCCTTCAACCCAGCTAAGAGTGTCATTTTTAAGTACATTTTAAAACTTTTGTTTCTCTTCCCAGCTTGAAGAGCTGGAGAATGAAATTAGCCAAGAGAAACAAAGTCTTCAGAACAGTCAAAATCAGAGTAAAGATTTGATGAAAGAAAAAGCACAGCTTGAAAAGACACTTGAAGCACTTCGAGAGAACTCTGAGCGACAAGTGAGTAGCAGAACCAAAAGTTTCAACGCTGCTTTGTGCTCTGCTGGTCTCCTTTTGTAGGATTTTACAGACATCAAGGGATTGTAAATGTAGTGGATTTGCCAAAAGGACGTTTCTGCAGGAAAACAGCTTTTCTGAGAGCTGCAGCCAGTGAGGGACGTGACTCATTTCTGGCTGGGGTTTTACGGGTGGGTTTAGAGCATCGTGGTGTTTGTAACGCTCCTGTGGCTTCTGCAGGCATCTGCTGGAGTTGCTTGGAGGGTGTAGCTGAGCCAGGAGAGAAAACTGGGAACTTTGGAGGGAAGCCAGACACCTCCCAGAGCAGGAGAACAGGTCCCAGGCAGCTGGGCAGTGCTTGGAGTAATGTTGGAGTATTGATGAGAATTCCAGCGGCCTCGGGACCAGCTCCGTAATCCTGCCCTGCGCTGGAGTGGGTTCCTGCTGTAATGCTGTCATCCTGCCTGGATTGATTTGGGGCTGCCAAAAACTGGCATCTGAATCTTGGTAAAGATGTACCTGTGCCTGATGGACTCTGGCACCTTCTGAGGTGTCTGCAGAGCACAGGTGAAAGGCGGCCACCGGGAAGAAGAGTTCTGGAAGCTTCTGGAAATACCAGATTTAGGAGTTGAGTCTTTCAGAATTAGAACTGCAGTTAACTGTTATAAATTCTGTTTATACCTCCTGATGACATTACCATTTAGGTTAATTTAAAGTACAGTAGTTTGAAATACAGAATATTGTATTTCAAGAGATGCTGAAGATGTTTAATGGTCCTGTTTAATCAGTAAATGAAATTCCAGAAGAAAGAAAAAAGGGGGGGAAAAAAAAAGCTTGGAATGGAAGGTTTACTTTCATTTAAAGATATATATCTTGTTTTGGGACTGATAATTCATTGGGACTATTTCTGCTTAAAAATAATACACTTAAGGGCTGGTGGGTCAACTGCATCTTTCATCTCTCTGACAAAATCCTGTGCTGACGCTTACTGGAGTCAGCTATAGGAGGTTCATTTGATCTCATCAAAAATCATGGAGGCATTTATCAGGACTTTTTGTGGAGTTGGGATTATAGAAGCAGAACTCATGGAAAGTAATTCAGTGCCATGCCAGGTGCTCCAGAGTTGTGTTTTTAGGCACCTGTTAATGAGTTTCTGGTGGATACTCCAGAGCAGTTTGTCATTGCTAGGAGCAGAGTGGTAGCTCTGTAATTAATAGTTCCATTCAGATTTCACTGTGGAAGAACAGCCTGTAATTTTCTCGATCTGTTTTTCACTGCAAGCAGCACTTTTGCTTTTCTCCAAAACAGTTTATTGTTGAAACATCTCTTACGCTGGGTTATTAGTGTACATTTAAATATTGATCCAAACAGTTTTACTGGATTTTGCTGTCTGGTGTTACATGCCCAAATAATTCCAAATGATTTGAAGCAACCTAAAAAGTCAAGAAATACTAAAAATTAAGATGTAAGTTTTGCTCTTGTCCTTAAGGTAGATCTGGGAAAACGTTTCCTAGGAAAATAATTCCAATATGATTTATTTTCTCTGAAGCTGGTTTGGAACAGAATATCCAAGGGTTCTTTTTAACTCAAAAATCAGTTAACTTTGGTGTGTTTCTTCTCAATTTGTTGTTGACTGTGATCAAGATTCCCTCATATCCCACCCATCACCTCTACTTTTTCCAAATGAAATAAAGAGATCTTTGTGGCTTCCACGCCTGGCTCCATCTCAGGTTTAGTTTAGAACTTGCCTGCATCCATGTTCTTTGTGGACACACAGCTCTGGAATTCACAGAGTGAATAAAAAAGCTATCTAAATGTGGGTAAACACAAATGAAAATTAAATTATGCTAAGGAATAGATGAAGCTTTGCTTTGATTTGTGCTTTATTAGTTTTGGGTTTATGTTTACCTATTAATATTCAAGAGGAAGAGATTTGAAGATTTACTTTGTTGTCAAACTTGAAATAGGGTTTGTAATTCTTCAGATAAATACTAGCAGAGTGAGAGATTTTTTTTTAAACTTAAAATAAAAGGTAAATATATTATTAGTATCTTTTAGTTTATAGATGAAAGCAATTCCTTGTTGGCACATTGTTTATCACTTTTACCATTTTTCTACCCAAATTAGATAAAACTCTTAGAACAAGAAAATGAACACTTGAATCAAACTGTGGCTTCTCTAAGGCAGCGCTCCCAAATCAGTGCTGAGGCGAGAATGAAAGAAATTGAAAAGGAAAATAAAATCCTTCATGAGTCTATCAAAGAGACCAGCAGTAAGTTAAATAAGATTGAATTTGAAAAAAAACAAGTCAGGAAAGAACTGGAACACTACAAAGAGAAAGGGGAGAGGGCAGAAGAATTAGAGAACGAGCTACATCGTCTGGAGAAGGAAAATGAGTTATTACAGAAAAAAATCACCAATCTAAAAATCACTTGTGAGAAGATTGAGGCCTTAGAACAAGAGAACTCTGACCTGGAGACGGAGAACAGAAAGCTGAAAAAAACCTTGGATAGCCTGAAAAACCTCACTTTTCAATTAGAATCCTTAGAAAAGGAGAATTCCCAACTCGACGAAGAAAATTTAGAGTTACGAAGGACAATTGAATCCTTGAAGTGTACAAGCATTAAAGTGGCACAGTTACAATTAGAAAATAAGGAGCTGGAGAGTGAAAAGGAGCAACTCAAAAAAAGCCTTGAACTGATGAAAGCCTCTTTTAAGAAGACTGAACGCTTGGAAGTCAGTTACCAAGGCCTGGACACGGAAAACCAAAGGCTACAGAAAGCCCTGGAAAACAGCAATAAGAAGATTCAGCAATTAGAGAGCGAATTACAAGATTTAGAGTCTGAAAATCAAACCCTGCAAAAGAACTTGGAAGAGTTAAAAATCTCTAGTAAGCGCCTAGAGCAGTTGGAAAAGGAGAATAAGTTGTTAGAACAAGAGACTTCTCAACTGGAAAAGGATAAGAAACAGCTGGAAAAGGAAAATAAAAGGCTTCGACAGCAAGCAGAAATTAAAGATAGTACGTTAGAAGAAAATAATGTAAAAATTAGTAATCTGGAAAGGGAAAACAAATCTCTGTTTAAAGAAATTGTTGTATATAAAGAGTCGTGTCTGCGCCTGAAAGAACTGGAAAAGGAAAACAAGGAACTGGTGAAAAGAGCTACCATTGATAAGAAAACCCTGGTCACCCTGAGAGAGGTAAACACAGAGGAGTTTCCGTTCCCATAGTAAACTGTTTGTAATGTACTGAAATTATATCTGAGTTTCTGATTTGGGGTTTTTTTCTGCTTTAATCTGTGTACTGTTACCACCTTTATGCATAGATAACCAAAATTTCTATAATCCTAACCATGAAAAGGAACAATATTGTATTGCTAGAACATTTCCCCTTCACTGTCTTGTTCCAGACCAAATTTAAAGGGAAATTCTAAAGGAAATTTTAAAGGGAAAGGGAGAGAGCACAGAGGAAATCATCTTCTGGTTACAGTGTAATGTCTGATACGGCTGAAAGCTGACAACTGGAAGGAGAGTTAAAGTTGAGTTATTCCAGTCATGTAATGATAAAACACCCTTGTCTCAGCACTCCTACAACTAAGACTACGTTATTTTACTTCTCTGAAAATACTGACTGTAGTTTTTTCTGTGCAAGGACTTGGTGAATGAGAAATTGAAGACTCAACAGATGAACAATGATCTAGAAAAACTGGCCCACGAGCTTGAAAAAATCGGCTTGAACAAGGAACGTCTCCTGCACGATGAGCAGAGCAGTGATGACAGGTGAGAATGGCAGGGCCTGCCTGACAGAGAGGATAAATGAGGCTCTTTTTTATTCAAGAAGTGGTTTTGCAGACTGGTTCTGTGCATACTCTCAGATTTTTAAGGCACACTCATAGACCCAGAATGGAACTTGATATTTTTGGAAATTAGTTAGTTGATGTGCTGTCACATTCAGCTGACTGTGACAGTGAGTTGCCACTTTTTGTTGCTAAGAGACTCATTGAAGTATGTCAGGAGATAGAGTTAATTATAATTAAAATGTTTTATGCTCTAGTCAGCAGCAGCAACAGTAGCAGTAAAAGATAATGAGCTCAAAGTGGTTTTTTTTTTTCTTCTTTGACTGCCTGTCTGAGACAAATGGTTTTTATCACATAGTGGTTACCTGAAACTGCCTCACTCTTTCCTTGCAACCATTTCCTTCTAATTCTTCCTTCCTTAAAGGAAGCTGCATTCCCGCTTTCCCTGTCTGGGAAGTATCCAGTGCTTGAGTGTCTCCAGAACTTGATGGTGGCTCCATCGCTCTTCCACACCTGCCATTGGAAAGCAGCTGCTGCCCTGACATCTCTTTCCTCTGCTGTATTTTCCTCCTCTGTCTTACCCTGCAGGGATTTGGGGAAAATTGGTGACAGGAGCAGAGCAGACTGGTGTGGGTTTCTAGCCAAGCTTTGCTTCCCAGTGCTGTTCTGCTGTCATGGTCTGTTATTACAACTGATTGTCACGAGCTTGGAGATTGATCCGGGCCCTTCTGTGTCCAAAGGAAACCAAATAACACTCGGGGTTTGAATTTCCCTTTCTTACTGCCAGTGCTTTGTCATGCGGTGCTGCCACAGTCCTGGGGGCGAATGTGTTACCCCCTCTTGGTTTCTGCTCGTGGCTTTCACCTGCATTTCACCAGCTCCCAGATGAGTTCAGGAAAAGTCCTCAGAACCTGAACTGGTTGGATTTCTTCTGATTTAAGCATTTCTGTGTCCCGTACAGCATTTGATAAGCATTTGGTGTGTCCCTAGGTGAATATACCCAACAAAAAACCACCAGTCCTTGATCCAAGGTGAAGCTTAAACGTAGATGAAGCCCAAATGGAGCAACATTTAATCACATTCTAGGTTAGAACTGGTTGGGCTCTGCTGCTGGCTTGAGCTTCTTCCTAAGCTCCATGTAGAGCTGGAGGATCATGAAAGGGCAGCAGTTGTTTTCAGTGTGAAAACTTGGGTTGGTTTGAAATTTTGCTGTGCCAGTATCCTGCTTTTCCACTGTTCTCAAATTGTTCATTCATCCCAAAGATACCTGGATGGCTTTCCTTACACAACAATACATAGGTGAGGCCGTAGCAGTTCTTGAACCAGGCCTATAAAGAAGGCATTTTCATTACAGGCAAAATTACTTCTCGGTGTGGGCAAAATTACTTCTTTCATCTGTCTCTGTCATTTTGGTGATGGAAATTAAAAATGTGCCATTTTCCTCCTCCTGACTGGAAAGAGCTGCTTGTGGTTTTTAATGAATGATCTTGGTAGCACTTCAGAGTGTTTCCATTGAGGTCTAAATTGGCCACATTTTATGAGTTAACTTGGAAGTGCTTTCCATTTTCTCTTGCCTGCTGTCCTTGGACAGATTTATGGATTTTGACTCTGAATCCAAAATAACCCAGCTTGCAGTTATATTACAAAATTTGCACCATCTTTCATTGTTCAAAATGAAAGTGGATATTGCATCTCTGCTATTATTCTTTTTCCGCCTTTGTTTTCTATAGAATTGTGTAACTTTTCGGGAGCATAAATTATTTGTAGCCAAGTCTGTGCTTCAGCTCAAGAAGGTGAGAAATACTGTGTATTCTCCTAGCCATAGGTTGCCTACTATTCCGTAAATCGTTGGGAATTAGTTGTCATATCTTAGAATCTCAGATTCTCATCCTGCTGCATGATGCTACTGGACAGCTTTCTGCTTATTAATTCTCTTCCTATTGGTCTTCTGCTCCAGTTCCTGACCGGATCTGATGCCGTTGTCCATTCAGGAGTCTCCTGCAGTTTATTCCCTTCACTAAACTGATGGATCCTTCAGCAGCCAGGATTAGAAAGGGGGATATCAGTGGTTTGGTTTATTTTATCCAGCTGTGGGGAGGAGTGGGGTGTTCTCCAGATTCTGAGCCGCACATGGGGACTGAACTGCTTAGAAGGGATTCGTGAGTGTGGGCTTCGGTATTTCCCATAAAGGATGTGCAGTGCTAAATCAGTACAGTTTAATCTGACCACTTCTTTCCCAAATTAACATTTTGGGGGGTTTTAGGTGCCCTGCGATATGAGTATGGTTAAAAATGGAAGCTTTGCAGATCAAGGGTGGCAACAGTCTTAAAATATCAGCAGCTGGGCTGAGTGAGCAATTTGCACATTGATGCACCAAACGAGTGTGCACCTGCACAGTCCTGTGCTCCATCTCCTTCCCTGTCCTCCCCTTTGGAGCTGGCAGGAAATGGGAACTGATGAAAATCTTGCTCTCCAAATACTTCACATTCTAATTGAGTTCAGGTCCCCGCTGGATTTGCTGGAGTGGAGCCAGCAGGAGGAGTGCAGGCACCACTCACTAATGATGCAGAGAAGCCCAGCACCCCCCTGGTGTGCCTGAACGGGGCTTTTTCTGTGTCTGACATGTTTTAAATGAAAGGAGGAGTCAAAAATGTTTTGACAATGATCTTCTGGTTATTTTTGACGTAGGACTTGCTGCGGATGCTGAGGTGTCTTCATACTTCTGACTACGGCACTCAGGGATTTTTGAATGTAGCTATGAGACTGTTCTAGAACATTTTAGAATTTAAATACCTCGAGAAATTAGTTGAAATACAGACTTGTTTTTGTTGTTGGCCAGTAGGTACAAGCTTTTGGAGTCCAAATTAGAATCCACGCTCAAGAAGTCTCTGGAAATAAAAGAAGAAAAAATTGCAGCTTTGGAGGCTCGTTTGGAAGAATCAACAAATCTAAACCAGCAGCTGCGTCAGGAGCTGAAAACAGTAAGGAAAAGCGCATTTTTCTATAAGATTGAATGCCTCCTATGTGGGCTGTTGTTATTTGTACACTTTTTGGGTAAGACAGCAACAAATGGGCATCATTCAAGCGATAAAAGGCAGGACAAAGGTGTGATTGCTTTTGGGACTGTTGACATCACATGAAAAGTTGTTGAGTTTATTCACTGGCCATGAAAATGTCAGCTGGATAAATAACCTGGAGTCAGTTTGATTTGGGATGTCATTTCCAGTTACATTTTCTGGCCTACCTTGAACAGTCTGAAAAAAGGAAATAAAATTACCTTGGTTTAGAATTTTAGTGTAAAAGTTGGGGGATACAGTGGAAAGCACTAAAATAAAATAGAAAATAGAGGTCTTCTGTTTGCTGGGGTTAAGCTGTCCATGTCCATAAATAATTTGTACCTCATCTCCCCAAACATGTACAAAAAACGAATTTACAAATGCAGTAACAGCACTTCCTGTTCTTTGAGAAGAGTCATGGTCAGGTAATTAATTAATAAATTCGGACACATAAAATGGAAAATTCTAAACCTAACCTAAGTTGTCCTAAATGATTCCAGGTGAAGAAGAACTATGAAGCTCTCAAGCAAAGACAAGAAGAGGAAAGGATGGTTCAGAATTCTCCTCCAAGAAGTGGAGAAGAAAATCAGTCTGTCAATAAGTGGGAGAAAGAAAATCAGGAGACTACTCGAGAATTATTGAAAGTTAAAGACAGATTAATCGAGGTGGAAAGGAATGTAAGATATGTTTTAAATATGATTCTGGTGGTAATTATTTGTGGTGAGCTGTTCCAGTAATGCAAATGAGGGTGCTGTGAAGACGCTTTAATTTATCACCTCGTTTCCATCTCAGGCAGAATCTGAATTAAATACAGTGCATGTAGCAGCTGGATTCTGCTCTGTGGGATGCCATAAAGTACTTGACAGGCATTTAAAAAGGAAATGTGAAAACCTGAATTTGCCCTTTTGAATCCACAGCTCCCTCTCAAATCCCTGTTATATAATCCCTATTTACACGAGTCCTGGAGGTTTCTCTCCTGTGTCTCCATAGGTGCAACATCCGTTACCTGTTTTTCCTGTGGTAAATCCCCCCCAAAGGGTGTTACTTTGTTCCGCAGTTTTATCCCACCCTGTAAATCTCTGCACAGTCCTGCTGCTTTGTATGGTCTGGAAAACACTTCTGTTTTATCTTGGAGTTCTGGGGCAGCTGTGAACTGAGGTTTTGTGTGGTTTTAAACCCCCAGAACGCGACGCTGCAGGCGGAGAAGCAGGCGCTGAAAACGCAGCTCAAGCAGCTCGAGACACAGAACAACAACCTGCAGGCCCAGATCCTGGCCCTGCAGAGACAGACCGTGTCCCTGCAGGAGCAAAACACAACTCTGCAAACTCAGAATGCCAAGCTGCAGGTAATGCTTCCTTAGTTTGCTTTCGAAAATAAAATTAAAGAGTTTTTTTTCCAAAGGACAACTTAAAATACATCTTCATCGTTGGCTTTAGAATCACGTTTTGCTTCCTGGAGAGACATGGGAAAGAAGGTGATGTGAAAATAATCTGCACTCAGCAGTCAAGTAATTGTTTGTTTGTTTGCTGATGAAAAATTACACATTCAGAAATTGGTTTTAATCCTTTGTCCGATGTAAAATCTTGACTTTATACTTAGATTAGACTTTATACTTAGATGGGGTTTTTATTGCATTTATACATCTAAATTAGGTGGGGGAAGTAGTGTGTCCAACCATATTCTAATAAATTTTATCTGTTTTTATAAGTATCTAAAACTAAAAGTAAAGCCATACCTCGAAGGAAAATCAAGATACTTAAATACAGAAGAGGTTAAAAAAACAAAATGAAGTGGAAATGTAAATACGTGAAGACCTGAATTTAGGTAATTGAGAGGCAGTAAAAAGGTAATGCGTGACCATGGAAATGATAAAAACGGTTGTCCCCAGAGTCTTGCAATACTGCAGAGTATTGCAGGTTACTAAATATGTATCTTTTTTCTTCACAAATGAAATATTCTTGTCAATGGATTTAATGCTTTCTGGAGTTCTAAGAATCGAAACTCCTTCAAGAGGGAATAAAAACCCCACAATGCAGCAGAAATAGTAAAGAGTGTCAGAAAGGATGGAGGGTTGGTGGAAATCCAAGTGTCAAGGACTGTTCAAATGAAACAAAGAATGCATTTGGTGGATGCCTGGAGTCTCCTCCTGGCTCTTCCTGGAAAGCAGAACGTTGTTGTCCCACGGATGCACTTTCTGCTGCCAAGCTGAAATGTCATTAGTGCACAGCACTCCAATAAAACAGGACATTGGTGCACACCCTGGGCCTCCTCTGGTTGTTAAAAACCAACGGATATGACATGGAAATATCCTGTTTAATCAGATGAGAGCGGATTGCTGGCACTCAGAGCTCTCTGAGTACTTTGTAATTCCACTCATTAAAAAACGAGGAGTATCTGTGTAGTTCCTTTTTTGCCTAATGCCCAGCAGCACAGGCCTTTCCTCTCTGGCAAGACAATTCTCCGTGAACTCCAAATCCAAGTGGAAGTTGAGATATGTTCAGGAAAATCAAGAGTGATGAACCGTTGGCTAAATCTGAAGTGCAGACTAAGTTGTGCTACCTGGACTGTGCCAAAACTGTTCCTGGGCAGCTAATTCTTCTCTTGCTCCTGATACTCATAAGGAGCAGCCAAGGGAAGGGATGTCTGAAGGGATAAGTGGGAATTCTGACCTAACCAAACTCGGGATTCAGCCTGGGAAGTTTCCCAGCACACCCATGCCATCAGACATGACTTCATTTCCAGTGAAAGGTTCAGCTTTCTCATCTGTAACAAAGAACTCTGCAGTTCCAGCAGGAAGGGATTTGTTCCCTGGTAACAGCAGGAACTGGAGTGAGAGATGGAATTTTTTTTCTTTAATAGATATCCCGAGGGTATTAGAAGCCGCAGTAGTTTGTGGTTTTCATCTCTTGAACAGGAAGGAGAAGGAAACTGGTACAGGTCAGGTGACATGCACCAATTCAGTAAGATATCCAAGGATTAAATTTGGTAATCTCTCCAGAGGCACAAAGAGTGAAGCTGTTGGTTGTTTGGGGCTTTCTGAAATTGTCTAGTGGTGAAGGCTTTAGTGTACTAATACACATTAACACTGTTCTGAAATAGTTGTTGGAGAACTGGTGCTGTCCCACCAAAGGGCACAGAACAGAATGTGGGTAGTTCCTTCCAGGTGCTGTTACTTATCTCCCTCTCTCTGTTAAATGGATGCTCCTGTTGGAACTCTCATTGTAAAGGAATGTGTGGATACCATGAAGATTTTATGGTGACAGCACAGAATTTTTAAAAAGATAAATCTCCAGGCCAGTGTGAAAGTTCCTTTTATTTTAGTCATGTCACAGATGTGGTTTTTATTAGGATCACTGGTGATCCATTTCTCCAAGGTATGTTGATGCTAGAGGAAAATGGCCCTGTCAGCAAGATAACACATTAACAGATGTTGGAAGGTAAATAATAATTTGATCCATTCTTGTCAATTTAATCACGTGCTTCAATGCTTTCTGCTAAAAAACGTTCTTGGAACGTTTTGAATTGGAGTGGTCTCCTGGGATATAAGAAAAGGTTGTCAGTGGAACAACCAGAAGGTCATGAAGGGTTAAACCCCAGAAATCTTTAAATGGGAGATAAAATAACCCAGCCTGTGCAATGTTCCTGGCTGCAGGTTGAGAATTCCACGCTGAATTCCCAGAGCACCTCCCTGATGAACCAGAATGCGCAGCTGCTGATCCAGCAGTCGGCCCTGGAGAACGAGAACGAGTGCGTGCTGAAGGAGCGCGAGGACCTGAAGGGGCTCTACGAGGCCCTGCTCAAGGACCACGAGCGCCTGGAGCAGCTGCACGAGCGCCAGGCGGCCGAGTACGAGTCCCTCATCGCCAAGCACGGCAGCCTCAAGTCTGCTCACAAAAACCTGGAGGTGGAGCACAAGGACTTGGAGGATAGGTAAATAAATACTCAGACAAGCGAGTCTGCCGGTCAGCAAAAACCGCTCTCTAATAAAATGATAGAACGAACAAAATCGGCATCACTTCATCACTAAGGTTTAAAACTTTGACAGAGGCCATTTCATCAAAATTCCTTTATTTTTTTTTTGTCATTCCACTAAAAGAAGTGTAAATACTGTCTTTGTCTGCAGGTACAATCAACTGCTGAAACAGAAAGTGCAGCTGGAAGAGCTGGAGAAGGTTCTCAAGACAGAGCAGGACAAAATGCTGCAGCAAAGTGAGAAGCATGAAACTGTGGCAGCAGAATATAAAAAACTTCGGGATGAAAATGAAAGGTAAAGAGAGCTCTGGCACCTGAGCACCTGCCAGTGCAGCTTGACCAAATGTTGTGTTCCTTCACATTTCTTAACACCCGATGTTTCAATTCCAAATATTCACAATCCCACAAAAGTAATCATTATATGCTGAGGGGACATGTGGGACAAAGGGACATGGCAGGGCCCAGGAGGGACAAAGGGAGCCCAGGAATGGATATGTGTAATCTCCATGATTGCCAAAGTTTGGGCCAGTCCTGTTCTGTGTTGGCAAGAAATACTGGCTGTTTCGTGAGGTTCTTTTATTCTGAAAAGTGGCATCTTAAAACTAGTTGTGATGTCGAGATGCTGCTTTGTATTTCAATATATAGAGAACAGTGCTTGGCTCAAAGGCAGAACACATTCCTAGGAAAATTAGGCTGGGATAACTTACAGGATGTGATAGTAAGGAATTTGTATATGTATTTTATGGAGTAGTTGGAAATGTCACGTTTCAGAAGGAGTGTGGGTAGCAAACTCATTTCCAACGTTCTTTGATGGTGTCTTTGCATCCCAGGCTCACTCACACGTACAGTCAGCTCCTGAGGGAGAATGAGGTGCTCCAGACTGACCACAAGAATCTGAAAACATTATTGAACAATTCCAAACTGGAACAAACACGATTGGAAGCCGAGTTTTCCAAACTCAAAGAACAGTACCAGCAACTGGATATTACATCAACAAAACTAAATAATCAGTGTGAGGTATGTGGGAATTCTGCTGTTTGTCATGGCTGGATCATTGGAATATTTATATCACTGTATTTGTAGGTTTATAAAATCATATGAAGAGTTGGAGAATCAGTTAGTTTATAGATAATGAAGTGGATCCAAAGACTAATTAATTTGCCTGCTCTACAGGCAATACAAAATTTCAGGCTCATATTAGGAAAACTGGTTTAAATTATTTAAAGCATCAAAGAGGCTTTTATCAATTGATTTGTGATTTAATTTTGAGTTTGATTTGACTCTCAGAATCCCTCTGTAGACCTAAATTTTCTTGATAATCTCATTATCTGTGTGTAAAATACACTCACATATAAATGCATGGGCAATTTCATCTGTTTTAACAGCTGCTCAGCCAACTTAAAGGGAACCTGGAGGAGGAGAACAGACACCTGCTGGATCAAATCCAAACTTTAATGCTGCAGAATAGAACGTTACTGGAGCAGAACATGGAAAGCAAGGATCTCTTCCATGTAGAGCAAAGGCAGTACATGTGAGTTGTGAAAACAGTGAAATCACTGTGATTAGGGCAATTAGGACACCAATGCCTGTATTTTTTAAAAAAGCTGTTATATATAGAATTTAACACATGTGCTGCTTCTACAATGTTTCTTTTTAAAATAAGGATTCCAGTAACAAATGTAAAGCAGGTAACTCAAAATATCAGCATTATGTTTGTAGTTCTAAAGGATCAGTACAACTGTGTTCATTACTGATGATGCAAATAAGGAATAAAACCAGTATTTATTCTTCATTCTACTACTGGCAAAGTTTAGATTTGTAATCACTGTATTTGTAGATTCGTACATTCATACATGAATCTACGTAAATTGTAGGATAATTTGTAGATCTGTAATCTAAATTTCTTTAGCGGACTTGAGAGAAGAGAAAATGTGCTTGTCTAAATGATAGAGCACTTTATTTTAAAAGGAGAAATGTATAATAAAGGCAAATGGAATTTTTTTCAATTTTATCTCATGAAGTTAAGCCTAAGGCTGATTGATTTTTTTTGCTGCATCTCTTGCTTTTTCAGTAAGAAACAAGTGTTATGTAAGAATTCCTCACAAAAGGTGACAATTTTCTGATGGCGATTGGTAAAGAGACGTGGACTCCATTGATTGCTCATATGAAGCCGTTTATTGAATTGATTAGCTGAGCTTATATACTGTTGCATTATATAACAAGTGATATTTGCCAAGTGATATTGCTTAACATATGCCTCGTACTAACTAACACAGGTATGCCTAGAATGCACTAACGCAGCATGTTTCTCAAAATCCCGCTTCTTTTTGCCAAGGCTTGAGGCCTAGTGAATCCACTTCTGTCAAGAGCTGAACAGAACTACCAGTTCAGCTCTCTAGCTGTAGGCCCCGCAAGGCCACAATTTTCAGATAACGGATTCCCAGAGGAACGTGCTGCCCACGCATCCTGTATATGTTTCTGAGGCATAAATTATCATTAATTTCTGTTTGCAGTGACAAACTAAATGAATTGAGGCGCCAGAAGGAGAAACTGGAGGAGAAGATAATGGATCAATATAAATTTTATGAGCCATCTCCACCACGAGTTCACTGATGAATATGATGTAAGAGTAAAACACAGCTCTAAAGCACGAGACCTGTTCTGTTCTGTTCCCACTGAAATTCGACATTCCGTTACATTCATGGGATCAGAATCACATCTGTGTCTTGCATAAAAATTAAGAGAATCTGCAGGCCTAACAGTGTGTTACAAACGCAGTGAATGTGCTGTGTTATTGGTGACAGAAGGGGCAACTGGATCACCCTGAAGATGAGGAAGCTGATCAAGTCCAAGAAGGACGGGAACCGCGAGCGCCTCAAGTCGGTGACGCTGACGCCCACGCGCTCCGAGTCCAGCGAGGGATTCCTGCAGCTGCCCCACCAGGACAGCCAGGACAGCTCCTCCGTGGGCTCCAACTCCCTGGAGGACGGGCAGACCCTGGGCACCAAAAAGAGTAGTAGTGAGTACTGCAAACCACTTCATTCCGTGAATAAACCTTGGCTAAATGTTGGAAAGGACTGTGTGTTCTGGAGGATTTGTAAAGATAATTTTTAAGTCTGTAGGAATGAAGCCTGAATTAATTTATTAAGGACAGAACTTCTTGCAAACTGCCTGAAATGTGTGGGCAGACCTAGTTTTGAGCATTTCTGTATCTCACAATGTGAATGTTAAAATACACTCACAGTGCCTGGGTAAGATGAAGCAGGCACTGGTACTGGGTCAGATGAGCAGGATTTGGGATAGAATGTCAGATGTCACCTTTAGGACCCTTTTTGTTTCTCCCTCTTGTCCCAGCATGACTCTTTCCCCTTGTCTTGGAAGTGTTTTCCAAGCTGTGGCTGTGCTAACATCCTTGAGTTGCTAAAAACACCTTCTGTCCGGAGGTGTTCCCCCAGCATCTCACAACACCAACGATGCAATTTGGATATGCAGCAAGAAGTGTTAATGTAGAGACACAACCTGTTAAAAAGATGGGAATTGCTACTGATCCTGAAATTGGAGTGAAGTGGCTGAGAGGGAGAATGAGGACTTACAGAAGTGTGATTAGATGGAATATTCCAGGTACAATTTGCTGACCTTGAAAGATCTGATAGCCATCCCATTAGGGTGCCCATGATATATAAGGCCAGATTCTGTTTATTATTATTTATTATCTGTGTTTTTTGTTCTCCACTCTTGGCATTAATCTCAAACTCCCCAGTTTCTCACAACTTGAGAGATAATTACAGCCAAGTTATCAGGATGTAATGGTTCTATTTAATAACTATGCACCAAAAGCATTTTGGCTGTGCATGTAAAAGCATCAGAATCCATGTGCATTAACAGTCACTTCCAGTCTTTGCACTACTACTTTTAAATTTAATGTATTGGGTTTTAAAAGACAGCAGGTGTGGGGTTTGTGCCAGCTGTGAATTATTACAGCCATTATGATGTGGGTTTTTTTCTTTTGTGCTTCTTGCAGAAGCTTAGTCAAATTTAAAAACATCTAAAAATGCTATTTCAGGGAAAGTTAAAATCAGATCTGTATTTTTTTAATAATTAAAGAAAATAGTTCAAGGATACATTTTAGCACTTTTGTTACTAACTTTTCCCTTTGGGGAGCTCAGCCTCTTTCAGTGTAAGCTTCAAAACAGGTACTTTTAAACTTTTTTAAAAAGCAACTGTTGCTTTTACATCCAAACCGTGAGTGGTGTGGAATTGGGGAGTGACTGAAGCTGTCCTTGATGTGTGTGGGTGGGAAGTGAGAGTGTGCACGCTGTGGTTCAGCCCATCTGCATCTGTGTCAGCAGTGTCATGTTCTGGAAGGGCTTTTCTGTGACAGTTTTCTTTGCATGATCCTTGGGACCTTGTAGTGTGCAGTTACCCTCCTGGGGAGCCACGGCTGCAGTTACGGTGGCTGAGCCTCAAAAGAGGTTTGAAGCTGTTCAGACCTCATTAATTTTCTACTCCATGGACCTTGTTCATGTTCCCCTTAATCCCAGTGTATTTATCCACAAACTGGAAGGGCTGATCTAATTCCGGATCCTAACCTTCCTCCAGTACACATGTCGCCATGGAAACCACAGTTTTGGAGAGAATTCGGATGCATTTTGTGCCAATTCAGCTCTGACAGTCTCTGAGACAGCAATCTGAGACAGTTTGTGCCTCACAAAGCAAAGAGAATACCTCAGTATGACGAGTGCTGGTGATGGTGCACATTTTGCAGTCTATTTCTTCTGCTCCTAGAGTGACCATAAATCCTAGACCCCGGGATTTGGTGTCCTTTCTTTTCCGTGGGAAGCAGTTTGGCAGTAGCAGCTTCCACTGAAGGAGCTACACGAGGGAGTGAACGTGTGAGTGCCCCCTGCCTGTGCCAGGGCTCAGGTGTTGGAGCTCTCCGTGCTGGCTGAAGGCAGCTCTGGCTCTGCAAGAGTTCTGTGCCACTCTGATCTCCGGCATCTGGGAAAGGAGCTGCTTCCAGCGGGAACTGCCGAGGTGAAATGTCCTGTGTGTCCTTGAGGAGGCAGGAGAAGGCAGCTCACCTTCCCTGGCACAAATCAGTGACGTTCCGAGCTGGAGGACTGAGTATCTGACCTAGAGATCTCCAGGATATACAGGGCTCACCCCCCACATTCCCTGTCAGTGATACTGATTCCAAAAGTATTTGCTGTGTGTGGCATCTGTAGTTTTTCCTCTTTTGTGGGTGGTGATGGAGATTGTGTTTTCCCAACACAGGCCACTTTCTCATGCAAATATTTCCAGGAGAGCTGTTATCTCCCAGGGAAAGGTGATCTTGGCACAAAAATCAGGTTACCCTGTTCTCAGAGAACACCACCTGAGGTCTCACAGCGTGGCCAGAGCCCGTGTCTGATCCCTGTGGGAAGGAGGGGGTGCCTGGAGGGCTGTTGCCGTCCCAGCAGAGGCTAATCGTGCAGGAAGTGTGTGCTCCTGACTGAGGGGTTTCACCTTGGCTTTTGGAACCTGCTGGCAGTACAGCCTCCTCCTTCGCAGGTACTGCCCACAAATTAGTACTGATCACCCCTAATGATCGGGTGAGTGCCATGCATCTGACACCTGCTGTGTGCAGAGCTTTTCCAGACAAAACCCAAGGCAGGCAGAGGGGATTCTTGTTTTCTGTGGAAAAATACAGGTATTCTTTGCTGACTTCCACTTCAGCCATTTCAGAGGATTAGTAGCTTGCCAAGGAATTAGGGCTGTTAGTGAACTGTCACCTCTACTAGGAACACCAGTAGCAGGCATGCCGTGTCGCAGAGGGAATAAAAGAAGTGTTCTGGGCTCCATTTTCCAATACCAAGTCATTTTAAAGACTTCTGCCTCATATTTTCTTCTATGCATGAACAAAACAATGTCAGGATTTTAATACAGAATTCCCCAGAGGATTTCAGGCAAGCAGGAGAGTTAAAAAACAGAACATTTCCTGCTCAGCTGAGGAATTCTGCAATAGTCATCATTCATTCTGAGCTCCAAAAGCAAAAACATGGTCATGGAATGCTGAAAAGAGAAAGAATAGTTAATTGCTGCTGTAGCTCTTCCATCCCAGGGTTAATTGCTATCATTACTATTCCAGGACGTTTCTTGAGGTGAATTCTGTGAATTCAGACATTACTGACACCGTTTCCCCTCCAAGCATTTTGCCTTTTTGATGCAGGGTTCCCAGGACATCAGTGGTTGCAGGGGAGTTTCCTGATGGGCACAGTTGCTGAGAGCCATACATCAGCCCTTTTGGAGGTGATCTGTGGTGATGGACAGGAAGGACAGATGACTCAAATGGTTCTTGAGCATCCTCTGGCTACTTTTTCATAAGATAAAGGCGTTTTTGGTTAAGAGGGGTCAGTTACCTTCCACAAAAAGGATAGAGAGGGATGAGTTATTTTGTCTGTAAAGGATTATAGAAGTTACAGAAGAATTTTTTTTTCTCTGTCATCTTGATGACAAAAAGTAGAAATAGAACAGAATGACCTCTTTGGCTGGATTGGTTTGTGAACCTGTTCCTGTGGGTGCAGACACAGGAAGAGCTGATGGAGAGGGAGGAATACGGACTATTTCACAGCCAGGGTAGCTCATGTGCACTTGTAAATGGTATATATGATATATATGCACTGCTCTGTAAGCAGAACTGCTGTGTGCCAGGCTGGGGGAGCAGGGCACACCACCCAAAAGGGGCTACAGAGACAAACCAGGCAGAGCATGGTCTGACAGACCTCTGCACAAACCGGAGCTGCTGCTGTCTCTGCAGAAATCACCACTTTGGGGAATTCCATCCTGTGTCCCCTTTTGGATCTTTACATGGTGGCTCCTGTGCCTGGCATCAGCCCCCAAACTTACCCAAGGCAGGTCAGCAGTTCCTAATGCAGAGTTCCTGACTCCCGAGGACAAGATTAACTCGTGACTTCCCCCTCCTCCCTCTTTTAATACTATTTGTAATTTTAACTCTGTAATTCTCCTGGTAGAATTTAACTCGGTTTTCCTTGGGCCCTCCCAAAATGTTACAGCAGCACTCACATTTGAATTTTCTTTTGCTGGTTTTTTTTTTTCCTTTGGTATTTTTTCAGCTAAAAAATTTGCACATTTGAAGCAGACTGATTTGAGTTTAGATTAATTTTTACCAAAATACTGCCCACAAACTGCATTGATCAAAAGACCTATGCAGGTTTTCTATGAGACAGTAGATGACCAAAGTTATTACTGAGCACAAAATGGAAGAACTGAAGACTGATAATAGACTGTGTCCTCTTAGATGTGCAGACAAAGCATGACAGAAGTTGTTAACCCCCCCAAAATAACCATGTGAACATATTTTAACCTAGAAACTGTATTTAGAGTTGCTTTCATTTTCAGCTTTTTTTGCTTCACATTTTTCTTTATGTTCAAAAAAAGCGCTGTTTTTCCCAGTAAAAATTACATAATGGTCAGTTCCTGTAATCACCTGCAAAGAAGTTACATTTATTTTTTCAAGAGCTTCAAACTGTATTACCCTCTGCGCTGTAATTTTCAGTGCAGTTCTGAGTTATCTGTGGAAGTTTTCCTAGTGCAGTTTTCCTGGTTCAGTGTAGCTTTCATATTTCATTATCACCCAGAAGCAGGAGAATGATAGCTTGTAGCATAGCGTACCTAGCTTAAACTCAGACATTCATTTCTGTCCTTAGTTTCAACATTTAACTTCCATCTGTTCTTCTCCCTTTTTTTCTTTCATTTCCCTGTTTCCGTTTTTCCTCATGCTATGACATAAAAGTGGGTGCACTGAAAAGACTGCCCTTTTTGAGGAACAGACCGAAGGAAAAAGACAAAATGAAGGCCTTCTACCGTCGCTCCATGTGTAAGACTTTATGACAGTTCAGCTTCTTCTCAATGGCTACACTGGCTTCCGTTACTAATTTTTCACTAACCTCTCCCTGGACTGCGCTCTATTTTTCCTCCTCTTTTGCGATGTGCAAGTCCTGCTACGGTACAAGGAGCTGG
>VXBT01005724.1:461167-537910 GCA_013400235.1 Oriolus oriolus | reverse complement strand
TTTTTTAAACTTTGGCACTGAATACTTTATATCTGTGCAGCTGTGCACACACACGTAGCCACACGTTCCCATGCACATGCATATAATCTATTCAGTGCAGTGTGACTGCATATATTTGTATACATAGATGTCTATATACACATGGCCCCATGTGTATATAAATTTACAGTGCACTGTGTTAATGGAAATAGTTTTAAATGACACGTTTCATAAGCCTTTTGTTAAGAAGTCACTGTAATTTTCTTTTTTTGTTTAAAGCAAGTGTAGGAGATTGTGCGAGGCTCTCTGGTGGTCTGTCACTCTGCGAGCGTTCATCAGTTCTCGTTGCCAAAATGTTGCATTGATTTCTTTTGTTTCATTTTATTTTCTAATGAGGGGTGGACAATTTTCTCGAGTTTGGGGAAGTAAAGGTGAATATCATCAGATGTGGTATTTTTCAGATCCTCTCTCTGTTGCTCTGTAACCCCAGTGTGCCTGCAGTAACCTGCACTGTACAAGGATCCCGTGTGAGCGCTGGCACTCCGTTGTATGAGCACCTGTGCCCGTTTTGTCCCCGCTCATCCCATTTTCTCATGGCAAGCAGCTGTCAGAGCCTCTAACAGCACCTGGCGCATGGCGACCCCCTGACAATCGTGTTTTGAGCACCTCCCTGGGCTGCAGGAGCCTGAGCCCCTCCCTCCCGCCGAGCCGGTTGCATGCGGTACCCGGGGTGTGGTTTGCTCCTGCCGGCTGCGGGCGCTTTAACGCTTAGAAAACTGTCCGACCTTTGCAATGCGAATTAAGAACCGGAGCGGGTACATTGCCCACGCTGATCATTTGCTTTCATTTGCATCCCAGCCATGAATGACCTGGTGCAGTCCATGGTCCTGGCAGGAGGACAATGGACAGGTAGTTCTGAGCATCTGGAGGGTCCTGATGATATATCCACGGGTAAAAGGAGGAAGGAATTGGGAGCTATGGCCTTCTCTACTACAGCTATCAACTTTGCCACTGTCAACTCCTCCACAGGCTTCAGATCCAAGCAGTTGCTAAATAATAAAGGTATAGGTAGAAGCTTTTTGCACCGTGATGTGACTATGTAAATATTGGTTTTACTTATGTTTTAAGTTTTTTGATCTTAATAATTGAGTTGCAGTGCTAAGATAATGAACTGGTTTCATAACTGCAGTTATAAAATGTTTCAAGGTTTTTCCTACAGAATGTTTCCTAAGTAAAAATGGATTGCTTTGAAAGATATTTTAATTTTTACCATTTTACCAATGATAAGTATTTTAATAATCTTTCCATTTTGTTTTATTTTACATCTTCCTTTATGTCTCTGTGTGTAGATACTACATCCTTTGAAGATGTAAGTCCACAAGGTATTAGTGATGATTCTAGTACAGGATCAAGAGTTCATGGTAAGATGTGAGCTTTAATTAAATGAATTAAGGATATATATGATGTGAATGTTAATGAATTTGTGAGAATACAGCGAATGGCATCATTGCAATGAGCATGCTCTCTCTGATTTTCATATCTCTTGAATGTATTGTATCATTTCTTCAGACTCTCCTTTCTCTCTTAACTACTACATCAGACAGATGTTGTGTATCTCTGGTAGAAAGTATCTGCGAAGTGCATCTGAACAGGATCAAAACATTTTCCCTTTTACTGGGAAAATGTTTTAACTTCCACTGGGAGTTCATAGTAAATAAAGGAAGTTAGCATTTCAGTCCTAAAATATCAAGTCCAAATCTGGCCTGAGTTTTCAGTGTTTATTGTTCAGTGAACCCCGAATTTGCCACATGCTGTAGTTTATGAAACTATTACGTGTTCCTTCAAGCAAAGCTTTGAAGTGAAAAATAGGCTATTAATAGAAGTGAAGTTTTAACTGTACTATAAACATTTACAATGAGTACAAGCAGCAGACATTTTTGAGGCTACTAACAGTGCATTTCCCTTGTATTGGCTTAGGAGTACAGGACTTTATCTGTGCAGATGCTCTTGCTCCTCCTGTCCGTGGCATTCCAGCCCTGTGCAGGGTTCCCTGTCAGATCTGTTGTAAGTGACCTGACCACAGCAGCCCCTGCATGCCCCTGTCTGAGCCCTGCTTTCCCACTGACCACTCAGTTTCAATTCTAAACTACACTCTCTCTCTTTTCCTCTCCTCTGTACCTCGCTATTCCTGTAGTGCCTTTTTCCAAAGTGTCCTCTTGGACCGCCTGGAAATTCCTCCGCTTTCTGATCTGTAAGAAACCACTTTGTTCCCATGGGCATGTTCAGCCTGGGAGGTCGTGCATGATCCTCTGAGCATTCTGTGAGCAGAATGTGAAGGTGCCGTGTCCTCTGCTAAAATGTTGTTCATCACAGTGTCTCCTAATTTTCCATTCAGCTTCCAGACCAGCCAGCCTTGATAGTGGCAGGACATCCACTAGCAATAGCAATAACAATGCTTCACTCCATGAAGTCAAAGGTATGCTGGGGGTGAATTCACATCCGTGCTTCATTTCCATTCTTTTCTTTCTAAGATCATCTGTAGAGGTTCAAAAGCCCCCACAACCAAAAACTTCCCACTGCACAGCACAGCATGTGCTTCCGTGGGAGTTTCATAGCCTTCATTCCCCAGATTAGGAGCCACAGGTATTTTATGGTGTTAATAAATATTAAAAGGGTGGAGTTAGTTTTCAAGTTACCAACTATTTTAAACCAAACCTGACCCAGGAAACATTGTTACAAAATAAGAATTCCCCCCCAAATTACTTTAAAAGCTTTTTAAGATGAGAAGTTGCTCCTTTTTTTTTTCTCCAAGCATCTCTCTGCACTGCACTGCTGCTGTGAGCTGTGTGCTGTACAACTGCACAAAATGGCACATGCGATTCATGCTAGAAACTTTTATATTTTGATTTTAGTAGATTAATAACATCGCTGGATTTATCAGTATTCTCTAAATTTTATGTATTAAGAACCCTGATACGTTTTTGTATCTCATGGCTTTTTTAGCTGGAGACTGTTGTACAGACTAGACTAGAGCACTGCTAGCTCGAAACTTCATTTAATATTCATGGCTTGCATCTATTAAATGGTGTCTGTTTGGAAATTTAGGAATGAATGCTAGCTGAATATTTCTAATAGTTTATTTTATATAAACTGTTTGATTACTCCCTTCTGTAAAAGATTCCTTGAGGTCCTCCTTGCCTCGGTGTCTCTACAGGATTAGGCATTTCCATTGTAAACAATTTATCTTTGTTCAGACTTCATTTCATTTCTTAGGAGTAACATGAAGTTGGAAATACTTGATTGTCCATCAGTATTTTTTAAGCAGTTTGTAGTTACTGACAAATAAAATGGTGTTGTGGAATTTATTTTGCATCTAATACCATGTGCTTCCTTCAGGTCCCAGTTGTAACAAACTAGGAGTAACAGCAGGAATTGTTGGAGAAGCAGCATTCCTTAATAGTTCTTGTTGGAGAAAATATTTTCTTTCCACTCAGTCCTTTGCATTTCCTTTAACATTTAATTACCCTGTGCCTCTCAGTGATGCTGAACAAGAGTGGAGGCGTCTCTTTAGCCTCTTGGAATATAATATTATGCAGGCGGAGACCCACATTATAAGTGAAAGGTAGTTTTTAATCAAAAAAATCATGCCATGTTTGAGGAGCTGCAAAAGGTAAGTCAGGGGAGTGCAATTTTATGGAGTAAAAAATGACAACTGGACTTTTTTTTAGTTTTTTAAACAGAATGGATGTTAACTGAATCTGGTAACATTTCAGATTTGAGTGGGGTTATACAGGTTTACAGCTTTTTTGTTGTATTTCTAATGGAAATACTTCATGCCTTCCCCCCAAAGCAGGTGCAGTGAACAGCCAGAGCAGGCCCCAGAGCCACAGCAGTGGGGAGTTCAGCCTGCTCCACGAGCACGAGGCCTGGTCCAGCAGCAGCAGCAGCCCCATCCAGTACCTGAAGGGGCACACCAGGTCTAGCCCTGTGCTCCAGCACAGGATGCCCGAGACGCCGGAGAGCCGTGGCAAACAGACCAAAACGGGCTCCCCTGGAAGCGAAGTTGTCACCCTGCAGCAGTTTCTGGAGGAAAGCAACAAGAGTAACTCCAGTGAGGTCAGTTGAAAGAGTGTTTAACTACGTAGTGTCCCATCGGTGGGCTCAGACTTAGTGCAAGGCACAGCGAGTGGAATTCCTTAAAGATTTGTTGGAGCTGTTGGTCACACCTGCATTGAGAGGTCACAGGCACTGCCTCCTGATGCACTGCCCGGTTCCACCAGCAGGAAGTTTGTGGAATTTTGCAGCCTGACCCTCTGTGGTCCTTGGGTTGGGTAGGAAGGTCGACCTGTGCTGACAGAGCTGTCCAGTGTCCGGTGCGCGGGACGCCAGGGCTGGGAGTGGGTTCACTCTGCTTCTTCCAGTGCAGCAGCAGCTGTTGTCACATCTGTCCTGCATCAACAGGAAGGAAGATGTTTGACTTGATTCCCTGAGGAGTCTCTTGTCTGCTTCAGTTTCATCTTCTTAACAGTACTGGGAACCTGAAAGTGACCTTGGAGCTTAATGAAATCTGAGAGGAGTAAGATGAAGGGAATGTTTCTGTACATCAGTGACAGTTTCTTAGAAGCCCCAGATCACCTCATGTCCACTGGTATTCCAGGTTCTGCATCCCTAGTTCTTGAGTAGATCTGCCCAAACTCCTGTAGGATATCCTGCTGTGGGATAAAGCCAGCCAGTCGCTGTGACTGGGGCCTCTCAGGAGTGAGGAACCGGGCTTGTCTGGGGCAGCGACACATCTGGAGAAGATTCTGCATTTTTTGCTTAGGTACTTAAAATGATTCTTGCCCATGGTCGCCCTGACAAGGATTATGGGGGTTTAAGCACTAGACAATACTCTTCTGGCACTATAAAATAAAACCCCACCTAAGTCCTCAAGCCAGGTCCACTGCTGTTCCCAAATCCTGGAATCCGTTTCATAGCCTCACTGAACCATTCTGGGTGGAAGGGTAGTCAAGGGGTTTCTTTCCAGTCTTCTGCCAGAGCATTTCCTTAGTGCCTTTAGCTTAATTCTTCCCCGATTGTCTCTGGTACCATTTTGAAAACTACTGCAGTCTTTCTTCACTTGAGTCTGAATATTATTCACCTAAACTCTGTTTTTTGGTAACTGTACGGAAAACTCCTCTAAGTATGTATCGTAAATGTTTAATATTGCTTATAGAGCTGAGAAATTAAAAGAAAACCCCAACTAATCTTTGTATAATTGTTCTTCATTTATGTCCACAAAAATTGCTTAAGAAAAGGTAAAAATTGCAATCTATAAACTTACGTTTTCTGTTTTGATAGATGAAATCTGCAAGTGAAGAGAACCTTTTAGATGAAGTGATGAGAAGCTTGTCTGAGTCTGCGGAGCTGGCAGGGAGGGAGAAGCTCCGAAAGCAGCCGGCAGCTGGCTGTGGGATCGTGAGATCCCTGAGTGTCAGAAACACAGTTGATTTCTCAGATGGACGATCCCTTAAACCAGAACAGCTGGTAAGGCCCAGCCTCCGGAAGACTGAAGATCTCTACTTCAGTAGCTCTCCAATCAAATTTACCCCTGGAGCCCAGGGGAAGGCCAGGTCCGTGAAAGAAAAGATCCAAGCAACTGTGACCCAGCGACAATCCCGGGACTGCAACCCTTACGCCACCTTACCTCGTGCCAGCAGTGTGATTTCCACGGCAGAAGGAACCACCCGAAGGACAAGCATCCATGATTTTTTGTCTAAGGACAGTAGGCCGCCCGTGTCCGTGGATGCAGCCCCGACCCCGGCTGACAGGAGTGCTCCGCCCACCTCCAGTGAGTACTCGGCACTCCGGGTGTCCTCTCCTTGTGTTCACTGTGTGCCTGGCAGGGGGGAGCGTGGCCCGCAGGGCGAGGCTGCTCCCTTGCTCACACCACGTAATTTAGGAGGTAACTCGGAGCTTCCCAAGCCTTCCAGGATGGAAAGGCCAGGTTGTCGTGAGAGGACTTTGCCGAGCGCGAGTGTGTTCTGGGATAAAGCCAGCGGATCTGGGAATGGCAGCGCAGGGTCCTTCACCGCGCCCCAGCCGTTTTTATCCCTCAACACCGAGTTAGTCAGCAATATCAGTGGACTGCCCCCAAGATCCACCTCCAAAGCAGCTGATCAGGCAAACGTGTCGGCGTTTAGGTCAGTGCCGAGGAGCCAGGAACAGCCTTGTGCTGCTCAGAAGGCTCAGGGTGACCCGCGGGCAGCTCTGACCGGGGACCCTGTCCCTGCCTCCGGCCCCGGCGCTGGCGAGGCCCAGACCCCACTGCTGGTCTCGGAAGATAACCAGACCCTGTGGTATGAGTATGGCTGTGTATGAAAGAAGGTCGTGGTATTAAATCTATATAAGCCTAACGTGCCATAGAGGTGTTTTCCATGTCCACTGGATGACAGAGAAAACTTCCTACAATGAAGGAATCGTTCCTGGTTGATCCACGGGTGGTTGTTCCCTGCGGACGGTGGCTGTGGACTGTGGCATGTTTGAATGTGGAATTGTAACCCCACCAAAGTCTGCATGAAACATTAATTGCACTGTGTATATTTTGCATGCATTTATAATACAAGCTATATTTTTATTTGTCACGCATTGCAAATATTTTGGTGTTTTCCTGTTGGTTACTGCTGCATGTTAAACCAAGCGCATGCCCGGAACGGTGCAGGGAACAGCATTCCTGGGACAAGGACAGCACTGGCATTGGTGCTCGAGCTCTCAGGTCTATCAGTAACACACTGATCATCTACTTGGAGGGAAAAAACCTTTTTTCCCCCCTTCTTTCAAATATGAGGTACTAATGGAAAGAAGCGTTTGGAGAGATCTCGGTGTCTTCTTACCCTTTTCATTTATGCTGTGTTGTGGCATAAATGCACGAGGTACAAGTGCCCAATAATCCCAATAATTCAGTGCCTCTGGTTTGCACAGTAAATACTAATTACTGTCCGTACTGAAGAATAAACACACAGACCATTCATAATCCTAAACAGAAATGATAATTCTTACAAAGAGGTGATAAATAGTCACATGATACACAGCGCTTGTCATGAAAAGATTACCTTTTTCACCTCTTCCCCTTGGTCTGCTTTGTCTTTCCACATTGTGGCTACAACTGCGGTGAAGTGCTTGGTTTTATCAGGGGTCAGATAACAGGCTCCTTGTGATCTATAGGAATAAAAACCTGTCTTGCGTATGGTGAAAATTCATTTTTTCTTTTCGACGGAAGTAACACTGAGATAATAGAAAACAAATAGTGTAACAAAATAACAGAAAAAAATGTTAAATTAACACAGTTAAATAAAAGAAAAATAACAAAGTTGCTTGCAAGGTTATGGGAGGATATGAATCCTTCAGCAAATAGCTCCTTAAATTCCACATGAGCTGCTGAAGAGATGTTGAATATTAATTAACTTTATGTGCCACTATTTCTGCAAGTGCTTGAAACTTCGCAATGGAAAATTTAAACAGAGTTTAAAATTGTATCAGATTTAAGCTATAATTACATAAGGCTTTAGACATGAGCACTTCTTTGCAAGAGGACATTGGTTATGCCAGTTGCGGGAGCTACAATATGTTATAAAAATTTTGAATGACAGTATAGCTAGAGGGAAAATGTTTAAAATTGAAAATAAATATTGAAAACAACAAATGTCACATTCTGATTTTTACAATTGAGTTTATTCTGCCAGCAGTTTTGTGGCAGTCACAGAACTACTGTGTGGGCTGAACTTTTAATTCCTTGGTGCTTAATTAGGGAGGGGCAGTCAATCCATAGTTCCCCAAGGAAGAGCAGTAGATATCCCATGTGGGAATCTGAAAGGGCTCTGTTTTATATGGGATAGGAAGCCCTGCATTTCAGGAACAAGGGGAGGATATTGAATGTCTGTGGAGAGTAAATAGCCTGTTTCAGGATGTGACACAATCCTTCCCCAGGCCTGCACCACTCGTTGTTACTGGGCTGATAAATCTCTCAATTCTCCCAATGCTGGGCACAGCGAGCGGTCAGCTATTGCTGTGTTCCCTCTGGAACTGTCTCAGCAGCAGCAGAATGAGAAATCCGATATATACAATCTTAATTTCACACACATTTACTCTCACAGAGCGAGAGCAGTGTTCTGGTCTTGGGTCGTGCCATTTGACTTCACTCCAGTTCATCTGTAGCTGTGTTGGGATCAGGTGGGAGGTGAAGAGCGCCGGTATCCCAAGCAGTGTGTGCACAACATGTTCTTCAAGTTATTTAAGGAATTACAATCCTAGCTCTGAGAGCACTTAGTACAAACTCACCCTGTGCTGCCAAGGTCTGGCTTTTCTTACCTTTCTGCAGAGACACTGGTCAGAACAAGGTGTGCAGCTGCTTTAGATTAACTCTGGTTGCAGAAGTCGGAGCAGCTCTCAGGTGTGCTGTTACCCCCTCGACTTGCTTAGGTCCTTAGACAGTCACACCTACAAAAACTTCCAGTACTGTCCCCAGCTTCCCTCTTAAACCCCAAGGGCTTCAGAATAACCAGGCATGAGTGTCCTGGAGCACCAGTGTCCAGTCTGCTGGAGTTGGACACCAGCCTTGTCCAGCTCAAGCCACTCTGCATTGGTTTCTAAATTTGCAATGAATTGCATTTCAGTTCTGAGGAGAAGAACTTGTTTGGCTCCACTGAGTTTGGCAGCAGCAGAAGTGTTCTGCAAGAGGGTGTTTAATGGCTCTGAATAATGACTTACCAACATTTGTTTGTTACATATGAAAGAAAGAAAATGTTGTCATGGCCGGAAGGATCATTTTTTTTCTCCACTTTTTGGTCTTTAACAAGAAGTTTGTGGATATCTATCTATGTTCAAATAGTGGAAGGTTCAATAAATTCTTTTCATTCCCAATCCCTGCTGCTCCTCAGCCATGTGCATGGCAGGCTGTGAAACACATGGAGCCCTTGCTCCTTCCTTGGTCCCTGCTGCTTTGGGCAGTGCTAAGTTAGGACTTTGCATGGTACTGATAAACACTAAATATGTGGCTGTTGCCCAGGAAGGTTTTGTTGTTCAGGCTCAGCTGTTTGCTCACAGCTGAGGTTTGCCTGGCTCAGGGTTTGCTTGATGCTTTGCTTTCAGTGACTGGTGAATTCAGATGCTGCGTTTTGCATGTTCAAGCTGTTGCATGCAAAGACAGTTTTGTGGCGTGTGGAACTGAATGTGAACGTTTCTGTCAGTGTGCAGCAGGTCAAAATACAAAGAAGGAAGTTCTCTGTTAGGGTCAGTCAGCTGCGATTGCACCTCATTATTACTTTTTCTTTCCATACATGCAGAAATGTAGGGTTGGTGTAGCTGAAGGTGACATATATCTGCCAGGGGCTTTAGGAATAACACCTGGCTGTTCTAAATGCTGAGATGAATGTCAGTGAGTGTAGCTGAGCAGGCACTTGTGAGTTTCTTCTGTCCTTCTCCTCTGTCCTTTCCTCTTAAAAACAACCAGGAAGTGTTTATATATCCTTTTGCTCTCCTAATGAGTAGAATGTGTTTTAATGCATGAGGGGTTTTTTTTCATGTCCTGATAAACACAATGAATAACCTGAAATGCTTTTCTCTGCAGATGTGGAAGCTATCCCAGAAAGCAGAAATTCAAAAAGCAGGTCTAGGGAGCAACAAAGCTCCTAATTCTATTACCCACTACCTGAGCTGTGGGCCAAGTGGTGAGTTTCCTGCCCAACCTGTAAATGAGATGAATTTCATTTACAACAAACTAACAGCATTCCATCTCAGCCCCAGAGCACATTGCATTAACCAGATGTAAATCCTGCTTGCTTACCTGGCTTTTCTCGCGCTCACTCGTTAGGCCGGGGCCGGTGGCTCTCCAGAGCTTCTTCCAGAGGCAGGGAACCTCGTCCCGCTTAGCCTTTTGCCTGTAAAAATGACATTTGTTTTTATTTTTCCAATCTCCTGAAGAAGAAGGTTCAGAGAAATCCCATTAAGAAATAATACTGAAGTCAGTTTTTAGACAGGGACAGGTAAATCTGAAAGAACTGTTGAACAAAACTCAGAGTATTCAGTACCCCACAGAACCTGCCTTTTTATAAAGCTTGGTTTTGGTGTTCTGTCCTCCTCTTGACTTCCCTGAGCCCCTTTGGTGCATGCTGTTAGTGCTGTTAGTGACTGAACTCTGTGTGTTGTGCCTCTACACCTGAAGCTTTTTCTTACATTCTTTTCTCTTTCTGCCTTTCGACTGAACACAGAGAGAAAAGTGTCCTTCAGTATCTCAGTGTGAAGCCTTTATATCTGAAGTAACAAGACAGCGACTGTAGGAATCATTAATAAAAATTAAGGGAATTTTGTACATTCTTCGTGACTAGAGCAGGCAAGAAATAAAAACCTACCTACCTACCTTCCTTCCTTCCTTGAATCAAGGAGCTCTACTGGAGTCTACTGCCGAAAATGTGTAGATGGTCTTAGGAATTATTGCACATTGCACTGTTAAGATCTACTGAATAAAGGACAGTTCTCATCTCCCTAAGGACCAAGGATTTTAAGGTCTCAAGAATTACTCCAGGGAAAAAAACAAAACTTCTCTCATCTTCTGTTTTTGAAATTAGCCACTGATTTGCTTAAGCTTCTGCTAATAATTAGCCAAAAACCCCCATAACTAGCAGTTTCTATTTACGTCTGTAAATCTGAAGGAAATGCTGTAGAATTTTGTTGAAATGGACTGTATATACAGATACAAAAACCTCACAGCTACTGGCACTTCACTGCCTTATTTGGTAAGCATAATCTGCATGAAATTGCTCTTAAGAAAGTTTATGCTGATTTTTGTTGCATACTGCAAGAGAAAAATTTGTTTACATCCATGGAAAAGCTTGGTAACTAACAGAAGTGGGAGTCATGGGATAATGGTATTATAGAGACATTGTTTGTCCTTTGTGTTTTTCACATTCCCGAGTTACTCTGCATATGTATGTTCAGATGTTTCTGACAGGAAATTGTCGGGTATGGTTTTTCTATAGCTTTTATTTTAATATGAGGCTGTTTTCCACAAATGCCATTTCCAGGATAAGACTGTCTTACGATGTTTGTGTATTGACTAATTTTTTTTTTTTTTTACTGTTTGTCTTTTGACATGAGCTGATTGTGGCTTAGGAGGTTTCTTGATGGCAAAAAGAAATGTAAATAATATCATATGCATTTTACAATCAGTTCCCTTTAAGGTTATCTTTTACTAGATACATTTTGTTCATTATTGGTTTATATTAAAGTCAACAAATGTTATTGGTACATTTGGTGGTTGCATATATTTGTCTGGAAAGATTTGCAGCGAGCTCAGAGGAAGTGGACCGGAACTGAGACCCAAAACGAGTTGTTCTATTTTATTAAAGCCAGTAAGCACATTCCTATTCCTCATGTAAAGAGTTGAGTTCCCTGTGTCACCTCCGAGTGTCCAACAGGCAGGTGCATAATGTCACCTGCAGCTTCCTCAGTGAAGGTGAGCCCCACTGCTGAAGGCAGTTCAGCAAATTCAAAAGCATGAACTCTTGTCAAATAGGGCCAAAAAGAGGCATGCTTGATAAGCTTTAGAAGGGGACATTTTCTGTTTGTCTTCTTTAAAATTAGTTTCTTCTGAAAAATTTTTTATGATAAAATGGGCTAAAAGATCTGTACTAAGGGCATAGCGGGTATGACAGACAGTTCAAAGGCCATAAAGATTAGGAAAATCTCTCTTAACTCTAAATGATGGTGTGTTCAAGCTCATTTCAGGGCCTGTGCTTGGGTTCTCCTCACTGTGTGCTGACAGAGGACTGCTGCAGCTCAAACCCTCCAGCCAGAACCATTTGTCCCGTTACTGTTAGAGAAAAATGCATGGCTTGCACCAAGAGATTGAAAGTGCAGTGCCAAATGCTGCCTGTGCCGCCAGGATCCGAGCGCGGGGCTGTGGCTGGGGACACTCTCACTGTCACTGTCACGGCTCTGGCACACACCCCCACGTGTGGAGCGCTGCTGGGCACGTGTGACTGCCCTCACCACACCTCCATGTGTCATTCCCATCACACAGGGAGCCCCTCCTGTTCCACTGACCAGCTCAGCCCTTCTCAGCTTGTCCACTTTGCTTTGCAGAGAAGTTCCATGGCATTTGAGCAGTCAGGTGGCTCTCTGTGCTCTGCTGATTCCCCTCTTCTTCCTTTCTTAATCTTCCCAGTATGTGCCCTTAAAGTAAAATAAAAAAGCAAATGTGTAACTTGGGAGCAGCTTCACAGTTCCTGATAGTCCAAATCCCAGGGAAGCACACGGCAGCTGTGGGACTGTGTACACAGGAGCACACACACCCCCCCTTTGTACCCCAGGAATCCCAAACCGAGCACTGCCAAGTCCAGGTTACAAAGGAGGTTCTCATGCCATAGAATGTGTATGTTTTATTTACTTTTCTGATAGTCTCTGAGGATTTAGTAACATTCCCAACATGTATGATTATGATTATCATTATTATTATTATTTCTAAACTTTGTCTGGGACATGATGCAGCCTAACAAAGGAGCTCATGTGTGATTTTTAGGGGTAGCTGATGATGTATATGTAAATAATGCTTTGATATTAATAAAACTGCCTTAAAGGAATGTACCTAGGTGTGAAACAGAACTTAAAAAGCTCTTATTTAAAACTGTAATTTCCTTTACATATTGATTTTTTTAATGTTTGCCATTGTATACATTTATTAATGATGTTATTAAAATGCCAAACCAAATAATTTTTATTCTTATTTTGTGTGTGTATATTTATACACACTTTTTCCAGAAACTGATGTTACTGGAAGGGTATTGGTGTCTTGGTGATGTGTGCAGTGAGTATTTCTTCTGGAAGGAAACTGATAAAACTGTAGCAGAATTTTTCTGGACCATGTGTAGTTTGTTCTGTGTGATTTGTGTAGAGCGGGGTAGCTTTTAACTGTACACTATTTTGGTACTATTATTTAAAAAAAAAAAACAAACCATGGATTTCATAAGTAAATACAAAAAGAAATCATTCTAGATTTGCCAAATGTAGTATTTGAAGCCTGGTGGTTATTTTTGCTGAAACAAGTCTCAGGATGCCTTCTGAGGATGAAGGTAGTGACACTTTAGGCAGTGCAGATTCCAGGACTGTGCACATCCTTCAAACAATTAGTCACATTTAAAACATGCCAGATCTAAAAACCTTTGCAAGTCAAATCTAATCTTCTTTCTTTTAAGTGATAAGGGATTTTGGAGTACCACAAAGAAGAAACCTGAAGGGGGAGGGAGAGTGAATGGCAGAGAGAGAGCAAGATAAATTTTACTTTCAAAGACACATCCTAATGTATCTCAGCACAGAGCTAATTTAGTGGTGCATTTGTCAGTCCAGAGCTCATTGATCAACCCAGTATTCCTAAATACCAGGTGTTCCTTCCATCTATAACATCACACATATCTGGCCATCTCTCTAGTGACTCTTCCTACAGCTTCAGCATTTTTGGTTACTTCTTTCCCACTGGACATGACTCCCAGGATAGATGAGGTTGGTTTGTGTCTGTCAGAGGTGGAGAACCTAAACTGCTGGATGGTGAAGTGTTCTGTCACTAAGAGCTCTGAGAACAGGTGCCAAATCCTTCCAAAATGATGGAAACTGTGGTAAGGCTGAGGCTGAAGGAACTTGCCTTGCCCTAGATGATGTTTTTTCATACTCAATTCATAGTAATTGTTCATTCACCCAAGATCACAAATCCTTTTGCATGGTTTCAATTCATGCTCCTGTAGTTTTGGTTTCAGTTCATCCCAGCCAGCTCTGATGCTCTTGCCCTGGAGGCATCATTTGTGCATGACATTTTCCTTAGGCTGCATCCAAAAGCCTTTACCCCCATCACCACCTGATTCCATCTCTCACTCACTGCTCCCCTGGCGTTGGGTTTTGGGGGGTGCTCGTTGCCATGGGATGTTTACTGGACTTGATGGAGTTTCTGCTGCTTCTGTCTTTAGCACATCATGGTTGAAAAATGACAATCAAATGCATTTTCTGTAGTGTAGGCGAGTTGTTTTTCTAGGTAAAAAGAATAAAAGCAATGTGCAGTAGGGCATAAATGGGTGCAGGGACACAGTGGGGGCAGCTCTATCCCAGGGGTATTGACAACTGTAGGTGTTCTACAGCTTTGAATTTGTTCTTTCCTAGTGATGTCAAGTTTAAACCTTTAAGGCCAGTCCCACACCCGGGAAGCTCCAGTTTTATCCATTTATTGATAAATAATATAACAGTATTTAAATAATGCCTTTTCTACTTACTAGCTACTTAGTGGTAGATCACAAAATGTCTTTTTAAGAACATTGTTAAACTTCTAATAACTTAAAAGTAGTATTTCTTCTCACCAGATTATACAATATAAACTTGCATACTTGAAACTAAAAAGGAGTAAGCCATTTTTTTTCAAGTTTTATTTGTAATGAGATTTTTCACCAGTTTTGCTCTACAAAATCTGAGTAGTAGTAGAAAAGTGAACTTCCTCTACTTAATGTCTTCATCAAAGTGTACTATGATGGGATCGTGGCCTGTTGATCTCACAAACTTCAGGAAGTCGTCGGGGCTTAAGCCCATGGTTGCAGAATTTGTCATTGGATGAAAATACACCTTTTCGTGGCCCCCTTCAAGCAAGGCAGCGTCCAGCACCAGCCTCACATCTCCCTGGTCACAGAAGAGGGCGAGCGGCGTGGCACAGCCCTGGCCCACTTTGAGCTTTTCCAGCATGGCATTTTCATCAGCAAATCTTAGGTTTCCACTTCCAACGCCCAGTTTTTTACCAAGTTCGTTTAAATTGACCTGCCTGTTGTGCAGGACAGTCACCAGCCAGAACTCTTTCTTCTTTTTGTCTTTAAGAAATAGGTTTTTACTGTGACCTCCTTTCATGTGTTGGACATGGGGCATCATTTCTTCAACGGTGAACACCTGGAAAACAGCACCAGTGCGGTGTCAGACTCTGTATTCCATTAGACTCCCAGTCGTGTACTGGCAGGTATCTTTTGTTAAGTATTTAGAAAATACTGAATGTTCTACTCGGCCTAAAAGCTGTACCCTTTTATGAAGGAATTTTAACAGAACGCGAATAAATTGTGACGAACTGCTCCGGCACACTTTCAGAATTATTTCTGGCTCGTGCGTACAGCACTGTCTCGCTTTAAAGGCAGCGCTGGGAGCGCTCCCGTTCGCGACTCCACACACTGGAAAGACGTGGCTTGTAACTGGGAGCGAGTAAAAGTTTGGAAAGCATCTTGGATGCCGCCGACTTCAGGGAAAAGAAGCGGGTGGGCCGCTCCTCAGACTACCGGGGGGAAAGGGGGTGGATCTGGAGGCAGAGACAGAGTCAAAGCGACCAAAAAATACCCCCGAACATTCTGCCAGGCCCTGCGAGAACTTCCACGCTGATACTTCTGCTGAAACCCCACGCGCAGGGAGAGCCTGACCCCGCCCTGATCCCGCTGCGCCCCGCTGGCAGGCAGGGGTTTATTCCCGAATTTTCAGGAGGCTGGGGGCGCGACTGCCGTACCTGGGGGTGCTCGGCGATGACGGTGGCGATGCCCAGGTCCCGCAGCCGCCGGTCCAGCGCCTCCCGCAGCTCCGCCGCCATCGCGTCCCGGCGCGCTCCGCCCCTGGCGCCGGGCCGGGCCCGCCCACGGGCAGCGTCCTGCCACGAGGAACGGGCACATTGATTCAATTTGCACTCATTTTCCCCAAGGAACAACCCCTCCCCACGGCTCAGACCTGGATATCATATGTCTCCATCCCACCTGAGCCTCCCGTCCCGCACAGTTCAGTACATTTCATGTTCCTTAAAGCAATTTCCTGCTCAAATAGTGACACTAACACGTTGCTTCGACACACATGCAGTGTGAACTGTATTTGGTTCAAATATTGTTTCAAACAGATGTTTGTCTCAGATTAAATTAACCTATTAAATTTTTTGTACGTGTCCCCGCTGTAATTTCAGGTTCTGCCTTGCTCCTTACGTACAGTTTTGCTGAAAACGCTGCTAGATAAGAAAGTTAAGAAAAATTCAAAGCTTAAAAGAAAATCAAAATACATGATACACCTTAAAAACAAAAACGGCATAATTTGTATTTTTTTAAAGGCAACCAATAGCAATCAGGAATTGCAACTAAGGGGCAAAGCCAAGCATTAACAGCCACATAGTTGGAAAATATTTCTACAACCCAAACCATTGCCTGACCTATGACATCAATAATTATTTGTTTTCAGTTTGCCCTTCAGAAAAACGGGCAGTCTGTAATGAAGCTTTAAATTAAAACAGTATGACTCTGTGGTTAAGAGACATGTGGATAAAATATGATCCCACGCTAATTCCCAGAGCCTTACAGCAGCACACAGGAAGATTTCCAGGCAGCATCCAATGGAAGATCAACTCAAAAAGCAGATTTGCAATAAACTCTGATGGCTGTTTCTCACGCTAAATTTATCTTTCCAATAAAACGTTTTTCAGCTCAATCCCAGGCAGTCCCAGGATGTGTTGCCCTCGTAGTGTCCCTGTGCCAACCCTTCCTTCCCAAAGTGTCTCCCTGTGCAGGAACAAGACTGTTTTTAATGCGCTTTGCACAACTTTTGGTATTTAAAGGGGTTTTTTCACTGTGATCTATTTTTGAGATGATTTTCCCCATTTTACCTGTGGAGAAACACTCAAGAGCTGTGTGCGTTCCAAGGTGTCAGTACCCAGCCTTTGGAATTCAGAACCTTTTTTTTTTTCAACACTCAGCATCCTAAATGAGCAAATACTTGTAGGAAAGATACTGAGGGCGACAAAACAGGTAGTTACGGCTCTCGTGGAAAACCACGTGTGTGAACTACCACCGGTCCCACATTATGGGCAAAGAGCGTGAAATACACAGCTCAAATATATGTAAAGGAAATTATGGTCGTTACTCGTCACACACAATTTGCAGTGTCCGGACAGGGATCACCACAGCAGCAGCGCTGTCCCAGGCAGACCCTTGGGATTATCTCTGGGTTTCACAACCAGAATTAACCAGGTAACACTACGGATTTTTCATTTATAGAGCTTCCTGTTAGATTTTTGTTTTCCCTACTCCATTAAGTGGCGCTATTTTACAGACGCCAAATTAGAGAGGACTTAAAAATCAGCCACGTTAAAGCTTTAGGTTGGAGGTGGGCGGGAGGGCTTTGCAAAGAAAAAGCTGCTATCTCCTGGCAGGCTGGAGTAAAACAAATTTAAGCGTGTAGATAGATGGATAGATAAACAGATATTTTTTAAAAATTAGTTTCAAAACCCTAGAATGGGGATAAACTCAGAAAAATCCGTCCCGTGAGGGGCTCCATGTCCCGCCTCCCCTGAGGGGGTTTCCGGCCTCCCCTGAGGCGAGGCCCCGCCCCGGGCCCGGCAGCCCGGGGGTCGCAGCTGCGCCTGCGCGGTGCCCTCGCCCCCTCCCCCTCCTCCGCGGCGCGTGCGCAGAGAGCGGCGCGCCCGGCGTGAGGCACGGAGGGGACGCGGGGTCTTTTGCCTTCCCTCCTTCCTTCCTTTCCTTCACTCCTTCCCTCCCTCATTCGCTCCGTCATTCCTCGGGCTGTCAAGGCCGGGACCCGGGGGCTCGGAGAAGGGCGCTGCCCCCGCGGGGAGGGCGGGCTGCAGCTGACAGGTATTAATTAGCCAGAACGATGGGCAGGAGTGCAATGGGAGCGGGGATCGCTCGCCCGCCCCGGGAGCCGGGAAGGGTTTTCCGCAGTCAGAGCTTGGCGTGGGTTTCGCCGCTGTGAGCTGGTCCAGCGTCGCCTTGACCTTGTGTTGTCTATGTGTGTGTGTGCAGCGTACTGCAGCAGCTCCGCGGCTCCCTCGATTTTACCGATTCAGCCCCTTTAAGGTTCTCTTTAGGGTTAAAAAGTCCACCAGAATAGCTGGGTTTGGTTGGTTAGTTTGTCATGTGCTCATTTCCTGCGGGTATCCGGGTGCAGAGGAGGTTTTAAAGGGCCCGCAGCCATTCTGAGAGGAGCCCAGAGCATTCCCTGCCTAGGCAGCTGCTGGGGAGGTGACACAAGGACACCTGTGAGAGGGGACATGGAAGGCACAGAGAGTCCGGCTCTGAGCAGGACAGAATCACAGAATCACTGAATGGTTTGGCTTGGAAGGGACCTTAAAGACCATCCTGCTCCACCCCTTGCCGTGGGCAGGGACACCTTCCACTATCCCAGGCTGCTCCGAGCCGTGTCCAAGCTGGCCTTGGGCACTTCCAGGGTTGTGGCAGCTGCAGCTTCTCTGAGCAGCCTGTGCCAATGCAGAATAGGCAGCTCTGAGCAAAAGGAGAAGCTCAGAGAGGAGACTGTTGTACAGGATAATTGGCAAAATTACTCAAACCGAAGATGGTTAAAACAAGATGTGGGATGATCTGACAGAAGCTTAATTGCTGAGCCAGGGCTCAGCCTCACAGGATGTCTCTGGCCACATGACAGCACTGGTGTCACTGCCATGCTGTGGTCTTTCACTGGTGCTTTTGTCTTGAAATGCTCAGGTAAAGGGCATTTTGCAGGTGTGTTTTGCTGGCTTAGAGAGGCAGGTTGCACTTGGGTATTTTTGTCACTATAGCATGAGGAGTGCAAATGTGGGGGTTTTTTTAGGAGATGTCAAAGAGCCTCGAATGGGGGAATTACTAGTTTATATCAAAAATCAGTGGAGAAAGATGAAAGATCTGTAAGCTCTTTGTAGATCCGTGTGTCTGCCGTGGGGTAGTGGACAAAGGTGAAGTGCAAAAGGAAATGGAAAAACTGGACCAGCTCCTAAATAGTTTAATTTTTTTTTCTGTGTTAAAAGGCCTGTTTGGAAGCATAACATTCATGCCTTGTGTTCCTGTCCATTTTATCCTGAGAAAGAGGATTTTTGAGCCTCGAGACTGATCTCAGTGTGTGCTTTGTGTTTTCAGTGGGGAAATGAACCGAGGGTTGCTGCTGAGGTTTGAAAATCTGGTGCAGCTCCATGGTGCCTGCTGGCAGCTGCGTGCCCTGTCCTCCAGGAAAGTTTGTAGGGCACCATGGAAGCCTGTGCAGTTGTCTGCACATCCCGTGGGGTCCCTCCTTCTGCAACCACAGCTCTGGCAAAAAGACAGATCAATCGGTGCTGCCTTATCACAGTGCAGACATCTAGCCACAAAGGAGGTAATTAAGGACATCCAGTAATCCCTGGGTTTGTGTGGAAAGTACAAGAGCCCAGTTTGAACATTTTAATTAAAAAAAAAAAAAGGCGTTTTATTCGTGAATATAGAGAAGTTGTTATAAATGTATAAGACAAAATGTACTTCATGTATGATTTTATTGCCATTCCCTCTCAAATACTGACTTAGACCATGCATCATGAGTTTTTGCTGACACTGGAGGAAATTATTACAAACAAAAATGGAAATGGTTTTATTGATTTTTGTCCTTGTTCTGAAAAATTAAAAATGCAAAAAGATTAAGGGTAGTATGCTATGCATTTAAAATGTTCATTATGATGTATCAAGTCATTAATTTATTGCAATTGGTATTGTAGTAAAAATGATGTGTTTACCTCATATGGCTCAAGAGCATTGTCTTTTTAATATTGTTTTTGTTATTTTTTAGTTTGTGTGTTCCTATCTATGTGTCTCATTCCTCATTGTAGGAGGCAAAAAAGAAGAAAAAGAGGGTTCCCCTGACGAGAGGTGAAGTGGAGATAAGGCCGAAGATGACTGTGGAGGAACTGGCACAAGCTATGGGCAAAAACATAGGTGAGAGCCTGCTCTGGGGTCTGAAACAGCAAAATCTGTCACACCCCTTCCACCAGTGGAAAAGGCAGAGACGTCTTCAGTGGCCTTAATTAGTGGTTGTTGATCCATCCCTTGGGAAGGGAGGTCGTACCCATCCCGAAGGAAATGTTGGGAGACGCAGTGCAGACTAAAGAGAAAAGAAGTTGGACCATCCAAATTACCAGGCCAGACTTTGAAATGTGAAGAAGCCAGGTCTGTCTGCCACCTCCAGCAGAAAGGCCTCAGATCCATGCAGGCTGCTCCTTATGGCTGTGGTTCCCAGGGGCTAAATTATTCCACAAGGAAGACATCACACCCTGGTTTGTAAGAGCTGGACCCCTGTGAGTTAAGAACTCGTGGCTAAAGAGCTTCAGCCCAAAATCCAGAATAGGAGTAGGAATTTGGGATTCAGGAGCAATTTGTGTTTCATTGGAACACTCATTTGGTTAACTGGGAGTGGGCAAGACTTGTCTGGAATTGCTCCCTGTAACAATTTTTGACTACTGTAATATGTTCTGTGTTTCTACAGCCAAAGAAAGGAGCATACGATCAGATTTATCAAATTTCCTTCCTCCTTGAATCACTCTTTTGCTGTTTGCTTTAGACAAGTTTCAGCTGTTTTCTTTTTTGGAGTTAGTGGAAAAGTAAGCTATGAATATCTGAGTGAAAAATAAGCTTGTAGCAGCTAACGGAGTCGTAATTTTCAGTAAATCTGCAAAAAGTCCTTCTCTGCAAGTATGTAGATTAATGGCAACTTTTAGATAAATCTAACTAAAGGAAAACGCCTTTGTGAATAACACTTACTAGCACAAAGAATATAATGAAAAGGTCTGATGAAGTGGGTTGGGGTTTTTTTGTTCCACGTGTTTTTGTGGATGTAATTGTTAAATGTGTCTGTGTTTTCTACAGATCATATTTATGAAGTGCTGCTGTACGCAGACATTAACCTCGATTCAATAGAACCAGATTCCATCTTACGTGACGACCACATCAAGATGATTGTTCAAAAATCAGGAATGAAGTATAAATCAGCAAAACTGAAAGAGGAAAAGGAAAGAAAAAACACAGATGCTGTGAAGAGGGAAGTTGTGAGCTGTTCTTTTTGGCTCTCTTGGTTCTATTTCTTTCTGCAGGTGTTTGGGGAGGAGGCAGCCTCTCCTATGCAGCACCAAGTGCTGGTAGATGGCTCTTCTTAGCCATCGTGGGCATGGCTCAGTGAATTTTTTTTGGCATTTACAACCCCCATTTTTGCTGTAATTACAGACCTCCTGCAGACCCAGCAGTACTGACCCCACGGCCCCCAGTTGTCACCATCCTGGGACACGTTGACCATGGGAAAACAACTTTGCTGGACAGCCTGCGGAAAACCCAGGTGGCGTCGATGGAAGCAGGAGGCATCACACAGCACATCGGGGCTTTTCTTGGTATGATCCAAGTCCATGTGCTCATGTCTAACACAATTTCCTCTCCATCTCACACAGCAGGCTGACTTGCTGCCAGTTCTTTAGGGAAAAACTGTTGCCATGTAAATGGTGAAAAAGGAAACCATAACGTAAAATACCTGTTGCTGATACCTGTCGTAGCCATGTTGATGGGACTTCAAAGTGAATTGTCTGCACAGTTGAAATCAAACTATTTTGGGTTATGGAGGATCCCGAGACACCTTCCCCTTCCTGAGGCTTTAACAGCACCTATGACCTCCATGCCAACAATTGCCTGACTGCCTAAAACATGTCATTACTATTAAAATGCTCTCAAAGGAGTGATGCTTGATCTACAGTACATCAAATAAAGCTGGGTGAAATGTTGATTTTGAGCTGTACCATTTGTTCACAGTGCACATGCCTTCTGGGGAGAAGATAACTTTCCTTGACACTCCTGGTCATGCAGCCTTCTCAGCCATGCGGGCAAGAGGCACCAACGTCACCGACATCGTGATTCTGGTGGTGGCAGCAGAAGATGGAGTGATGCAGCAAACCGTAGAGTCCATCCAGCACGCCAAAAACGCAGGAGGTACAGTGTGGGGTGCTCTGGGAACCTTGTTTTTATCTCTCAAATAAACCTCCTTGGTCTGGAATCCACAGAACTTGGGAAGTAACTGTCCTAGTCCCATTCACCATCCCCTGAGATGTTTGAAAATGTCCTGAATGTTGCAGTAATACATAAGGATCCTAAAAGACAAATATTTAGCAGGACAGGGGTTCATTGTTTGGGTTTTGTTTCCTTCCCTGTGTGGATAACTCCTTCAGCTTCCTCCTGGTAGTTCAGATCTCAATGGCTGCTCAGGGAAGAGGCACCACGTGAGATGATCTGTTCTAAGTGGCCATAACTTGCTCTAACCTTTTCTAGCAGCTGTGGTGGTAGCAGCGGATTTTGGTTAGGTTGGTGCTGAGTTTGTGTGTTCTCTTTTTAGTTCCTCTTATCCTCGCCATTAATAAATGTGACAAACCTGAAGCTGATCCTGAAAGAGTAAAGAAGGAATTGCTGGCTCATGATGTGGTCTGTGAAGAGTTTGGAGGTGATGTTCAAGCTGTAAATATTTCTGCACTCAAGGTAAGATTGTGGTAGAAAAAACGATGGTGTTCATGAGTGTCTAATATGTGCAGAGAGATGCATTTTTATTTGGCAGCTGGGAAATAAAATGCTTCTCTTCCTGGTATTTGATACCTTGCCATGAGCTCAGTTCTACTGGCTCTTGCCAGAATTATTTGAAACAAGCTGAAATGTATTTTGAGGCTCAGAGTTCCAGCAAGCAATAATACCTCTTTTTTCTTCTGGTAATTCAGTCCAACAATTTTGTCTCTGATATCCTGAAGTCTTGCCTGGGTGTTAAATTTTTAATTATTTCAGCGGGGGAATTTGGCACTAAAGGTTCAGCTTCTGATCTCACTTTGATTGGGCACTTCCTTTATTCTGTGTGGTTTTATGCAGGGGGAAAACCTGATGGTTTTGGCAGAGGCCACTGTTGCTCTGGCAGAGATGCTGGAACTGAAGGCAGATGCCACGGGGCTGGTGGAGGGGACTGTCATTGAGTCTCGGAAAGACAAAGGGAAAGGGTGAGTCAGCTGCCACCTCTGCAGCTTCAGTGAAGCACTTTGTAACAGCACAGACCCACTGCTTGGGGGACCTGTGCCTCAGTAAATAAAGCTGGAACACTTCGCAGTGTTTCTAACTAAAGCCTTGAAATACTACTCTGCAGCACAAGAGGTTATAAACCGATGGGGCAAAATTCATCATACCCCTGAAATGAAATCCTGTTACAGGAAATAGTTTAAAATGATAGAACTAATGTGGTTTTTTAAATGTCATTAAAAAAGTAGGAATGATGAAGTTAACAGTCAATACATTCAAAATTCTTGACAAGTTTTGTGTAACATGACATTCTACTGTTAAGTCTTGTAGTCCATTTGCAGGTTCTGTGTGAACAAGGTGTGTTCTGCCCTCTTTGAAAATGAACTAAATTCTAGAAAGTTGTTGGGATTTGTTGTTTGGGGTTGGGTTTTTTTTGGTGGGGGTTCACTTAATATGTAAAACCATCCTGTTGCTGGGTTCACAAAAGCCAAATTTTAGATTGATCTGCAGAAATGAAAAGTACAGTACAGATTTTAGCAGTTTTTAACTCACTTAAAAATTTGGTGAGTAGTAAATCATCAAAGGAATATTCTGCCTGTGATGGATCACAAATCCATTCTGGTCGTGTTGTGCCTACACTGACTATGAAGACAGGGAGAAACATCACTTGAATTTTGTCTGTTATTTTTCTCCTCTGCTCTTCACTAGTCCACTCACCACAGCCATCATCCAGAGAGGAACTCTGAGGAAAGGCTGTGTTCTGGTTGCAGGGAAGACCTGGGCAAAAGTGCGTTTCCTGTTCGATGAGAATGGCAAAGCTGTGGATGCAGCCTCCCCGGGCATCCCCGTGGAAATCATGGGCTGGAAGGAATCCCCTTCAGCAGGAGATGAAATCCTTGAAGTAGAGTCTGAGGTACAGAAAGAACTGTTCACTGGAAAGCTCACACTGCAGGAGGTGGATGGGAAGGAGCTGAGTAACAAAATAAGTGAGAGCTTTAAATCACCTGGATAATCCCATGAAAGGTCAAGCATGGGGATTAAGAGCCCTGAGCTAGATGCTCTAGAAGAGGAATGAGGGTTTGCATTTTGCCTCTTTCTTTTCCACCTTTCTCCTGCTGGAGTGTCCTCATCTCCACTGGAACAGTGTTTTAATTTGAGAAAGAGAGAACTCTTGTCTGACAAAAAGAAAATGCATAAAATACATCTTGAAATAGGTGTTGAGAGAGCTGGAGAAACACCACGTGAAAGAATGAACAATAAATTCTCTTCTGCAATGCAGAGACACTGTAAAAATAGGCCTTGAGTCACGTGGTAGCTCAGGGAGGAAAAGCTCTTGTGTCATTCTCTGCCATCTGTGCAGCAAAACCTATAGTTAAAAGTGAAGGAAAATGAGTGAAGCTGTAGAGAAGATGCAAAAGGATGAGATTACAGTGTTCTGATGCAGTGCTTCAAAGGTAACGTTTCTGTCTTCCTGCCCAGCAAAGGGCGCAGGAGGTTGTGGCTTGGAGGACCTATGTTGAACAACAGGAGAAGATGAAGAAGGATCTGGAAGTTATTGAAGCAAAGCAAAAGGAGCACAGGTTGGAATATGAGAAGCAGCAGCAGAAGCTGGCCCACCTGACCTGGAGACAGAGGAAGGCAGTGCTGTACAAGGCCAATAAGCATCTGATGTTCTCAAGGCCTAAGGAGAGAACAGAGATGGATGAAAACACACTGTCATTAATAGTTAAAGGTGCTGTCCCTGTCTGTTTGCTGCTCCTTTAGTTCTGTGCTTCTCAAATGCTCAGTCTGAAACAGAGCTCTAAATGAAACAGTTTCTGTTACCAAAAGTTTAATCAGTTTAAAACTGATTATTAACTGCTCTCCTAAGAGCAGGGGCATCAGAAAACAGCCAGTGGGCAGAAGGATGTGCTTCCAGCAGGGCCAGAGCAGCAGGAGAACTTAACATGCCCAACCCACTTACCCAGGAACTCTTGAATAAAATCCATACATATAAACCCTTATATAAATATATATATATATACATATATAAACCCCTATATATAAATAATAAAAAATACATGCTATAAGCATTTTGCATCAGCAAAATAGAGGAGAATAACAATTATATATTAAAGTGGGATAGGAGGAACTTGGTTTAACCTCATTTAGTGATACTCAAGCAGTGTAGTTGAAAACCTGCAAACTTGACGTGACAGCAGATGGAGAGCCTCTGACCCTACTGTATTTATCCAGTTTATTTTTGGAATTAACAGACTTTTTGGATGAATTTTAACATATTACTCAAAATATAGTGACAGATATCAGCAGACTTTCTGTTGCACGGTGTGGAGTTGACATTCGTTGTGTTTCTGTGTCTTTGACTTACACAAAGTCAGCAGTACTTCCATTTATCCATGCAGGTGATGTGGATGGATCTGTTGAAGCTATTCTGAGCATTCTGGACAGCTACGATTGTGAAGATGAATGTAAACTGGATATTGTCTACTTTGGAATGGGAGATATCAGTGAAAATGACATCAGTCTTGCTGAAGCATTTAATGGTGTGTGTTTAAAAATTATTTTACAATTTTGGAATTACTGACTTACTGAAATGGGTAGGCCTCAGTCAGGTTTTGTTTTCTCAATAAAAATTAGCGGCATCAATAAGGTAAATTTATGTGAATCTTAAAAATGTTTCCTTGAACCTCAGACTGGTGCAGGAGGGGAGCCTGGAAGGCTCATGGACATGGAAGGACTCTGGAAAAGCTGTTGCCAGAAATTCACTTGTTAAGGTTAAACTCTGGCTCTTAACTTGGGCTGATTATGATGTTCACACAGGGCAAAGCTAGAAAAGCAGGTTAGAAAATAATTTCCTCTTGCTCAGGGAGGCAACTGGATCTAGGACTGAGTCAGTTGTTGCTGTTCATACCCCATAATTCTCACCTGCTGCAGAGGGTGAGGTCACTGCACCTGCCATCGCCCACAGGTGGGCAAGAATCATTTAGAATTCACTTCTAGCTTTATTTGGACAGCCAAGTTGGTTTTCCAGCCCAAAAAAGAGAGATCTGTGTCCTTTACATGAGCTGTGTGCGTTATTTCCTGCTTCGATACCTCCAGCTCTGTCATCAGGGACCTTCTGTGGGCGTTTTTGGCCAGTTTATTTTGGTAGGAGGTTTGTAGCAGTCCATGTGCCCTAGTGGGAGAGGCAAATGGTCCCCCCTTAAAAGAGAAGCAGGAATAAAATGTATCCTGTGCTGCAAAATTTCACTTTTAACTGTTCAAAGGCTCATCTCCTGTAGTCATTGCTTGACAGTTGTTTCATTTATCAGGTGTAATATTTGGATTCAGTGTGAAAGCAAATGAAAGTATCAAAAAGCTGGCTGATAAAAAGGGAATAAAAATTAAACTTCACAACATCATCTACAAACTCATTGAAGACTTGAAGGATGAGCTGAACAGCAGGCTGCCCCCAACTGTGGTGGAGACTACAATAGGTGAGTTTTCATTGACTGATACATTTTTGCCTCAGAATGTGGCCTGAAGTTTATTCTCCAGAGGAGTGTTCCTCTGGTATCAACTATTTTATACTCGCCTGTAACTGCTTTTCTATTTTGTTAAAAAGCATGGCAAGTAGAAAATGCAGCCTGCTTCTGCCTCATGCCAGTTTGTTATTCCTATGGACTTCAACCTCATTTTTTTCTTTTAGGGGAAGCTTCTGTTCTTGACACCTTCTCTATCACAGCAGGAAAAAACAAAATTCCAGTGGCTGGATGCAGGGTGCACAAGGGGCTGCTGGACAGAAAAATGAAGTTTAAGCTAATCCGTAACAGGGATGTTATTTGGAAAGGTGAGTGGAATTGCCACAAAACATGGATTTGTGTTAAGTATTTCTAGACATTGCTAGTTCCCTGGGAGGTTAGTGCAAAGGATCCTAGAGAAATCCTGAATTCTGTCCAGGATGGAGAGGAAAGCCACCAAATGCCACTGTACTGTTCCCAGACCTTTTTCCAGCCACCCACTCTGGTAGGAAAGTAGGAGCATCACAGGATTTACCTCCTGAAAAGAGCTGGTGGTCTGATTTCCATTACCCAAACACCCCCAATCCCTACATTTTCCTGCTTCCCTGGTGTAGCCACAAAGTGAAACACTGATTCTGCAGGAAGGGCAAATCAAACCACTTCTCTGCTCTGCTGCTGCTGGTGGTGACCTCTCTTTCATGCATTTCCTCTTTGTAGGATGTTTATCATCACTGAAGCACCATAAAGATGATGTTCAGGTAATAAAAACAGGAATGGACTGTGGATTGAGTTTGGACAAAAATCTGGAATTCAGTATTGGAGATGAAATTATCTGTTACGAAGAAAAAGAAGTTCAACAGACAACTTCGTGGGACCCGGGATTTTAAAGACATTTTAACAGATGAACACTAAAGGACACATATTATATTCCTGGCTGGCCTTTAACTCTTAACATTAAATGAACTTCCAGAGATGCACAGGAGCTGTTCTTTACATCAGAGCATTTCAGATATATTTTATATCCAAAATGTTCTTCTTTTCTATCATGTCAAGCAACCAGCTGCCTTCAGTGGAACATGGGATAAACCACCAGAGTAACTACAAGCACTTCAAGTGTGTAAAACCATCACGGTAAAATATTTCTGATGACAATCTCCTGGGTCCAAAATGGCTGAGCCCTCTCCTCCCTCCCCTCCCAGTGCTGCTGTGCAGTATTTCAGTGTGTTTTCTGCATTTTGTCACCAGGACTCCCATAACCCATGCTCTAGCACTGACCCAGTGGCAGACCTGACTCTGGACCTCTGAATTTCCAGATCAGAACTGTCTCATGCTAAAGAGACCACTTCTAAGGTTAGCTCAGGTGCTGTTTTTTTTTTCCTTGTACAACTGGTACCCAGAATTCTTTAAATCAAGTTGCTGCTTCAGTTTTATACCAAGTATTTCACCTAGCTGGCAGGCAGCACTCAAAGGTCCACAGATTTTTCTCACTCATCAGCAGAGAGCAAACACAGCGCCACAGAAATAAATCCTTAAACCGTACAGAAGCTCAGATTTTTATTGTCTGGTACATTTACTTGTCTTCTGGCTTATTGAAGCAGTATGTCAGACAGCACTTGCCACAGTAGTGTCTGTCGAAGTGACTGGCCATGAAGACTCCGGCCCCGCACTCCTCCGAGGGGCACTCCCGGCGCAGGCGGCTGATCTTGCCGTTCTCATCCACCTGGGAAGGACAAACAGGCAATGGCTCACGTACATTAGCAACAAAACCAATTTTGAGTATTTTCCATTGGCACAGTAATTTTTTGTAACAGTAACTACACCAAACTCCTTGAGGTACGTGTCAGAAGTGCCCAGCTGCAACAGATGTTGTGTCTTTTATTTAACACATGGGATATTTGCAAATTGAAGGAGTTTAAATATTAAATACCCCAGGCTCTGTGCAGACCAGTTACAGGCTGCACGTCCTCCCTGGTGAGAGCTCAGTTTCCATCAAGCTTCTCCTCGAGTTAGTTCTGCCTACCTTGTAGTACTTGAGCACTGCAAGCTTAACCTTCTTTCTCTTATGCTTGTTCTTCTTGGGGGTTGTGTAAGACTTCTTCTTCCTTTTCTTAGCACCACCACGAAGTCTCAGCACCAGGTGAAGGGTTGATTCCTGTTTGTACAGCACAAGAAATAGACTCAAAATTCTTTCTCCAGGCAAGTGCAGCATTTAAGCAGGCTTCTTGCTTTTACCTAGAGAAAGTACATATCAAGCGCCAGGCACTCAGGAAAGCTCTAAAAAGGATTATTTGCTATTAAGGTGACATCCCAACCTCCCAGCATCAACACTGCCCCAATCCCTCGATTTGGCTGAATCTATTAGAAACATTTCTTAGTCAGCTAAGAAAAGGGCAGTCAGCTCTGCCCATGCCAGTTCCTGGGTACTGCATTGCTGCGTCCGCCCTTTCCTACTCACTTTTTGAATGTTGTAGTCGGACAGTGTCCGTCCATCTTCCAGCTGCTTCCCAGCAAAGATCAGCCGCTGCTGATCCGGAGGGATGCCTGGTGGTGACATACATCGGGAATAAATGAGGAGTGTGAGCTACAACAGACTGCAATAAAATCAAGATCGCTGCACAAAATTACATCTGTGTGACACACACATCAATCCACAGGAGTGGACTAACAGAATAATATATCCAACATATACTGATTGATATCAATACGTTATAGTCAATAAGTGCCTCTTGAACCTACCCTCCTTATCCTGGATCTTCGCTTTTACATTTTCTATAGTATCAGAAGGCTCAACCTATTATGAAACAGAACAACAGAATTAAAACGCGCTGCACATTTTAATTAGCCCAGATGGGCCGAAAAACCACGAGGAGCTCCCGGCACACGCCCGGTGCTGCCACGGCCATTCCGGCCTCTACCGCGTGGCCCGAACCGCCCCAGGCAACGCAGGGCCGCGTTTCCGCACGCATCCCGGGCTGAACCTTCTCTCCCGGCGCATCCCGCTGCCTCCCGCCACATCCCCGCGTTTCGGAGCACCGGCAGGCACGGGCGGCGCGGTCCGGCGGCGGCGGCTCACCTCGAGGGTGATGGTTTTCCCCGTGAGGGTCTTCACGAAGATCTGCATGGCGAGGCGGGCAGGGGCTGCGCGGGGCGGCGCAGGGCGGCGGGGCCGGAGCGCGGACTGCCCGCGCTGCTCGCGGAATGGCGGCTGCGGCCCGAGAGAGCGCCGCGCCCGCACGCACGGGGTTTCCGTGCGCGCCGCAGGGGGGGCGTGCGGCGCGCCGGGACTACGGCTCCCGGCATGCTCCGCCGTTGGCGGCCGCGCCCGCGCCTGCTGGGAGGTGTAGNGAGGCGGGGCAGCCGTGAGGGGATGAGGAGGAGTTGCCGTGAGGGTGGGGTTCTTCAGTCGCCTGAGTCGGTTTTTCTGTGCATTGCAGTGGCCGCCGGTGGGATTGTTATTTTAGAGAGAGGGGGTTTTTCACGTACCTAAGTCTCCGTCAAGGCCCGGTTGGACGCGACTTGGAGCAACCTTGTCTAGTGGGAGGTGTCCCTGCCCATAGCAGGGGGTTGGAACTGGATGAGCTTTAAGATCCTTTCCCACCCAAACCATTCTGGGATTCTATGATTTTCCCGTGGCGTGCAATCCCAGAATTCGGTGTCTTGGTTCTTGAGGAGGCAGTTTAAACACGCCTCACAGCCACTTTGCCACCTGCAGGTTCCTCGAGATCAATTCCAGGTTTATATTTGGGCAAAGATTTTTAAAACTAGAAAAGCCGTAGGTAAGTTGGGAATAAAGGAGCCCTGAGTCACGATTTGGAAATTAACTTGTTAGGCGGTTTTATGCTTGTGAGTCGAATATGGGAAAGGCTAAGGGAGAATCAAGACCTGCTCGAATAAATCAGATGGGGCCATTATAACAATATCAACCCTTCTGTGTTTTGATCAGAAACTGAGAAAGTAGGTTGTGTTGAGTAAGGACTGTCTGAGGAGTGTTACGTTATATACAATAATGCATTTCACAAGATAATAAATATTTTTCAGGTAAACGAGCACTTGACAGTATGTAAAAGGTGGTTTGCTGGCTTTTTTGGTATAAACAGACCGGTTGTGAGGTCTGTGTTGTTACAGCAATCAAGGATTGATACATTTTCAGCTGGTTTTTGTGCCCCTGTGAACACTGCAGCAGAGTCAGGGTCACTACAATGAATTCATTATCCCAGGAACAACAGTAGAGTTCATGCTTGAAAACCACTTTTCGTAACTTTATGGGAGTTTTGAAATGATGAAGCTGTCCTGAACCAGGAGAAAATCAACATAACTGAAAAGACCCGTGACATTTATCCCACATGCCCTGTGTTAGCATTACCAGCCCTTCTGTGCAAAGGTTATTGCTGGAGCTCCTCAGGGATTCCTGCCTGCCTGCCTATGTCTGCCTTTTTCAGACACTGAGATGGGAAAGGCCTAGAATAAATCAAAATTCCTAGTTTTTGAGACAGATAGGAATAAGGGGTACTGGCTCTGCTTTTAAATCTTGAGTTGGATTGGTGTTTTAAAACACTAAAATGCACAGCCCCTGCTCCCTTGGTTTTCCACAGCTGTAAGTGCAAAGGACATTTGCAGGCAGGTGCGTCACGGACATTTAGTGCCCACCTGGAGAAAATATACTATATATACAATATATTTGGTGCTGCAGCTGTCCAAATAAGTGCTGGTTACCTCAGTTTTAAATAATATTGGTGATTATTTAATCTCAGGTGAATTTAGAGACTGCTTCATAATGAAAAGTTTTTCTGCATTTTCATCATCTCGAGCAATGTTGCTTTGCTTTTGGGGCTGCTTTTTGTTATCTTAGAGCAGCACCATGGAGCTTGCTCTGTTATTTTCTCTATTCATTTCATTTTCATTCTACCATGCATACTCATTAGATTAGAATGTCCCAGAAAGTCGTTGTCCTGTTCATTCTCTCTATATAAACATCATATCCAAAAATACATCTGCGGATTGTGGAGTCTGTTACTGTGTGCAAGGACATCCTCGCTTCAGCCCAGTGGGAATGTGAGGTGTTTATTGCCAGAATGAAGAAGGGTTAAAGGAATGCAGTTTTTTCTTTGCAGGAGATTAAAAGCTCTGGAATCTGAGCCCATAGCTCTTTTATACTATAGGAAAGGAGCAGTGGAGCTTGAACTAAATTCATAATGTTTAAAATACATGCAAAATGTGTTGTTTTAATTAAGACATTAATAGTCTAGTTATCTCTGCCTTCTTTCATTTGTATTTTGAAATGTTTCCGTTCTTGTTTTATTTTTATATGGCAGCTGCTAATGATTGTGTAAAACCTCACTAACATGAAAACCTAAATTTAACTGATGCTGCAAAAGGTGTTTCATAAAAAATCATCTGCCTGAGGGGATTCTTTCAGTTCCTAAAAAAAATCCCCAGATTTAGAAAATATATTTTCAATGTATTAGCTTATAAAGTTTGTAATTGTTTGGTTTGGGGTTTTTTTATTATTATTTTTAGAGGCTTTAACAGTTTTGACTCTGAACTTGACTCTGACATCTGAATTGATGAGATGGTACTGGGGTTTTCCTGCCCTGCCATGTTTTGTATTTCAGCTGTTCATGTCCCTGGTAAAACAACTGAAGAGTTGCTTGGATATTTGGAAAGGAAAGAAGAAAAGTTTGCGTGCTGTGCTGTAGCAATTTGAAATACCACAGTTCACACATCACGCTGAATGCAGCCCTTCCAGGACACGTTCTTTTGGTGTTTATAAAAGTGCTGCTGTGGCAGCCATGCACGTTGAGTCCGTTTTTATCCATTTTCAGAGGTTCTTCCTTGGCCCTTTCCCTAAAGGAACTGAAATTGCCGAGCTCAGCTGTTCTGTGTGTTGTGAAAACTGACAAGCTAATCTTAAATACATCTCTGTCTGTGTGTTTCATCTCTGTGTACAGATGAAAATGTACAACTTGAGGCTTTTCCAAAAGAATCCAGAGTCCTGGAAGGAATTGGGCATTAGGTGCTGTTGAAAACCTCAGTAATGCAACATTCTATTTCTAGGTGCTTAGATCTCATTGCTAATGCAATCCCTGGATATCAAACACACAAATTGGTTCATTAACTCATCTCCTATAGCCTGCTGAGTAACTGCTACTCAAAAATAGCCCTCTCCTATTTCTGGTCATTGATTAATTAGATTAGTTCTTCCCAAATCACAGATGTTATATTTTCTGTAATTTCACCGGAAAAGGTTGTATCCAGCCCCCTGAGATTTACTCATTACCTGCCAGTGCTAAAATGTGTCCTTTTCTTTCTTCTGTGTTTTCTTCCTTAGACTGTTGTTGCTTAGTTAAGATTTAAAGTTTTAATTATTTTTAAATTATTATTTTATTTCCTGGCCATATTTCAGACCATTTTATGGGATGACTTTCAGGTTACCATGTCTTCTAGTGTTTCTTGATTTTGTTATTCTAGGACATTTCTATCTACAGGAAAAAAATATTCTTTATATCTATGTTTTCAAGTAAAAGGTTAGATTTTAATTTCACCACCAGCTTTTCCACAGGGAAATCAGTCAAGATCATTGTGGGGCTTTGTGGCAGAGAAAGGGAAAGATAACCGCACACAAATACAGAATAATCTTGCTAGTTGATTTTTCAGCTAATTGCTTCTTTCTGTTGGAAAGCTGCATGAATTCACTGTCTCATTCAACAGTGGATTGAAAAACTACAAATTTCATTTATGAGGGCTGTTTTTACCTCAGCCCATCACAAAAGGGATGGGTTTGGGCTGTTGGAAGAAATGAGCAACAAAAGAAAACACAACAAAATTTTAATAACAAACTTTGAAACTTGAAATTTTAACTTAGCTCCCATTCCAGCCTACAAATTACTTTGGATTCAGTGCTCCTTTGGGCAGCTTTCCATGGAGAGAACTCTGCAGGCACTTGGCTTTTAGTGGAGCCTCTATGAGCTGACTCTTGAGCAACCTGCAACCTCAGCACTTAGTGCTTAGGACACACAAAAATAAACAGAGTCCTGCTTGGTTCCAAGGTCTGTAAGTTTTCAGGGAGGCTTTTTCTTGCACTGCCAGAACCAAAGGCAGAAGCTCTCCAGGCAGCAGGAACCCAAGCCAAGGGCAGACAGCTGCAGCAAATCACATGGGCAGCAAGTGCCAGGAAACCACTCTGCAGACAAGCTAACACTTACCTGCCTGGACTTAGCTAAGAGAAGTGCTTGAATTGAAAGACAAAATTTCTGAAAATTAGATTTTCTGCATCCACACATGGTTATTTGCAGCTATTGTGCTTTTTGTGTCTTGCTCCAAGAAAGTGCCTTGACTTCTGTGCCTGCAGCTCCTCTGTCATTCTGTTGCTGTTACGGGTTTCAGAAATAAATTTGAGTGCAGGCAGGGATTTTGGCCTTTAAATCTTTTAAATTAAGATAAACACTATTTCTCTTATGTGTCATGAATTTCATCACCTTTATTTTTTTCAACTCAGTCTTTGGGTTTCTAATCCATATTGAAATTAGTGAGTGAGTTCTGCAATGTGCTTAATATGAATAGTGAAAAGCTTTTTAGGGCAAATGCAAGATATTTAAATGTGGTTTTTTACTTTTTCTTAGGTGCTTTGTTATTCTAAATGGTACCACCGGTACTCTGGAAGACTGAGACAAGACAGAAGTTGCTTGGGGAGAAAATAAGCATGAACAGTTATCTCAGTACTTGAAGATCAGAAAGATGCTGGGCTGATGGGACATGTTTGCTGGTAGTTCCTCTGCACAACAACAGAGGGAGCGCTTACAGCAGGCAAGTGAAGAATCCTTCTAGCTCTGGATGAGCTGTAGGAAACGCTGAGCGTCACAAACCGTGCTGAGAATGCTTTTACCAACAAATATCAGTTAACTGCCCATTTAATATGTCTGTGTGAGAATGTGTGCGTGTTTGTGTTTTAACTGGAAGTGTGTTCTCCGTGTAGAAGAAAGCTCTGGAATGGTATGGAAATGGTATGTGCATCTGTGTTCTCAGCTTCAGTATGTCAGGTCTGGCCTTGCTGTGGTCTGCACGAGGGTGTAGTGTCAGTGGGAGTGAACTGCTCTGAGTGGCCCCTCATTAGGGAGCTGGACAAAGGGGATGCAGTGTAGACATGTCCCAGTGCTTTATCTTTTTGGTTTGTTCCTTGCTAGGTCATTGCTGGAGTCATAGTACAAATTAGATCATCAAGATAATCTAACAAATCCTGCCAAAACAACAAAGGCCTGCCTAGGACAAATGTAGGCTTTGGTTACTGCATCCACCTGCTCCTTGGGCTGCTGTGGGAATTGTCTGGGTTGTGGACCATATTAAACTCTAAGAGCCAATATGAGAGCTTGGCCCAGGCTGATCCTTAAGAAATGGATAATTCAGCCTTAAGGAAGGGAAGGTGCCCAGCTGCAGATTCCCTGGGTGCCTGTTGGCAGAGCCTCTTTTCAGCTCTCAGCCCACAGCCAGTATCAACAGGAAGAATACTGAATGACATTTGCTGTTGCAACATGTTCCCAAATAACGTTTATCTCAGTAATTATGCTACATGTAGCTACTGCTGGTTTGTTTCAGTTTTATTACATTTTGGCACTCTTTAAAAGCATATTTATTATATGGATAGATCTTCAGAGTTAGGATTCACAAGAGAACTGTAGTTAAAAGAAGAATTACAAGTCTACAGATACTGGAAGTATTGTGTGGATGAGGAATAGAGACAGGTATGCAGGTTCACTTTTCAGCATGTAGAGTAATATGTCTTCAAGTATAGAAGCCTTAAGAATGTAACTCAATTTACAGTGTAATATAGATCAGATTTTGACCGAAAGAGTGAAAGCGGTGAATGAAAAGGTCACTCACTGACACTGTTACTGCACAGAAGCTGACATTATGCAGGAAAGCAGTGCAGATGTAACTGCTGCACTCCCCAGAGTGATTTCATGGTTCTTGTTTAATGTTTGCAGCAGCTGAGAAATGAAAGTGCTTGTTAAATCAAACAAGACAGTGATGGACCAAACCACAAAGTTTTGTTTGTTTGTTTGTTTCCTTTGTAGCCATTTTCACTGTGCAGCAGGGATTTCTAGCAGGGATTCATGATCAAATGGCAGGCCTGAGTTAGGGGCTTCTGTTGTTGACATGTTTACTTGTTAGTTGTTTTGTAGTCAGCATCCTCTGGAAGTTTTAGAAATCAAGCCACATAAGAAAGTGCAGGTGCAATGTCAAATGAATACTATCTGAAGCAAACTGGGAAGGATTGTACTGGTGTGGCCTTGGATGTCTGTGTTTCCTTGAGAAGAACTTGGTGTGTCCCAATCCAAGACTCAATTGCTAACCATTCACTGGGATTTAAACCAATTTATATGTATTATTCAGCAACCTCATGAATTTCCAGTCACTTAATCTTGAAAAAAATAAAAACTCGCTAAAAATTCTCTAGCAAGATGACAATATACTTTCACCCAGAGTATCCATAAAAGCCAAGTAGTATTTTAGCAATATTCAAACACCCGAAGTTAAGTATAAAGAAGAGATGGAATTTCATAAAAGCTAGAGACATCTGTGAACGCCCAAAACAAGTTTAAGAATCCATGCCTTGCAAAACTTTGTCTCCAATCTCAGATATTATTTTGAAGAAAAGGTAGATGGTTTCACAAAAGGAGAAGCACAAGTGCTGTCCTGTCACCTCTCTGATAAGAGAGATTCTGAAATGTTTTGGATACTGGCAGTACTCATAGTCTTTTTTCTTATTTATTAATCAAACTCAGAATTTATCATTTTCTCAGTGTCTGACTGACTTTTGGATGAAACTGTCTGGTCAAAATATGTCATCATGGTCCTATGCAATTTTTTATTGCCAGGCTCTGAGAAGCTGAATTTATTCCTGTCTGTACTTGACTGGTATGCTGCAGTCACTCCCAAAGGTCAGCCACAGCTTTATATCTTGATTTATGAAGAAATTAGGCTGTCACAAGATCTTACTAAATGGGAGATTAAAGATATGGGAATGAGAGGAAATGGGAGGGTACTTACATAGCCTAATGCCCAGGACACTTACCTGAAGGAGGAAGTCATAAGCTGTTCTTCCTGCTTCATGGAATTCTTCTGATTTAAAAGTCATTCATTATCCATCTTCTGTCTTTAATTCATTATTCACTGGAAAAAGTGCAAAGCCCATCCAAGATCCACTTCCAGCTGAGTGCCCTTACCACATAGAAGATGGTTTTGCTCCACCCCCTCGCTAAGAAATTTCATTAGAGCTTGGGGAAGTGCTAATATTGTTTTTATTGAAGTCTTGTCTTTGTGAGATTTTTTTTTTTTTAATATTACTCTGACAAGTTTTATGGAGTGGAGATGGGCATAACAAAGCTTTTTGCATGCTTTAATCACAAATCTCTTATGTGAGGTGAGAGTTAGGTTTTCTGAAATTATCCAAAGCCAAATAAAATTTTGTGATACAGCTTTTACTGAGTGAAAATCACAGGTAGAAGATTATCTGTATAAAAGAATTAGTGTTGATAAATTCACATGTAATAATGTGAATCAATGATAAATGTGTTGATGAGGGTTTATATTGATAAGAGTCTATAAGTGATATTCATTAGGACCTTTTAAGGGAAATCAGGGTATTCAAATTCTTTTATGTTGTTTCTTCAAGCTCTTACCATTATTTCACTTTCTTCTTCTACCTTCCTTGTACCCCCATGGGCCAATTATCCTTATACTTGAAATCTCAGCATGGGAGGGGCAATTTTGTGTCTTTCCCTGACAGAAGATTAATGATATTAGCATGGTGACCTAATACGGTAAATGTGGTCTATTTCCATCCCTCTGTAATCCCATCGAAATCCATGAGTCACACTGAGGATGTTTGGCCTTAGTCCCTTTCCTTCCCTGAGCTCCATGCCTCTTTCTGTGCTCTGGAAGCTGGATACAGCCACCTGATTTGCTGAAGCCATTAGTCAGAGCTGTGGAAAAGGCACCTCTGGCCAGTGATCCAGGCTCTCCCAAGCACAGTTACCTATGGCCTAGAGACAGTAACGCTTTTGACAGATGGTTTTGAAACTTCCAGATACGCTGAGGAATCCTGGTGGTTTTATTCCAAATTAATTGATGGGATCTGCTGTCTAGTCACAGTGCTCCAGACTTCATTAATTAAAGCTTCTCCCTGAGTTTAGTAAGCCATAAACTCTGGACTGTGTTTTGCTCCAATGATACTCAGTCTGCCTATTCTGCTGGATAGCTGAAAATGGAAGTAGGTTATCTCTGAAGAAAGCAGAACAAAAAATGAAGGATTAGCTTTTGAGCTTTTTGTGGTTGGGTTTGTCAGGCTTAAACTCCAGTTGTTCTCTATTTTATGCTCAACAAAAATAAGCATAGTCTAAAAAATTTTTTTTTTAAAGTTCTATAAATACAGTGCAAGGGACAGGATTAGCAAGCATGAAGCTGCTGAAGGCAGCTGGATAAGATGGAGTAAATTAATTCTGAATGAAACTCACATCGATATGAAATTTTAAAGGTCAAATCATTTCCCAGTAACTCACCATTAGTGCCTGATGCAACTGGAACATCTAAGTAACTGTGCTTCTACTTCAGGGGTAAAAATTAAATTATTATAAAAAGAGAGTGAAGTGTCATAGTAGCTACACTCATTTAAGACATATCAGCACAGATATCCCGTGCTTGATGTGCCAAGTGATAGTTGCTCAAAAGCAGGAAAACCTGCACAACCCTCCCTCCTGTAATCACCAGAGCAGCAAGTAGCCAATTACAAGCATGTTGATCCTAAACCATGAAGGGAGGGGGAGGCAGCCCATGGAGTTTCATAAACTGTGAGAACACAAAACCCTGTAAGAAGAATGGTATTAAAAAAAAAAAATTCTTCCAATAAAACAATATTAGAAAAGAAATCTCTGCTGGATATCTTGCAGAGATTATTATTTCTTGCACAGCTATAGCACCGAGACTACATTCTCATTTCACCAGATATTGCTCAAATACCAAGAGACAGACAGCAAAGATGAAAAGAAAGCACACTGCAAATATTGAAGTAGATCTGGAAAGGTCATTGATAGACACTTTTATTCTGGTTACTTTTCTGAATTCCAAAATACACAATGAAAAAAACAGAGGGGGAGAGAGACACTGCATAATAATTTGCATTTTTTAGAGCAGATTCTGATTCTAGAGATTAATTGCTGGTTAATTTGTACATCTGAGTTCTACTAGGACCAAAATTAAAGAGTAACAAATGTGGTTGCATTATGGATATAATCTGCGTGTGTAGATAAGCTAAACAACGACTTGCTTGACAGCCTTGAGTGTTAGGTTCTTTTATTCATAATTGTACAAAAATATAAGGAGGTTGCAAAATCCCCAGCACCTAATAAGGAGGTTGCACCTCACTCAGCTGAACTGCTCATTTCCTGAGGCTGCTGCTGTAGGGTCAGAGCGCAGAGCTGCTGCCAGAGCACACAACTGGGCCAGGCCCCTCTCCCTGCTCCCCTCCTCAGCTGCCGTTGCTCAGGCAACAGGATCATTCAGCAGCAGAGGAACACAGAAGGAAACTGTAAGGAGTGGGAGGAGAGATATTTCCCAAGGGCTGTAGAAAGGGTGGAGGAAAGAGGTGGGAGAATATTAGTACGTGTTTCAGAGAAGACATTTGCCCTTGTTGTACAGACAACGGTGCCAGAGGCTCCTTCAAAGCACTGCAGTTATGCTGCTTTCTAAGTTTCCCATGTGGAGCAGCTTCTTTCCCTCTCTTGGCTTTTCCAAGAGGTGGGCAGATGGAATGAGGTGCCAGGTGCTGAACAGTGTTGATATCCTCCTGGAATGGTGTGCTTGAGGGCTCATGCGAGTGGCTTGACCTGGGAAGCTCGGGCTGAGGCATCTCATCTGATCTATGCTGGGCCAGTAGCAAAGCTCTTCTGGCGCACAGAGGGGCGGTGAGACCTCGAGGAGCCATTGCCAGCACTCAGGGCTCCTCCTCCCCTTGGCTCTCAGGAGACCACGGTCTATGTCTCACGAGGCTCTTGCCCCAAGAATCACAATCAGAAGGCTTCTGGTTGCTGGTTTACCAAGTAGAGTAGATGGTGTCTATGGTCATCCTCTCTTAAGAAAGAAAATATTAAAAGGAAAAAAAGCACAACCCCCCACACTTTCCATTAGCATTTCTACAAATGCATTTGTGGTATTGATCCCGTTATCAAAGCTGGTCAAAGTGAGAACTTGTTACTGAAATTTCTTTAAACTTAACACTGATGAAAAATAAATGTTTCTTAGTTCTTAACATTACCTCTTCATTATAACTTGATTTAATAGCTATTAATTTTATTTCATCAGTAACAGAACATGAACACTCTGTAGGCTTTAGTGCAGTCTGTCTTTGTAATTCTGATTTCCAGTTAATTAAAACTGATTGGCTGAACTGACATTTATATTTATCACATCTTATGAAGGATCCAGGTTTTGCTTCACATAAATTTTACTGCTGTTCTCTGTTAGCTGTTTTGTGCAAAAAAGCTTTACATTATGTCAGTTACAGTAAAAAAAAGCATCTTAATCTTTAGAAGTTGCACTGCAGTCAAAGTTGCTATCAACAACAAGATTTTTCTCCTTAATTGCAAAGAATTACATTGTTTGGATCAAACTGTTTGTTTTCATGGTCATTTTTTGAAAGTTCTGAAATGAATTCTTACAGCGATGCTGTAGAAAAAAATCTTGGTCGTAATTGTATGATTAGCACTTCTCATGCTGGCCAATACTATTATCTCATTACTTCCCTTGTAGAAAATTTACATGTGTTGTGTCTCATCTCAGAGAGTAAATTCCTTGGAGCCCTGATTGTCTTTTGTTCTATATATAGTTATCCTGGAAATGAAGTCTTGTTCATGAGCAGGGCTCTTGTGCAGCATGGTAATAGAAATCATAACTTCCTTCTGTGTATTTTTCCATTAAAATGGGTAGGGAAGGCAGCAGCAGAACAATGATGTTGGCAGACTTGTTCATGCTGTTTGGGTGGGGGAGTGCTCCCAAAAGCTGCAGGGGGCTGGTGGAAGTGGGTTTGCCACTGCTGCAGAACAAATATTCATTCAAGTTTTCACACTTTGCCTCCGAGTTTGAAGTTCATCTCTTGAGAAGAACAGTTGGCTACATTTGTTTCAGTCCCCATAGAGGGAATTCTTTAGAATGAGAAGTAGAATTTAGAACCAATAGGAGGAATAAATAGAATTTATTAGATCAGGGTAGGGAGTGGTAAGGTAAGTGGAAAGGTGTCAGAAGGGAAAGAAAATTTAGTTAAGAGTCATCTGCAAGATAATGAGTGCTAGGAAAGAACAGGAGATAAGAGCTGGCAAAAGGGATGGTGATTCTATGCTGGAATCTGAGGCATTTAACTGGTATTTAATGTTTTGGGGCAGAGCATCCAGGATCTCACATTTGGTGGAAAGCTGTGACTTTGTACCGTGAATGTGTGATATTATTCCATAAAAATGTATGTGTCACATCATCAGGTACACAAACAGTTCATTTTGCTTTGTCACCCTTTTCATCAGTGCTTTCATAGATGGATGGATGGCTCAGGAACAGGAAGAGCAGAGAGGGACAGTGTATTGCTGCACAGAAAGGAAAGCTGAAAGAGGAGACCTGGATGCAAGTAAGGAGGGAGGAGAGGAAAGTTTAATATTATTTATGAACTTTGAGATGGGAGAAAAACAAGACAGGGGAAAACTGTAGAAGAAGATACAGAAATTTAAGGGAGCATAGGCACTCCTTGAGCTGTGAAAATCAAATAATGCAAATGTTCCTGGGTAAACAGAAGGCAATGCTCAAGAAAGCAATTATGAATTTATAATTTTTTTTTTCATTTATAATGAATTTATAATCATTTTTATGAATTCATAAAAAAAGACTGAAGGAATGTCAGAAGACAGGTATATCTTTATTTTTCAGGTAGAAAAGATTGTCATCCAGTGGGCCTTCAGCTGGTGGGTGTATAGCTTGTACGCCTTTCCTTTTTAATTCCTCTAGGGGAGTCTGTTTTGGTTTTTTGGGATTTTTTTAGTATACAAAAAGCTCCTTTTCACTGAACTCATAGAAGCCCAAAGAATGAATGGAATTGTTTACAGTCATATCAGTACTGAACTGAAAACTCTGAAAAGTGAAATTGTTCTGGTTAGGAGGAGGTATTTCTTTACAGTGTGGGTATTACAGAAGTGTTGTTCACTTGTTGTGTGTAGTTTTCTCCTTTGGGATATTTGAAACTGGATTGGAGAGAAGGCTGGTGTGACTGGGGGGTGACTGAACGTTCTGTGTGAGCACGGGAGCGATGCAAGATCGGTGCCATGTGCAGCTGAAGCAGCACTGCTTCGCCATTTGCAGTAGGTCTGTGTCTTTAATTAGACTCACAGACAAGTAATGCTGCGTGAATTTGCATCCCAACAGTTGCATTCCAGGCTGGGATTTGAAGTGCAAACAGGAACTGGCAGCTGTTCATGGAATATTTGAATACGAGGTTATATTCAGGATTTTCCTTCAGTACTGAGTATGGGTATAAATATTCTTATGCATCAGGATTAATACATCCTTCATTAGTCGCGCATGTCTAAATCCTCTTTGCACTGAGATACTTACAGGGTGGGTTTAGTTATTCTTAGGGTTGATCCTTTGGCAAAAAAATGACAGGGTTTAATAGTTGTACACTTGCTTCTGCTAAGCCCTGCTATTAAATATACTTCTAATTTCCATTTGGTGAGTATATGCAATTTGTCTTCATAGCTGTGGTTTTAGGAACAGGTTTGTATTTTTCTTTAGCTAAGGTTTCCAAATTGAGTTTTGTGTCATCGGCAGAGAATTTTAGAGCTGAATTTCTTCCTCATTCTGCAGCCTACATGTGGCAGGAGGTTTTTTTTGAAGAGGGACAGCTCAGTGGTCTTCTCATTCTAAAATGCTTCTGGAAATTCCCTGTTTGATTCATACACTTGTAAATTTAGATTCTGTTTGTCACACACAAAAAATGCCAAATTCTCTTGTGCCTCATGGGAATATCTGACTCTTAGAGGTATTTATTCTGCTGGGTTTGGAATGAGAGAGATCTGTACAAACAACAGTTTGTTCTTTCCAGGACAGTGTGTGATGCCTTTGTCTGCAGAGAGAGAATAAGTCTGGACTAGGAATAGGCCTGAACTGGAGTCTTACATCCGTGTGTTTGTGAGCTGCAGGGAAACAGGGATTCATGGTCTTGAGGAATTCATGGTTTTGAGTCCAGATCTTGGCACAAAACACACTTTTATCTCTTATCAAAAGGTGAATCAGCCTCACTGCTGGTCAGAATGACCACAACACTTAGAGTCACATGGTCCAGACCTACATTTTGGGGCTTGGTATCAACTGTTGAGACACGGTGGGGTACCAGCAGCAGAATAAACAGAACAGGGTATGGTTGAGGAGCTTTGCTGGACGTTGTGGGTAGCACACTTCCACCTCTGGAAGGGAAAATTCCTCTTGGAAACGCAGAGGCGGCCGTGATCAATGAGTTGCCGGCAGGTGGCGCCCGAGAACACCGAGTACCGCACCGGGCTTTGGCTCGGTGTCGCCTGGTGGAGCTCCCAAGGACCTCCACGTGGGATGTGTCCAGGAGTTAAATCCTACAGCAACAAGTAATGCACCAAAGCGACACCCACCCATTGCTCCGTGTCAGAACCGAAGCTGTATGGAGGCTGGTTGCAGTGGTAGTGACAGGGACAGACAAGCACTGCAGGATTCAGAGGGTAATGCTCATGGCAGGAGGGAAAAAAATCCCTCGTTCCGGATGTGGCTTCGTTAAGTAGTGACTTGTCCGAAACAAATTCGTGTGGCAGATAAACCCCTTGTAAAGCCTTGCAGAAGACTGGGTCATTGCAAATAAATAATTCCTTGGGTGGGTGTAACAGGGATGGCATGTCAGGAATGATTTTTTTTTTGCTTAGTCATCCCTTGCAACATGTGTTCAAGTATTTCTTTGCTTTCATAAATATTGGAGAGAATAAGATGGGAGCCTAGATGTTGGACCTTTCTTCTCTTCCTCTCAGCACTCAGGTGAAAACACAGAGGGATTAAAGATGGATTAGATAAGCACCCTTGAGGGAGTAGAGAAGTATGGGAAGAGTGCTCTGGCCTATTAATTGTGAAGGATGCAAAAAACTGCCTGGCCCTATTCTGGCTGGAAAAGCACAATATTTATATTGGGTTTTATCTGATGTACAGCTTGGTTTGGTTTTGTTGGACTGGGTGATTATTTTTTCCCCTGCACATCTTTCTTTTTAACTGTTTCAGGGTACCCAGTGTGTCTGCACAATTCTGTTCAGGTGTCCTTTCCCTGGTGTTTCCCATGTGCCTTAAAATGTTGGCAGGACTGGAAATAAAACTGTGACCCATAAATGAATACTAAAACTGTCATGTAGTGCCAACTTGTCAAGATACAAAAATTTGCTTTCAGGCAATTTATTCTCTACAGAGTTCTCTGCCTGATTATTTCAGAATTTTATTGTTGAATTCAATGGGAAGGAAGCGAGGCCGTGCCATGAATGTACTTTGTGCGCCTATTTTGATTTAATCTTGTATATTTGCTAGATGATGGATATGGAGGAGAGTCAGAGCATGTAATTATTATGTGTTAATTAGTACCCTAAAGCTATTTTTAATTAAACCTTTAAGAGCAACAGATTTGGGAAATTTATTCCTGGGAAATAAATTCCTCTTTGTGAAGCAAGGCCATTGTAGTGCAGCCTAACTGCAAACCCACAGACTGACAGCTTGCACCATCCAGCACTGATTTTTCTGTGGGGAAAGATAAGAACACGGGTAACGAAGGGCAAAGTGTCAGTGTCACCATTTTAGCAGCTGAATCTATTCTGTCTGTCTCCTGCCAAACAGCCTATTAAACCTTTTAGCATTATGCTGTCTGTGACAGTAGGAGTTGGACCCATTTATACTCTAATAGCTTTACTGAGACAGTAACAGGAATACCCTTCAATAGTCCTACAGATAAAATCCCACAGAGTACATGGAAGAGAAATTGCTTCAAATGTGTTGTTTTCAGTGCATTGTAGCATATAATGTATTACCTACCTAAATATGTTTAACATACAGCCTAAATGGCATGTCACTGAAGTTCTACATTAGATTGAAAGTATGAAACTGGTGTCTGTAATTTCCATTTATTCTCTGGCTTCTGTTGAACCGTTTGACCCTTTACAAGCCCCTTTGTCTCTTTTCTTCCACATGTCCTCTTTGTAATTCTCAGTATAGTTCAGGGTGGCACAAAGAAAATGTGCCAAGCTGAGCAGAAGTCCGTTCCTAAGACCTGTCAAAAACATTTTCTCAGCCTTGCTGCACTTCAAAGCAACGTTATCCTTTCCTGAAGTTTGCTTCCTTGCTTAGCAGTAGTTCAGAAATTCAATATGCCATTTGCTTATGCACCATGATTTGTTTCACAGAAAAGGCTATTTTTTTGCAGTGATGCTACTTAAGAACCCAAATTTGGTTTGGTTTCCCAAAGTGCAAATATCATTAGAAGTTTAAGAGTTATGGTACTGCTTAGAAACAGATCTCAGACTTCCATCGCACTCAGCTGGGACTCTGAGTTCTATGAAATTGCAGTGTGCAAGGTACTGAAGGAATGGGCAGAGACTGAACTCTTGTTCATGGTGAGATATCACACTGTGCTGATCCAAAAACCTAATCAGACAAAAAGAAGTCAAAGGTGGACGTGTAGCCTGTGAATATTTAGCCAGAATTAAAAATAAAATTGTGGCAGTAAAACCCCTCAGATCCTATGGAAATGTTGCTACTCACTGAGCACACTTGGAAGAAAAAGCTTCTAAGACCTTTGGAGTCACAGGCAGAGGCCTCCTGCTGCAGAGTGTTTGAGCATGTTATTCCATGAACAAAGACAACCCTCAGCCCCAGCAAGACAGACCTGTGTTCTAGATTAACAGAACGATCAAATTAAAAGCCAGTAATTGGCAGTGAGGTGAGCAGAGGGGGAAAACTGCCCTGATTTGCCTATGCAAATGCAGTTCCTCCCTGCTGTGTACTGTGGGAAACAGCCCAGCAAACCCACACCAGGATTTGTCCTGTCCACACTTGTGCTGCCAAGCTATGCAAATATTTACATTTCCACATGTTTATTCTCTGCATTTCCCTTCTCTTTAGCTCCCTCCTCAAATAATTAAATAATTAAACAGCTTATTTCCTGCAAAGATCTGTTGGCCAGTAAGTTTGTTTCCAACTTTGCTATTGACCAGAGCTGCAACTGCTGCAAATTGTGGTGTTAAAGCAGTGTTTCTATTTCATGGTCTAGTTTTTTCTCACCCATGGTTGGTTTTCTTGCTCAGTGTTTACAAAGGTACTACTGCCGTGCTGTGAATACCCATTTTTGGGTATCTTTCTGGTTAAATGAGGTTTTCCTCTGTCAGGCTTTCAAGTCACCAGATGCTAGCAAGGCAGGCTGAGAGGTCTAAGCTGATAGAAGATTTTGTCCCCAAAGCTGCAGTCTGGGGAAACCTACAGTAAATTCCTGGTCCCCATATGCTGTTGTACAGAACAACATGTGGTGTCCTGCTGTCCTTTCCGGGGAAGCAGTGTTTGGTAGGGTGAGCTCTGTCTGGCACTAAGATGGATGGATTCATTTGTGCAGGGTTTTGTACACAGTTACTTCCAGGCCCTGGTTTCTGTGTAGAATGAACTGATCTTGAGACTTGCAGATGGGAAAAAGCATCAGAAGAGAGAAATTCAACGTTTCTTCCACTCGATGTTCTTTAAGGAAAGAAGATATGCAAATTCCTTTGAATTTCTCTATACCAGACTTCAGTTCCAGTGCACAGCACGCTGCTGCTGGCTGTGTCTCCACTCAGCCGTTTGCTCCTTGATGGGCACTGCAATAAAACCTCAGAATACAGTACTGCCATAGTGTTTGGGTCTCACGCATGCAGTGCGTTTGGCTTTAATTTTCAGAATTTTCTTGTGCCACTGAAGGTTTCTTCATTTAGGTTTACTGAGCAGAGATCTCCCAGCTCCTCCTTAAAGCATTGCAGAAAGCCTTCCTGCTGAGGCCCCACTGCTTTCTGTTAGGTAATTGAGGTTATTGTAACATATTACTTGAGGGGCATACAAGAGAACAGACTTCATCTGATATTCCAAAATAAATGCTGACACAGTTTTTCAGTTAAAAAAAGTTTGTCAGAATATTTTAGAAACTAACAATTAGATGCTAATATTTCTAGACTAACAGGAATAGAAATTAGAATTAATGAGTTCTCTGCAGGTACATCTGCCACATATTTAATGGTATGAGGCATATTTCATGCTCACAGCACTCTGCCAACATTATGCAACCCTTGTAATAGCTCTCTGCAGTAAATACCAATCTTGCTTTGCTGCTTGGGAAAATGAAACTTAGTTCCAGGCATGACGCCCTGAGCCTTTAAGAGTGTCTCCCCCTAAAGTTAGCGGATATAGACCTTACTTGGACTGTCTGTGGACTTGAGGGGATTATTCACGACTGCAAATGTCCTTGTCTAAGCCCTCTGCACAGCGTGGAAGCTCTGGCTGCCATCACTCTGCTATGGCCTGGCTGGGTGCATCAGCTGGCTGTTGCTGAAGCCCCAAACACAGTGAAGCAGCAATTTCCAAACATACCTGCTGAGCTGCTCCTGGCTCCTGGGATAGAGATAAATGCTAAATAAATATATTTGCTTGCAGAACAAAATTTAACCTGGAACAACACTGTCAGGTTTTCAGTGGGTGGTAATTAAGGGACCTGATTTGTCTCCGTTACCATTCTGCCCTGTGTAAAATTACAATAATAATTGCACCTATATTAGAAGAAACTGGAAGGATAAATATTTCCCTAGTGCTGAGACAGTGTTGGTCTGATAGAAATATGTCTTGATCTTTCTTATGATAGAATAAGAGTGCCAAGCTTAACGTGCCAGGCACTGCTGTCCTTGGGACTGCACATTCACTGACAGAGACATCCTCTTCTTTTGGCAAACTCTGTTCATTCCAAATAAACTGAGAGACACTGGACTGTTCCAGTCTTCCCACAATTTACAATATGGCCATAAACAAATTGTATCTGTGGTTCCTTTAACCTGAAGTTTCTAAAAGAGTTTACTCATAACTGGAAATTTGCTTCAAATTTGCTGCTTTTTACTCATTTGGCTCACTCTCATTTTTAGTCACAAGTAATATAACTGTTATTACTATTAGTAGTTTTTGAGGTAAAAGTTGAGTATAAGGAACACAGGCATGATAGTTTCAACAGCTGCTGCACTTCTACCTGAGATATTGGTGTTGGCAGGCATTGAATTCACTTCCCCAAACCAGAAAACCCGCTCCCAATTGCTTTGAGCATGGTCCTGGGAGATGTTCATTTTTCTTTTTGAACTACCACATTTCAGGACAGGATAATTCCATATATGATGGATGTTTTCAGGCATAGAGGGGGACCTAAAAGAGAAACTTTAATTTGGATCTTAACTTCCCTTGCATCTAGGGGCTGTTTGAACGTCTATGGGAATCCCATTAAAAGCTTAATTTATAAAGTTCAGCTTAATTTCTAAAGAATTTTCCCTAGGCTAGAAATAAGGAGGATTTTTTCCCATCTGGATGTCAGGTATATATTGCGTCTTTGACATCACTCTTGGCAGAACTGACAGAACAGAAAACCTTTCATTTTGTCCATTAAGGGAATCTCCATTTACCCTATGTGAGAAAAACTTTTCTCATGAACATAGACTGTGCCTTATAATTTTGTTCTTGAACTGTGTATGATAAATTATTCCTTATCATGGGAAATGGAGACTGCACTACATGGAAGTATTTTGGTTTCCAGAAATATCTCCTGCTGCACATGAGTTATGAGGCTTCCGTGTTGCAGTGCTAACACACCTGGCAAGCTCTGTGGTGACACTATTTTTCCCTCCTTTCCGGTGCATCAGAACATCTGTTGTTTTGTGCCTGTGCTTTACAGTTGGTCTCTTCCTGTAGATCAGCATCCAGGCAAAAGGACCTCTTTGCACATAGATCATGTTGCCTACTGCCTAGGAGATTCCCAAGCATGTATTAGTGATCAAAATTCCCCAGCAGCACTCATTATTAGTTCCCTCACAAGGGCTTTTCAATAATATCTTCTTTTTTAAGGATATAGAAATAAGAGTTGTTGGTAAGAACTGTTGATGCCGCACCACTGTTGGTGTCCCTGGACTAAAGAAACCAGTGTACTTCTGTTACTGTTCTTTTGCTTTATTTTGGAGCTGTAGCATCTGGAAGGACTGTTTTTTAAAAGGAAAAGTAAATCCAGGGTGATGTAATCCCTAGTGCTGATGACTGCAGGCTGAATGCAAGTGCTGGCTTTCCCCCTCAGGCCATGTCTGCACTGGAAATTGCAGTGTGGCTTCCAGGAATCCAACCTGACCCTGAAGCAGGCTGTCCAGAAACAGGGAAAATTAGACCATGGCAGACTCTCCTCAGGATTGCTGTAGCCATGGAGCTTCCAGGTCTCAGTCAAACAAGCTGGCCTTGTTTAAAACTAGTTTTGGTTTCTATGAATTGTATCTCAGGCTTCAGTAAGGATCCATCCAGTTCTGGTTTTCCCACTTCAGTCTAGGGAAAATATTCTGTGTGCTATAGGAAAGCTTTATCGGTTGTGAATAACAAATGTTAGGTGGGGCCAGTAATTTTTGTAGAATGTTTTTAAGGGCTGCACAAGCATCAGCAGCTAGGCAAGAAAGGATGCTGAAATGGAAGGGGATTGTGTCTTGGGTCCATTCTCCATCTAAAAGGGATGTTGAAACTGCATCCAAATAGCAATAACTCTTTTGAAACTACTAAAATGAATTCCAGAGAATGATGTACGAGAAAAAAAGGAAGGTTTTAATTCTTTTGATGTAATCTGTGCAGTTTAATTAGGTATCCAGTTTTAAATCCAGTTATGTTTGCATGTGGCTTTAGCACTGCCTCTTAATTCAAAAGGCTGTGTGGCCATGTTATTCTCTCACAGACTGCCCTGCAAACGGCCTGTAAGGTTGAAATGCCCATCAAAAATATTCATTAGTTTTCTTTATGGACTTCTTTATTTTATTTCTGAAAATTTGTTTACTAACAATTTACAAAATGTGAGTCAGCTTCACTTAAAAAACAAGAAAAACAGGCAAACTTGAGTCAGCCAAACTGACTATTCCTTCCTTTTTCTCAGAACTGAACCTCAGGGAGGTCTCAGAGGAGGTCTCACCTGCCTTCTTACTTTACTGAAGAAATGTTGCACCTTGCATATAATTCCAATTTGTAAGGATTTAAATTGTAGAGAGTGAGCTAAACTGTCCAGTGTTCAGCACCCTGCACTGTTCCTGATCCCAGCTTGTGTTCTTTTAGGCCCCACTAGGGTCACCTGCATATTGGTCATTGCCTCAGCTTCTCCTTGAAGCCAAATGTGAATAATGATGAGTTTGGATCTAAGCCTGTGAAATCCCAGAGCAAGAGCCATGTTTTCCTGCTGTGCGGTTCATGTTTCACTCTGAGTCATGCTTAGACAGGTTCAGCAGCTGTGCATGTTAAATTGTTCTAAAGGCGTGTTATTTTCATGTAAAGGGAGATGTAAAGGCAGAGTCTGAAATAAATCCAGGTCGATAAATACCAGCTGTGCTAATTTTAGCTAGAATTAAAGATTTGCATTTGAGGCTGTGGATGGTTTGGGAACACCATGGACAATTGTTTCTCCAGTTTTGATTCCCGTTGTTTTGTATGCCCACCTTTTGATTGAAAGGAATTAGTCCCTCCCAAACTGGCAAGAACAACGTGTGAATGTCTGGACCTGGCCATCTTTATTTAACTGCTTTGGCACAGATGTTTGAGATAACCCCCAGCTATAACCAAACTTCCACCCACCTTTTTGATTTCACTTGGATTTGATTCTGGGAAGCACATCTACTTATCCGTACTACCAACTATCTGTAGCAGCCAGGTACACACTGCACAAATGAATAGTGCATCGTGTGTTCGAGCTCAGCCTTCTCCTCTGAATTCCTCTGTCTCCTATTGTCAGTTGTCTGTATTATAAATTTCATAACAGGGCAGCTCATGCATTACAGATCCTTATTGATCAGCTGTGATTTGAAGAAGTGCTGCTCAGATTTGGCACCGAGTTAAGTAGAAGTCAAATCAAGGACGGGGCTGGCAAGTGTTCAGGCTCAGGCACCACAATGCTGAAATCTGCATTTATTCTAATCTGTTCAGATACGATTTCTGCAATGCAGCCAGTGGCTAAGGCTGACCTTAAATCCAAAGAATCCTTGGCTGTTGGTCTGTTTCCAAAGGCTTAATCCCTTTTGGTCTTGAATTTCTTTTGTTCCTCCTTGTGCCTCCACGGAATTTAATGATATTTCTATGGCTGTGTTAGTTTTCCTGAAGCAGTCCTTCAAATTACTTATGGATTATTGGTATTTTTGCACTTTCTTTTTGAAGTATTAATTTCCCTTAATCCTTCTTCTGCAGCAGTGTTTCAGCTGACATGCAAGCACACTTGGAATTGCATCAGGGCTGCTGTGAGCCCAGAGGCAGGACCCAGTGTGGTACAAGGCACTCCTCCAAAGAGCCTGAGCTGAACACTCAGCCTCTGCTTTTCTCCCTGTCTCCCTGTGGTTAAAATCCAGCCCTGTTACACCATAGATCAGCAGTTCAGTGAGTGTGATGCGTTGTGTTACAAGGGTTGTGATGGGAACAAAGAGAGAGAAGTAAGAAACAAGCTGTGCTGCCCGAAGTCCCCATCTGTGATCCTTCTAGGTAACCTGGCAATGTTTTATTTTATTTTAATAGGAGAAATCTTTAATAGGCAGAATCAGCTCTCTGTGGCTGTGCAGGCAAGACATTTTATCCCTTTTTCCTCGCTTCTGGCACAATGTCCTTGTGTCAGTCTGGAGAGAACAGCTGCCTTCTGCACTGAGGAGGAGGTTACCATGGGCAGGACGGGGGTAACCAGGTTCCTGACCTCATTTTCAGTGCCTTCATCTCCTAGCACCTGGTTTCAGCAATTACAGATCAGAGTCCTGCAAGTGGGTAGTGCTTGCACTGTCTGATTACATACAGAGTTGTAAAAGATGTTGATATCTCTAGAAATTTAGGGGCTTCAGATTCAAGAAACTCTACAAGGTACATCTGAGTTAGAATTCTTCTGATGGAGGTGATTCCCCTCCTCTACTCTGTTCTTGTGAGACCCCACCTGGAATATTGTATACAGTTCTGGTGCTCCCAACATGAGAAGGACATGGAACTGCTGGAGAAAGTCCAAAGGAGGCCAGGAAGTTGATAAGGGGACTGGAGCACCTTACCTGTGGAGACCTCCCAGCACCTTCCAGGATCTGCAGGGGCCTACAAGGAAGATGGAGTGGGACTCCTCATCAGGATCTGGAGTGACAGGAGAAGGGGGGATGGCTTCAAACTGAAAAAGGGGAAATTTAGGCTAGATACACAGAAGGAATTCTTCTCTGTGAGGGTGGGGAGGCCCTGGCACAGGTTGCCCAGAGCTGCGGCTGCCCCATCCCTGGAAGTGCCCAAGGCCACGTTGGCCAGGGCTTGGAACAACCTGGGACAGTGGGAGGTGTCCCTGCCCATGGTAGGGGGTAGAACAAGATGGGTAGAACAAGATGATCTCTAAGATCCCTTCCAACCCAAACCATTCTACGGTTCTCTATAATTGTAATATTTATGCATTTATTTCAGGGACAACAAGATGCACCTTACCAGTTACGTGCTCTTCCAGATAAAAAAGACCCCAAAACCAAAACCCAACCCTCTAAAAACTCTAAAAATTTCTTTTTTACTATCACCATGACAGTGTGTTTTTCCCTCTGACATATTTCCTGGAAACAGCTGAATCATTTCTTGCTCAAAAGCTCTCCAAAATCTGCAGCCAATGGCATGGAAAATTTGACACAAAGGTTTGTAAAAAGCTCAAATCAGATATAATGGGGAGTGGCAGGAATGTTCATAGTATGGAATTCTGAGAGCCCAGAGTATGAGCCACACATATGTAAACAGAGCTATAATGTTAGATCATCCAGGGAATAGCAGAGGAAAAACTTTTTTTCTGTTAAAGGAATGCAAAAGATTTTAAAACAACCATTTTTCACTATTAGTAATTGTGTTCCTGTGGGTGAGCAAGGCCAGCACATAAGATTTGCAAGTACTATGGAAATCTGACCTTTCCTGTAAATCTGAGATGACATGCCTTTGGTTTCAGCCGAAGTGTAGATTTGTATCTTAACACGGTGGCTGGGAGCTTTTCTGGTTGTGGCAGACACTGTTTAGCCACAAGCTGGGGTTCCCTACCACGTGCTCAGTGAGATTCCGCAGTACAAAGGCTGTGTAAATTGAATTACACTAACACCACCTATGGATTCGGGGCTGGCTCATTTGCATTACAAATGCCCTTACAGTGTGCATGCCCTACACTCGCCAATTAGGCTTTCTTCTCTCAACCCTCTTGGTCCTTCAGAAAAAGAGGGAAGGTTTTTTTCTTTCCTGATGGAGTTGCAAAGAAAAGCTGCTAATGAAGGACTGATGAATGGTCTGATTGTGTTGCTGTTTGTATAGTTTCACCTTCATTTGCATCAGTACCAGGCACGGATCCCAAGGCTCATTTTTCACTTTTCAGTGCTCCTCTTCTTTGGCCCCTGCCTGCACTAGGACCAACCAAACAAGCACATTTATCTTTGCCTCCTGGAACACAGAGAGTATTTCCCTTCGTTCGTCCCGGGGGCCTACACGTGGTGGGATGGGACCTCTCCCTAGCACATCTGGCTTCTGTTGCAGGTTGATTTGGAAATCTGACACCAGCTGGAGCGACGGAAAATGAACTGGGAGCCATCACTCCTTTCCCTCGGGAACGCTTAATGCATCATCTCTAAGTGTGTCTCCATTTCCTGCTCCAAGGAATGGATCTCTTATTTAGTATCTTTTCCCAGCAGTTCCCACAGCGTGTTTGACACTGTAAAATAACTCCCCACACCCCCAAGACCAGAGAAAGCACGCAAACAGCATGTCAAATTGCTTACATAGAACACCCCTAAATGATTCCAATCAAAACTCCGAGTCAATTCCACAAACAGTGGAGCAATCCCTCGCTTCCTGTAGGAGCAAACGAGTACACACAAGCCACGTTTGACAAGTGACTCTTCAGTTCTGGAGTTCTTGGATTCTTCTGATTTTTGCTGTCATTTTGAAAATACAGCAACTGCCAAAAAATAATGGTTTTCCTTTTAAAGAAGAAAAGAAGAAAATGAAAGAATATGGCCCTTTGTTTTCTATATCTGTTCAGGGAACAAGCTTCATTGATGGAATGCCAGGAAGAGGATAATGCAATCTCCCATTAGGCTTGTTTGCATCTTTTTCGAGGGTGACAGTTTAAGTCTGCTGGCTACAGATGGCCTTTGACAACTGACAACACTCGCTGTTATGCCAGTGCATGACTTCATCTGTGAGACACTGCATGTGACTGCAGCTTTCTTCCTCTTTGCTTGCAGGAACCGTTCTCCATTTCAGGAGCACCAGCAGAACAGAGGTTTCCCTTGCCAGAACCAGAAGCCTAAAACTGCCCTGCAGGCGCTGGAAAAACAATATTGTTGGAATATTGTTGTTTGCTTGGGGCTTTAACTGCCAAGTCTGAAGTTAAGTGGCCAAATTTGGTAAAGCTTCAATACTTTTTTGAATGGACATTTTTCATTACTGATAAGGCCCACATGGGCATTTCAGAGTGTCTGCAGTCCCTGTGTCCCACGCTCCAGAGTGCTTCCCAAAGGAACACCAAGCTTTGCAGCTTGTGCTGGAGGTGCAAAGCCTGCAGACCTGTGCTGGAATTTGGAGAAGTTTTTGTCTTCTCCGAGTCTTGGCAACCTCAGGGAATGCTGCAAGTTGAATGAATGAAGTCATCCATCATCTAGCAGTAACTGGAGTAGGTTGAACTCATTCCCATTTTGTCTTTTGCTTCAGAAGCAGGAAAAAAATTAAGACCTATATTCTAGACTTTTCTGTTTGCCACTTTTAAACATGGGTCACAATTTGCTTTATGGTTAGCAGCTATTACCTTGTCCTAATTTTTATTTTAACTGTTTGATCTAAACTTGGTTCTCAGACCAGTTCTAACACCGGTAATTTACTACTGGCTTTTTTGAAAAAAAGGGAAAATACTTTTATCTTTTCTTCAACGTTTTTTTCTGTTTATTGCGCTAAGCAAATAGAGAGCTGAGACAACAGAGTGGTGTGGCTCATATGCAGTGTACTCAGGTGCTGTCAAAGTAGTCCATCACAGGCCTGGATTGGGGATGGAATTTAGCAAATACTGGGCCTCATACTGGAAGGTGACAGCCAAAAAGTTAAATAGAGACAAAAATACTAGGGGTTGTATTTTTTATCAAATTTTTTTAGTTTTAGTGGAACTCAGGAAGCCTCCTCTGAACTATATAGCACAAGCATTTCAAAGTCTGCATATTAATAATTCAGTTTTAGCAAAATAATGTGTTTTTCAATATCTGGGGAACAATGAAGGGTATATATAATGATCTCTATTTCTTCGAAGATCACATTTCAAAGATGATCCTATCTTCACCTTGGAGCCACATTCCTGTGAAAATGCCACTGCCATAAGGCTGTGGACCATGCAAACGAATAGGGAAATGAATGTCCTTAGCTGAAAATTTATTTTCTCTGAGTGATCGTGTCCTTGAGTCTGGCCCACTGTCAAAAACTGTGGGCAGCCTGGGAAGGAAATAAAAGCTGACATCCCAAAATTTGTTTGGTGTTAGTGAGGAGAGCCCTGCTTCTGCAGAGCATGAGGAAATTCCATAGTGGTTTCAAAAGGCAGTTTATTAAAATAAAATTTAACTGTCCTGGATAATTAAAACGTCTTAATTAGAGAGGAGTTTAGGAAAAAAACCAACATTCTGAGAAGCTGATTCTATCTCTGTTTTGCAAGCAGGCCAAATAAGCCCTTGTGTGTTGAACAAGTCACAGAATAGGTCAGTGACTCTTCAGAGGATAACTTCTTCAAGTATCACTAGTAAAATAATATGTTCCCCACATCCTGCTAAGAATGAGTGGGACAGATGCTGCAGATTTAACTTTGACACTTTATCCCATCTGGTCAGGTGGTAATCTAGGGGATGACAAAACAGAGGAATGACACTGACAAAAAGAATTTCTATCCCAGTTCCTTTAGTCATGTGGTGGACGTGTTGGATGAACACTAAGGGTGACATCCAGCGTGTTGGAAGTGCTGAGTTATAGTTCCTGTTCCGTTCTGAAATCCATGACCTCCTCTATCAGGCAGTGATTGATCCCTTCAGGCTGGCAGGCACGTGGCCAGCTAAATGTCACATCTGCTGTGATGCTCCAACCAGCCTCTTCACAGGCTTCGCTACCAAAATGTTCATATTATTCTTATAGAGTCTCCTAATGCAACAACCGCTTCCAAAAGGTCTTGGATCAAACCAATTGATTGCTGCTCCTGCCCTTGGTTCTTAGACAGCAGATGGATCTGCTTTCCTGTTTTGAGACTTAAAAATGTATGAGTTTTCCCCTTGTTCAGGCTGATCTTTCTCTATCTGATGACGTGAAGTTGAGCCCTTGGAAAGGACAGGGAAGAAAGGCAGCAGCTTGGCTCTGAGCAATCACTTTGGCTGGCAGTCTGGGAGAGAACAGTCTGTTGACTGGCAGTGATATAAATATTCAGGGCTGGATTGACAGTATGCAGGACATAAGCCTGCTGGGAACAGTGAAACTGAGACATGACTTCTTTCCTTCTTTTGTGCACCTTTGTGAAGGTGTGAAGGGTGTCCAGCAACAAGTTTCTTTCCTTCCCCAAAATAAGCTGTTAGAGGACAAATGGAGCTGAGCAGCGAGGAGTTGTTGGTATTGTTTTCCACTTGGTTTCAAGTTCTGCAAACAAAGCTAGAGCTGGTAAGTGAATATTGTTTAGCCTGGCTGGCTGGACCTTCCCAGAAGTGCTGAGTCTCAAGGCTGTTCTTGCTTCTCCTCAGCTAAAGAGGGGCTGTGTGAATGACAGAGCACTGTGGTGCTGGCTACATGAGGCCATTTTATTTGTGTAGTTTGCCTCATTGCCTATCAGTTTGAGGCTTGATGCAAAAGATAATGAATTTCAGTGACGGTGAAGAAGCGGCTCTCAGTTAGGTGGGGGGCTGCATTTAAAATCTGATTAATATGTTGACATCAGTACTGAGGAATGTTACTTGTGGTCAAAAGTGCTGAAGAGACCAATGGTTCTACTCCAAGATGTAACCATTAAGAAAAAAACTTTAAATGGCTTTATAGTATTCTTATTTCCTGAATGCTAAAGTGATCATTAGAGCCCTTTTTAACTTGTCCACTCGTGGATCAGGTAAAAGCAGTATGGTTGTTCAGAAGCACTCATAATATCCAGGTGGGCAGAATATGAGTGCTAAGCTAAAGGTCTGCAATCCTGCTTATCAACAGACCTAAAACTCGATCAGGTCTGAGATTTTTGCTAATTATGTAGACAGGACCTCGAATATTTAATTGTATTGTGGAGTTGCATGTGAAGAAGAACCATTTCATCTCTGTACTTACACTTATGCCCTTTATTTCCTCTTTTCCTTTGGGGCATTTTTGTGTACACAGCAGGAGCACACCTGAGATGGGCTCTGAAAATCGTTGTGTAATCTGCAGGCAAAGAGCATTGTAGGGGAAAGGTGTGAAAGGAAAACTACCCGATTGTGAAAGGAAACCAAGACTGACTTTCTGCCTTGTTCTTATTGACACATGCTGTTTCTGCTTCGCATTCTTATGTTGCTGAGAAACCCTGTCATCTGCAAACAAAACCAGCTTCAGCAGGATAGAGTGTGTGCAGAATGTAAAGAGGGAGGTGTCTGTAGGCAGCCTACAAAAGCTTGCCACGTTTCTTCCATGCACACAAGAAGTTCCTTACTTTTTGGCACCAGATTCACCACCCTGAGAGGCAACCTTTCTGCACTTAATGTAGTTTATGTCAGGAAGTTTTTCTGAAGACTTGTCCCCTATATTCTTAAGTAGTAAATATGAAGCTGGTATTAAGTTATGCATTATGTTCCAAAGCATTGGTCAATGTTGTATTGAAATTACAGCATGTGGAATTGCAGCATGTAATTTTCACCAGGAACACCCGTCCCAGGGTTTGTGACTATTTCTCCATACCCTCACAAAGATAGGTAGTTTGAGTACTGGGTTTAGTAAATTCTTGCAGAGTATCTGTAGTTCATGTTTTATTGATGGTAGCATTTGATCCTGTAGTATCTGTAACAGTTTGGTTTCTGTCCGTTTTGTGTCCTGCTATCCCTTTATCAACTCTCAGGATGAAAAAAGATGCGTAGTTGTGGATTCCTTTCTGAGCTGTTCACCAGTATTTACCCACTAAGGGCCAAACCTGTCCTTGAATATTTAGAAGTGTAGCTCTAACTGGGAAATGCTGAGACTCTAAAATAAAAATGTATTCCCAGTGGTGAAACAACTGAGCGTTTTCTCAGGCAAAAGCTGCTTAGCCAGACAGCCTGAGAGCAATGGCCTGGCTGCATTCGAGATCCCTAAGGGAAGACGCTCCTGGTAATGAAGCCTTGTCACCAGGAAGCTGGTGGTAGCAGATGGCAGTGCACAGGCTGGGCCAGGGGTCTCCTCACATTCCAGTTCCCCATTATATCTGCAGGGGTCTTCTCTCCTTAATAGGGGAGTCGGAGCTGGGCTTAATGGGCTCTGACTAATGACTAAAAAGGGGGAAAGATGAAGAATTAGCTCCTTTGTGATTTTCCTTTCTTTCTTTCACCCATCTTTGACAGGCTGTAAATGGATTTTCTGTAGCTGCTACATTTCACTGGGAAAAATGAGCAGGGTGTGTTTTTGGATGATTAGTCATTATCTGTAGGGTTTGTGCTCAGCTCTTGCACTGCATCCCTGTGAGACCAAGGAGACCTTTAAGTTTCCAAGTGAGAATTCCTGCTGGGGTGTTGATGGGGAAAAACATTGCCTAAATGCTGGTCATGCCCAAGGCAGTAATAAGACCTGTCTGACCTCATGGCTGGTGACTAAAGCAGGCTCTGGGCAAGCACCGTGGCTACCTGGCTCCTCTTTAGGAGCTGCATCTGTGCCACTAAACGTGTGTAAAGCGCCGTGGGGAGAGAAAAGACTCCATTGTCTCCATTGCCTCAGCCCACCCTCTGTCTTTTAGAAGGCTTCAGATTTCCAGATATTCATACATATGTTGAACAGACAGCTTTTCGTTGATAAGGTTAAGAAATGTGAATGTTTATCCTTCAGGCTTAGCACATAATTCCAATTTACAGGAAAACTCTGTGGAGTAAATTCCTTGATGCCGCATGTTTGTGCTCTGCTTGCGGAGAGCTTGGCATATGCCACATCCCAGTGTTTGCAGGAAGTGTGTTTGTTGGATCCTTATTTCACCATTGCAGTCTTGAAAAAAGAATGAGGCAGATTCATGAACTGAGAATACTGCTGTCTGTATAGGGAAAAACCAAAAATAAACCTTTATAATCAATTTGTAATCCAGCTAGAAAAAAGTGCTGTCTGTATTGATATGTCTTACTTAGGTGAGGCTGTAAGGCAGGGAAGGAAAAACCTTTAATTGAGGCAAGCTTTTTTCAAAGCTGAATAATCGGAGAATATTTGGGCTTTTTTTCAAAGTACATGGAGACAGATGCAGCCATCAGCTTCTTCCAAAAGCCCAATATGGTTATGCCACTGCTCTGTGGCAAATGAGAGATTGCAGAGGTTATTTAATGGGGATTCCCACTTGGGTGTTTGTGGAAAGAAATTGCCCAGTGCTGGTTTTTGGCAGGTGAAAATGTGTGAAGCACAATAGGGGCTGAGAAAGAGAAACCTGTTTCACAAACAGGTAAATTTTTAGATAATTTAGGCTATGGATTTTGGCTTAGGATGCCTGAAATATTTCAGAGAACTTTGCATGGCACGTTCCTTAGAGCTGATATCCTGGTGTCTGTAGGACTTTTCATTATCACCTCTCTTGGCACTGAGCAAGAGATCCAGTCTAAAACAAACTATTAATTGATTTGGTTTAACAGGGTAACACATGGAGATAGATGTTACATTTACAAAGGAAGGTGAGTGGCAGATAGAAAATGAATTCTGCTGTTTAATACTCTGAGAGTAAGCCAGAAAGAACAGTAAAGCCTGTCACAGTTTAGAGTAGTGTCTTTTATGTGTCTGTAAGATGGGCAAGTCAAGCCATGAAGATTTAATGTCTGTGGAACTCAGGGGAAAGATTCCCTAAGGAATCTGGAGTAATCTGGAGACTAAGGCTGGGGGACAAGGTTTGCTGTCACCTCACAGCTCTGTGTCCCCTTTATTGCTTACCAGTGAATTTTATCATTATTTCCCCAAATCAAAAAAAAAATAAAATACATTTTTGTTTAAAAACCATAAAAAGATTAGAGGGTGTTTGAAGGAAACAAGCATAGAAAGATGGAAATAACTATAGAGGAAAAGAAGAAGGGAATGAAGGCAGAGTATTGAAGTGAGGTCAGAAGTTGCTTTTTAAACTGCTGGATTTGGATGTATGATCTGCGAAGAGGCTACTCCAGGCTTGCTCTGGTGGCCTTTGCTGTGTTGGCATTTACAGTCAGTAATTCTGCTTCTCCACAAGAAACAAGGGCAAGCCTAAAATACACAGACACCTCCAGGAGGCAGTTACATTCAGCTGGCCTCAATGACACAGGTTAATTAACATAATTGGTGTCTCCTTGTTTATTGTAGCTGAGGATCTGGCCAAAATAAGTACAGTGTGTAGCACAATTGTAATGTACCTTCAATTAACAAAAAATTAGAAACACTTGTAATTGCTGGTATATCCGGTAAATAACCAAAACAGACTCGGTCATTCATGCCTGTTTGAACTCCACCTGGAAGAAGCAATGGCAGATTTTCTGATTGTGAAATGTGAAATGAAAGCTTTTGTTCTGCCATGAAACGAGACATTTGGATGTGGCAGGCCACCCACACTTTGATAACATAAATAATGGAAGTAGTAAAATGCTCTTAGTACCCTACTAATTGGTTACAATGGAAATAAATCACCTTGGTTGAAAATTGCTTAATGGGCAACTTGAGATAGGTTTCCTTTGTTTGAGAGGTTGTTTTGGTGTTTATTGTACTGTACAGATAAGAGAGTTTTGGTCAAAAGTTTGTAGCCTAAGTCAGAAGAGCAAGATCAAAGTTCTGAAAGAAAAATCAGTCTGTTTCAGACAGGCTTTAATTGCATTTTGGAACAAGGAACAAGAAAAGGACAAAAATTATCTGTCTACTGTTGGTGGAGGGAGAGAAAGAAAAGGGTGATCAATAGAGCGTGGAAATTAAGAAGAATAATTGTAGTCATGTCAGTGAAAATATTTTTTTTCCAAACAGGAACTCAGTTTCCACTGTCTCAGTTTGCCCACCGGCTGCTTCTTTCAGTACTTTCACTTTCAGTGGCAGAACTTTCCCTGATCATTTCTCCAGCTGGACATTCCACATTTCTGCCTTTTCTCAAGAGATAAATTCTGAATATCTTACAGTCCACGTGGTTGCTGTCTGGGCTATAAGGCGGAAAGGCACAGTTACTGAATTAATTTTTCTGGTCAGAATTTAATGAAATAATTCTCTGCTGAACTTGCTGTTGGATTTTTTTGTTCTGCTTGAGCAGGATTATGTCATGCTTTTGCATGACTGCTATGAATGAAGTCTCTACCAAAGGTTTTACACATCCCTCTGCTGCTCCTCTTTACCATAACGAATCTTCTGTAAGATCCCGTTTGGAAAAGGCTGAAGCTGTGGTATCTTTCAGTTCTAGTCAAGCACTCTTGGATTCCTGGCATCATACAGGGCTAATTCTGCAGTGCCTTGGGGCTGTACGGAAATAATGGGAGCAGGCGCTCCGGCAAGTTCTCAGGGATAGTTCCTGAAATTCAGGTCCTCTCTTTGGAGCTAATTCTTTATGCACCTCAGTGTTGCTGTTAAGCAACACAGGCTTATTTCCCTGAGTAAAATCCACATGTGCAGGTGGGGCTTGTTGGGTATTTTTGGCTCCAGTGTAAACATGAAGCAACGTAAATCAAAGTGTGCTGTACGTATTTTTGTTGCTGTTGCAATCTTGTTGCTTCAATACACAAACAGTAAAATACAATTTAGGGGAAGGCAGAAACTTAAGAATAAGATTTACTGAAATATTTACCAGTGCAAAGGCCAATCTTGATATCTTTGTGATGATGTAAATTACTACACCCTAATGTAAGTGTTTGCTGATGTATGAGGCCTGGAAATATTTCTGCATTTTTGAAGTCAGAGGGTGGATATTTGGCATAAACTCTTTCATAAACATTGAATGCAGATCACTGCCTGACAGCCTGGTTTACCCTGCGTGTATTAAAGACAATTGCAGGGGGGTTGTACTGTGTGCCATCATCTTCTTGGCTGGAGTCTGCAACTTTTATGCACATGAATTATTTTATTTATGTGAATACTTTTATTGAACTCTGCATGGAAATATTTTCAATGTGGAGCCTTGGTCAGTGTAAATTCTTCAGAGGAGCAATTATGATGCCTAATTTTTGGCTCTGTTGTACCAGGAATTATAATTTAAACACATATCAGAAATATATTTGTAACAACTAAAGAGGCAAATGCTCTTTTTCATATGTGTTTTGAGAAAGGCCATATCACTTGCTAATCATTGAGAACAAATTTACAGGAATGAAAAAGCATTTATGTAGGCTAGGAGACAAAATATAGATTTTTCAGATAGACTTGTCTGTGTCTATGCATTTGACTTGTCATGCTACAGGTATTTAGGAAAATGGAGATTATTTTTTTTTAACTGACTACATTTGAAAAGAAACTTATTGTCAGTGTTGAGGGCCAAATGAAATCTAGCCTCAGTGCTTACAGTCCTGTGGATTTCAGTTAAAGTGCTTATGGTAAATCAGATTTGGGCTTGACTATCAACGATTTGTTGATCTTTTTGCAGAAGATCAAATAGAAGTCTTGCTGGGATCAAGCAAATTTCTACTGAGATTACAGTCATTGCAACTCATTTCAGACCATGTCAGCTATTGACCCATTTTTTTACATAGTGGGATACTTAGAGTAGATTTTGGTCTTTGTATGGATACATGGGAACACTCAAATATATTCTGCCATTTGCCAAAAACTTTGAGCTGAATTTTCCATGTTAATTAATTATATCTGGATGAAGTTATAAACTCAGATTAGTACTTTACACGGCTGAGTAAGTTTCACCAGTTTACTAAGGAAATGTGTTGGATTGTGTAAGATTTCCTGCTGCAACACCTCTCTTACTGAAACCTCTCCTAACAGAGAAAATCTCCTGACTCAGGTAAGAACACTCTTTTTTTTTTTTCCTGAACCACGCAAGTGTAGGCATTCAGAGACATGCATCAGGTCTTGTAATTTATATTTTCTAGCCGTTGTATAATGTCCAGGGCTTCAGCTGCATCTTTGTGTGCCAGGCTGGAGCTCACTTCGCGTGCCCAGCACTAGAAATGCCTGGCTGATAAGCTGATGCACTTTTTATCTACTTTGGAGCCTGACTGACATCTCCAAACACTGTTGTATCTAAACAGCTTGAATATGTGACCTCATTCCTTAAATACCATCACTTGAACAGCTCTTGTTGCTAAAATAAAAGCAGTGTTGATTCTCTGTTGTGAAAACTCCCCCAGCCCCTCTGACAGGCGCAAACCAAACCACACCTCCTTTTACTATGATAAAAAGGTTGATTTGTAGCAATTCCAGGGTACCTGCAGCGAAGACACCGTGAGGGGTTTGTCATTCTCTTTATGTTAACCTGCGGCTGCCACAGAAATTCAGGCCCACGGAAAAGGACTAGGGAACAGATCTCAAGGAAAATGATCCCAGAAAGGTGAAGTGGCTGAGTAGTTTTGTTTTCTTAGGCTGACAAGTAGTTTAACTGCTCTCTAAACTGAGGGAAGATTGGAGTTGAGCCAAGCTTTCCAGTAAAAAGAGGCCAGTATCAGCTTTCTCCTTTTATGCTGGCTTTTAAAGCTCAGAAATAAGCCCTCTGCATTGCAGGCCTGTGTCAGTACTTTGTTAAATATAACCAGAGTTCTGAAAACACAAGCTATGCCCTCCATTCAAACACAACCACATGTTTCCCTGCAAACAGTGTCTGTTAAAAAAAGCTTAACATTTTCATCTATGAAAACCATTTTTGTGGGACAGCTGAGGTGCACATCCCCTGCAAAGTAAATAAAAAAGAAAAAAAAGTTCTTTTTTGAGTGAACATACTTATTGCCTACTGTTTAAACAGTCTTTTCGGTTTGGTGCTGAAAATCTCCGAAGAGAACTCACTATTTTTAATCTTTTCATCCAGTGACAGGAACTGCCCATCAGGGTTAGTGGCTGATTGTCTGTCACCTGCTTCTTAAAGCTCAGTATTGTTTTGGTGAGGGAGGAGTGACTGAGAGTGACAACTGCAATTTGTATTTTAATTGATAGCAACCAGATACAGCATTTACATAGAAACAAAGGACTTCAGTGTAGCTTTGGGTGCCAAACCTGCATTTTGGGGTAAAAAAAGCTAAAAGCTCTTGTGTAACTGTGGTGATCACAGCAGGTTGGACATGTCTGCAGGAGAAAGTCAATGCTGCTGACTTGCCAAGTACCTGGGCACACCTGGTAGCTGCTGGTGGGACAGGGAGGACTCAGGTGAGCCTGAGTTTGGCACTTGGAAGGTGAGGGAATCACTGCCATGGAGAAGGCGCTGGCACTCGGTGGCAACTCCACAAGGCTCTAAAGGTCAAGAGGAAGCACCTTGAGGCCAGTATTGAATGTGGCTGGCAACCAGGGTAACTAAGCCTCTAAGGGAGTTATGTGCTTACTCTGCCTGCTGCCAACAAAACTCCTGCCAACATCTTTTTGTAGCAGATGAAGTCTATTAATTCTGCATGCATACACAGCAGCAGAGAGGGTCTGACTTCACGCTGGCCTCAATGGAACAAAACACAGGCATGAGGAAGGGCAGGCGCATCCCAAAGTGGCGAGGAAGTGGATTGGCAATATTCCCTAAAAGCAAGGAGAAGCATTTCACTCCCACGAAGGCACACTGGTTGTGTGCTGGTCCCTAGAGTTGAGCAGGAGCACTATGAGATGTTGTAAAGGGAGCACAGGGTTTAAGGATATCTAACAGGCATTTTCTCTGCTCATTCTGCACTAATTTGCAGACTTCTTAACACTCTGCTTACAGAGGAGTCAGGTGTGCTGACAGTGCACAAGAGTGGCAGATGGAATCCTGGTAATGATTTTTAATTACATCTTTGTGATACTTGGCATGTGAATGAAATTTAGGCTTCCTGATGGTTTTATTAGATCCGTAAGTGAAAAATTTACAGACTGAAGGAAAGAGCTGAAAATAGGGCTGTGAGGGGATCCATAATGAGTGACTTAATGAAGTAGTTAAATCCACTGTAGAACACAAACTGTTTTTAATTGGAAACATTGGACAGTTTAATCTTTCTATCAAATGTTCAGAGGAAATCAAATACCCTGTTGTATAAAAAGCAGCTGGGACATGGGGAGAATGGCCCTTATATCAGTGCTCTGTAAGAGGTCAATGACAATTTTAATTGATGCTATTTCAGTTCTTGTGGTATGGTGGTAACTAGAATAGAAATATCTGAACTGCTTGCTCTTAGAAATGTGTAGACTTTATCCAGGAGTATTTTCAGCTTAGAATCAAATATAAAGATTAGATGAAATCTGCAAACACAAAAAAATGGGTGCAGATAAAGATCGTTTTGTGGGTACATCCCATTCCATTAATTTCTGAAAAATACATGGAGTGGCAACATTCACTTATTATCAAAGACACAGTTAGCAGTGAGGCCAGGTATCACGAAAAATGCATGTACAAAACCTAGTATGCGGGTCCAGAAAAAAAGATTATAAACAACAACTGCTTTAAAATCTTATCCTGATTTTTTTAAAACTTTGCAAAGCTCTTTCTATGCCTCTTTCTTTGTCAGCCTGAGAGCACAGCATGGTCCTACTAAATCCATCTCTTTGGTGTCAGTGCTGCATACCATCCCAAATAGAAACTAAAGGAGTGGGAATATGGGCTCAAGTTGGAACAATAGCAGTATTCCCAGCTTGGTTTTGCTGTTTTCAAATACACAGGGGAAGATTGCTGGGGGGGGATTAGAGACAATAACAGGAAACGGAATGTAACCAGTTTTGAAGGTAGAGTATTTCTAAAGTTTATCTATCAAGAGACCTATGTGCATTAATTTAAAAAAGAAAAGGAAAAAGAAAAAAAGAAGACATCTCTGGTCTTTCTGTCTTTGCTATGGGCTGAAAGATGTCGTAGGGCATTGGGAAGTGATTTTTGGCTCTGCACTAAACATCTGGAAGGTGGACTTTGGGAGTCTGTGACACAGGGTGGGTTTGGTATCAGCCCTTAGCTTGGAGTGTTCTGCACAGAGATATCTGCTGATACTGTGCTTTTCACGTAGCCCACGTTTCGTGTAGGTAATCTTGAACCTCTTCAGCCTGAGTGCAGCCAGCTGGGGGCTGAGCTCACACTGATCCCCAGCAGGGGGGTTGTACTGGAGCAGCCTGAATTCATACAAGCTGAGGGTCTCATCCAATAGCTCGTTGCTTAAGAAGCTTGGGTCTTATTTTAGCAACAATTCTCTTAAATACATAATATGAACTCTCTAGAGCTGATCTTTACCCAGGCTGGTAAAAATTAAGGGTCACTTCCCTTTTCCCAGAAGCAAATATACCTTTGCACGGTTTCACACATTTCCTGGGTTAGCTTTTGAATACGCTGTAGTTTACCAATGTCATTAACGTGTAAAGCCGTGCTGTCTATTCTTAGGGAGGATGTTGTTCTCCTTCCACTGCAGAGCTGTGCAGAAAAGCTCCCTCTGGAGAACCAAAAGGGAGAGAATTTCTCTACTCTACTGCATGCCCAGAAAATGATCTCTAATCCACAGCTCTAACCACTGCAGCAGGGCTTCACATCAGTGCTCGTGGGACTTCAAACCCTTGAGGGCACTGGGGATTATATCAGTACTGGTAACTGTGTTAGGATAACACCGACTTTTTGTGTGTCCCTTTTCCCCTGCTAGCTGGGCTTCATGTTGCTTTTCCAGACCTTTGTTAGTTCAGCTCACTTGTATTTCTCCCTTGGTCCCAGCAGTCCCTGGGGCTGAGTGGCAGCACTGTCAGTCCTGTATACATACAGAAGGAGAAATGCTGAGCTGAGCAGCTGCATCTCTTCAGCTCTTCATTTCCAAGTCTGAACACCTTTAGGCTTTTCTCCCCAGCTCCATTGTGCTTTCTAGGTTTTAGGTGTAATCCTTCCAAAATGCATTGATCATATTAAAGGTTTAATCATACTAATGGTTTTGTTTATTACTGTTATTATACATTCAAATCTCTTTTCAGCTTTTATTTGTGGGTGGGGTTTCTTGCCTAATAGTCGATTGAGGGTGGATTCTTAGTCTACAAGAAATTTAATCTGAGTGAAATGCGTAAGTGTAAAGACTCAAATTTGTTATTATTCAATAAATGAACGCATGGCTGTTTCAGAATATCATCTCAGGGCAGCACCTTCCTATTTTGATGTCTTTGTACAACTGGAACAAGCAGAATGGAAGGTCGGGCTGTAAAGTCAGTCCTGATCATACTGACAGCACTGTAACAACTGCCTCTTGATTTATCTTGCACCAGATTTTAGTTCTCTTGCCTTCAGATACCCATAAAGCAGCTGCATTTTACTGTAGTAATTCTTAAATACGCATTCCTGAGAGAAAAACTGGTCCTCAGAAATAAGTTTTGAATTAAAAAGTGAGTAGAGAAAATATAGACTTAATTGTATATCTAAAATAACAGAACTGACTTGAACTGACTCAAACTGTAGATACATTCAGTGCAGCAAGGGAACCTGAAATTAGAATTTTTTTCTTTTGTTTTCTGCCTCATCTGGTTTTCTGCTTGTAACAAGGGCTTTATGCCCTTTTCTTTCTTCTGTCTTCTTTTCAAATAAAGCTGAATCAAACTATTAATACATTCAGTACAGCAAGGTAACCTGAAAGTACACTTTTCACTGTTTCTCTGTCTCATCTATTTTTGTGCTAGAAAGGGGGATTTCTTGCCCTTTCCCTTTTGTCTTCATCTGCTACAATTTCTGTATATTAGGTTGATGATTCATTTCACTCTTTTCTTCTAACCCTGTCATGTCTGGCCACAGGCCACTTTTCAAAAACCTCAGGGATACAGATTCCATTTTGTTCTGTTTTCTTCTTTCTCCACCTGCTGCTGACTGACTCTGCTTGGCTTGTCCTCCCATCCCAAAGCTTTCTCAGTGACCAGCACAGCTTCTGTCCACAGCTTCCATCCACAGCTTCCCACCTTTCCCGTTTGCCATTTCAATCTCTCCCCCACGTAACCATTGCTGGTGAGCCTCAAAACTCCCAGCTCCGGTGTTGGTTGCTCTGTCCAAGAAAATTACTTTATTCAGGCACATGGGCAGGAACTGCCAGCCATTCTCCATGCTGGCTCTGTTAGATGGCCAGGATTTTTGGAAGAGCAGCACACAGCCTATGGCAGGGACAGAGTTTCTGTGTAGCAGCACTGAGAACACAAATACATGCGGGAATCGTGTGGGTTCCTTACCCAGGTATTGCCAAACCCCAAACCTGCCTATCTCGTCCAATCCCTTGGGATGTTGCCCCAGGTGACACACCACAAACACACATATCCCACACATCTGTGTGTTGCCAAGGCTCAGCGAGGATTTTAGACCAAACCGGTCCTGTGCCGACATGACAGAGAACAAATGAAAATTAAATTGTTCTTTGTATCATGCCTTAACTTCATGGGCAGAACGATTCCTCTGAAGTTTGCCAGTGTGGGTTACCAGGTTCGGCAGTGCTCCCAGCTGACGTGTCTGGTCTGGCTGCCAAGTGGTGAGAAATCTGATTGGAAAAGATTTGAAAAAGCCCATGCTGGCAGAAGGTATTTATAGCCCTGCCACAGCGTCAGGGGCTGCCTTTGGCACTGTGGGTTCATGGTGCTGCGCTCTGTAAATCGCAGATTATGGGGGCTTTGCCTTAGGAGCTTACAGCTGAGGAGGGCTCACAGGAGTGTGTGCCATTACCTGCCAGAGAACAGATAGTGCCTGGATATGGAGCTAAAGCTAGTATTATGGGATGTTGTTCTGAGCTCTCTTTTAATTGCTCAATGTATGTATATCTTTCTTTACTTGTTTGAGACCTGTCTTGCAAATCCCAGCAAATCCCAAACATCTGTGAGAGAAAACAACTACCCAAGAATGGGAGGTGGCAAAGCTGACTGCTCTTTTTCCAGTGACCCCTTTGGTTTGTTGTTGCCTCAGTTTTCCAAAACACCCCTACGCAACACATCTTTCATCCACCTGTTGTATTGTGCTTTGTGAACTGTGTGTGGGAGGAATTGACTTTATAACGTGCCGATGTTGTGTAACACACTGAGCCTTGATACTTGACTGGGGAGCCTGAGCACTCCAGAGGGTAAACTGAACCTAACTAATGTCCAACAGCCAGCCTGATACGTTTGGCTTTTTTGGTTCACATTTTGGATATGGATTTATCCATCCATCCATATATATGCTACGCACAACTATAAGTGAAAAAATGCTTAGACTGAAGGAAAATCTGTAATTTGTACTAAAATTTCTAAGCAGAGAGGGAAAAAATCCCTAAGGCAGTGTGTTAAAAATTACATATTGGTGGGAATGCAAAAAAACCAAGAAATATCATTCAGTTGCCATAAAATGATCTAAAACTGAACCCATGTATCATGTACTGTGTATTTATATGGTGGCACCTGATTTCATTGTCAAAGCAGTTTAAATAGCTCTTGCTATTTCTGAAAAATATGAGCGATGATATCGTGTGCTATTTTTAGGAATAATATGTTTATCTTTATTTAGTTGCACTTAGATGGATGCTATATGGAGAAGTAAGAATTACCCAGTCCTGGGCTGTGTTAGTCTGGGGGAACTAAAGTTAATGGTTTGAGATGGTGCCAGTTGCTGGTGCTGATCTTTCTGTTCTGTGGGTCAGCAGCCGGAGGGCTAGTCCATTTTGGAATCTCTTCTTGTCTGCTCCCAGCTGTCTTCGCTCTTATTCCATAGTGGGATCCATAAATTACTTTTACAAGTTCAGCATTCTGAAGCAGTCATAGAAATGGATTTTAAGGGGGGGAAAATATCCTCAGATGAGGGAAGAGAGGCTGATTCTCCCGAGGTAGTAACCATCACCCATCTCATGGAAAAGCCAGGATGGAATATTACACTTAGTTAATATAAAAAGCATATGCTTCGTGGTGCCTTACAATTGTTCTTTTTCTTATATTCTTGAAGAAAGAGAAAGAATACTTTGCTTCAGAGAAAGAATTCAGTGCAACAACTGAACATCTGTATGAACTTCAAAGCTATAAGAAGAGCTAAACCAGGTCAGATGAGCAGAACATGAGGGCAGTGATGATCTGCTGAGGAGATTTGGCTGCAAGTGGACTGAATTTGAGGATTCTCTGAGGCAAGAGTAGGAGGTAAGCATGACACTTCCATAAGTACTGCAAAGACACCACATGAGTGATCCGAGGTATATTTGACCATCACATCAGCTTCATGAGCACCCCAAAGTATCAAGAAACTGCCCATATATAATCTGGGATCACCAGTTACTGAGCAAAACGAAGGAAGTTTCAGACGTAACTAACAGGAACAAGGAGGTTGTCTTCTAAATACACCCAAAGAATGTATTTAAAATGGCAATCAATAGGCCTTTGTTCTGAGTCTGTGCTTTTTTACTAGGATATCTACAAAACAGTTCTACACTGTAAGAAATGCAGTGTGCTGAAAGAACAAATAAAACTGATGTGAATTCAGTGGCAGCCTGAAAGGGAGCACATATCTGTGTGCCTTGCTCCTCCTCCAGGTTACAGTCTAGGTGAAATCTGCTACTGCTGTAGTGTCCAAAAACTACTCAGGGAGATTGGCTTTACAGCCCACTGCAGAGTTGAAGAATTATATGATTATGTGATTTACACTTCCCTGGAGTGTTCAAGGCCACCTTGGTCTTGGAGCAAGTTGTTCTAGTGAAAGGTGTCCCGGCCCATGGAATGGGGGGGAACTAAATGGTCTTGAAGGTCCCTTCCAGGCCGGATGATTTTATGATTCCATGATCTCATTCTTTTAAGCAACTGTCATTTACAAGAATTCTGTTGAATCAATTTAGTTGGATAACTCTTAAAGACTGCTAGTTCTGAATTCTGATTTTATTTTCAAAAACTTCAAATGGGTAGAATTGGATAAGAAACAAATAACATACAACTAGCTACCTGTAAAGCCAGACTGACTGGTTTTTTTTCAATTTACCCAAGGATTTCTACCCAAAATATGGTCAAGTTATGTCCAGGCTCATATATTAAAACTTACACTGTTTGGCAATCTGATTCTACCTGATGGAATAAATCCAGTAAATCTTAGCTAACAGCCTGTGCTGAAGTAGTAATTTGAACAGATGTTACATGTCATTCAAGTAGTTAGTTTATACTGAAATATGTTCGTTTTTCACAAGTTACAATGAGAAGAGTAAAAACTATATTTGGACTGGAAAAAAGCGCATTGAAAATAGTTTAGACTAAGGGATACCTGCCAAACATCATGCTGTAGAAATCCGAAGAACTTTGGTTTTCTTTAGGGAATAAAGTAGCCCTGTGCCACTTCTTTTTCATGTGCTGTTTTCTCAGTATCTTTTCCTTTAGTTTCTGCTCCTTTTCACAGGATATATCAGGAAGAATTTGGCCTACAAGATTTATCTTCCTTTTTTTCCCTTGCCAACACTGTGGTTGCACTTAGGTAGCCTTCACTACTGGCATGACTCACCTAAAATATACCTCTATCTACACCAGTCAGAAACTAGTTCCAAAACCAGTAAAACAAGCAAATTCAGGTTTCCTATAGCTCCAGGTCTTACGTTGTTTGCATCTCTATCCTGGAATATCTTCAGTCGTTCTCACACCTCCCCTCCTTCTTTTTGGTTTTGCCATCTGGGTAAATGACAGACAGGCTTGTAAAAACTACTTCTATATACACCAGTGGAATGGGGAGCGACCAGGTTCTCCCCGCTCCCTCTCCACAGGAGAGCTCATCAGCTCTCTGTAATTTAGCCAGCTGCTGGTTTCTGCAAAACTATCAGGACTGTAATACCCTTTAATCTTCTGCCACTACCACAGCTAACTGAAATCCTCCAAAGTGTTCAAAAGCTGGAATATTTTATCCGGGGAAAGGTGAGGGAGGTAAAGGGCTTCAGTGTACGACCAGCTGGACGTGATGCTGAGAAAGCAGGGAAGTCATGTTGGACATTTCTTAGCTGTCCTATCTTTGTCTGACCCAGATAAAAGGAAGAGCTCCCTAAATACTCTAAGACAGAAGTCCCGGTCCTGGTGGTGTTTTCCAAAGCTGCCCTACATTCAGTCTCTGGAAGTCAGAAATGCTCTGTGGCCCCAAGCACCACCATGACCCAGGTGAAGGCTCCAGCTGCTGTAGCCTGCTAAAAGCAGTTGCTAGGGACAAGCCATTGAGCGGTGAGAAAAGTTCCTGAAAGCAGCAGCTCTTCCTTTCAAATGTGAGTTCAGAGCAGTGCTGCTGCTCCCGCTGCACACTTTGCCTGCATAGTTAAGTTTCCTAATTCCAGCAGTGATGCCATCAGCCTTGTCTTCAGTGATGGTGAAAATGTTGCCACCATCAGTTTTCTCCTCGGGCACATTTGGCAGCCAAGGGAATAACCCTGAATGTTGGTTACCAGGCTGTTTCTCTTCTAAGTGAGTCAATATCAATGCTGAGAAAGAGCAAAAATTGATTTCTAATATAAATTATATGCACTTTTCCCTTTACAAAGCAAACCAGTTTAAATTCCAATTTATTATAACTGTAATAAATCCCTAAGTTTTAAAAAAATTCTTAAATAATGTAGGTAAAATGCCATGATTTTAGTGTTCATTCTTGCTGTTGGAGGTTCCAGTCACTGAGTGAGTAGCATCACTAGCTCAGTACCTGGAGTCAGAATGTGGAGGTGATTTAAAATGAAAAGTAGGAGGGGGGAACCTGAATTAGGAAAAGTAGTTGATACTACCTGGAGCTGTTTGCAAGAGGTGTTAATAGAGAATGGATTTTTTGTGTCTAGGTCCAATGGAGCTGATGGTCCTTATGTTCCTTAAGAGGGACAAGTATTATGGCCAAACTGGTAAGTGAATAATTTAATTGTATTTCTTAGAAGTGTGAGGGGCTGGCAAGTAGTAACATTAAACTTAATGTGGGGAATTACCTGTATTCTGAGAATTAGAAAATTCTTGGGGTGTCAGTAAGACATAAAATTAATTGTATTGTCCTTTAAGTGAGAACTAAATGGTTCTTTCCAAGAAAAAGAGTAATCAGACCAAAATCCCATTAACAGTGGGTCCCTGTGCAGCTTTAGCGAAGTGAATTTTTCATGTCATAGTCTCGTTTGCTGGAGAGCATTGTTGTTGTTTTGGTTCCCTTCAAATGTTATGTATTTTAATGATGAACAAATGTATTCTTGTTCACTGTTGTGATATCATTTAATGCCATGCATCAGCTTTGGTCCCTTTGAATGAGAGCTTACAGAGACCAAAAAGAAATGACCTGGATGTAGGAATTTAAAGCTACAGCTAATGGCAGCTTTTCACTGGTGGCACTTTATGTCTTGTAGAGCTGTCCTGAAACTGCTCTCATTTATGCCGATGGATGGGCTCAGCACCTGGCTGGCTGAAGGAAGTTCCAGAGGCTGTGTTGTGACAGGTCTGAATCACAGTACTGTAGACTGACATGGTTGGTAGGACATTTACTGCAGAAATGGATGGGCTTGATTCCAGTCAAACAATTCCAGAATAAGAAGTGCCTGGAACACTAAGGAATGTAACAGGTTAAAAAAGTTATCACCAAGAAAATGTTACTTACAGCAGAGGACAAGGCAGGCCCCACAGAAGATTCTGATAAAGCCCAGGCTGGCTCAGTTACCATCAAGAGATGGAAGTCCCTTTGTTCTATTGTTTTCACACTTTCCCCCCTCCATATGCTGCATTTGTATTAATAACCTAAGCAGTGATTTCGTCACAATATCCCACTGCTGATCTTGAAAAGAAGTACAGCAGGTGTTTGAGGGAAGACAAACCTGTGAGGCAAATCTGCTCGATGCCTGAGGCTCTGCAGCATAGGCATAATCTGAAAACAAAGAATTGCAGAGTTTTATTCTTCCAGAGATAGACATTATGGCTGAAACCTGGGGGATTGTCCTTAAAGCTTAAAAGGAGGGACAGAAATCCAGCCACCTTTGCAATTTTCAATCTATGTTTTGAAGTCACTATCTGAGACCAAATGTGGGGTTTTTTTCTGTTGGATCATGCTGTGAAGTGACAGTACTGCATTTGTGCTATCACCATTATTGTCCTAGTCTGTGATATGCTGTGTTGTCATATGACTTCTGTGTAAGATCAAGCAGAAGGTCAGGCTGGACTGAAAAAATCCAACCATTGGGAGCACCACTGTGGAAATTTGGAAACATCCCCGCTGGGGTTTCACTCATGGAATGCTTTCCTTCCTAACTTTGCTATAGGAAAACATCTCATGAAAACGAAGTAGGTAAATTAAATTGCTGAATATCTGCAAAATACTCCTACTTGTTGACAATCTCCCTAGCAGAATTGTAAAATACTTTTCTAAAGAGTTAAAATCTGGGGTGTTTTGCAATATAGTTTCAGTACTGCAGAGCTCTGTTTTCCTCTCACTTGTTAATTTGACTTGCTCAGGGAATCTGAAACTCCCTTCCTGTTTCCCTCCAAGACCTTTAGTCACTTCCTGTCTCTAAATAAAAACCCCTTTCATTCGTCCTTAACTGATGATAGATAGTCTTCCAAGTATTCTGATAAAATCAGCCAAATTATATATAGATTTTTCCTTCTTGTAGGTGACCAACAATCCTCATAGTTAAATATGTTAAAATTAGTTTCAGAACCGTGTCTATACTATTCTCAGAATTTTACGAATTTTTAAAGGTACTTTGTTGCCTTAGGTTATATTATTATGGAATTTTTAAAATCCATCTTCTTGTTTAACCAAGAGATGCAAAAACTAGATTTGCTGGTGAAATTATAAAGACCTTATTCAATCAAAGTATTTTATTTACTATGCATCCATTCTGCTGCTGCTGTAACATCCCTTATATCACTATAAAAGGGGCTGACTTGAAAATGGAAATGGATTATTTGTCAATGAACATACAGAATGTTAGGGGCAAAGAATGACATCTAAACACCTCACAGGTTGTCAAGGGCTTATTCAACTGCTGGAAACATTTATCTCCATCAGGATAGCAATGTTGCCATCACTTTGTTTATAAAAAATACTTTGCACATCTGTTCTGGTAATTTCTGGTAGTGATAGGGAATATTGATGTCTTTGTACATTCTTGAAAAAAAAAATCTCATCTGGAATTTCCTGTGCCTGATCTGAGACTGGATTGGGTGCAGGGAAAGGCTGCTTGGAGGAGCAGGGGAAAGGGTGACAGCACAACTTCTCCAGTGTTAGCTTAGGAAAGTGAGGGCTAGGCAAAGTGTATTGTTGGGAATTAAAATTCAGAGAAAAGAACAATTTAAATTAAAGGGAAAAGTGGTAAGAGGATGTACATTGGCCTTGAGCAAATTAGGACTGGAAGCTGGAAGGTCTCTAGTTATTTAGGAAAGGGGATATCTTAGAATGGCCTTGCCAACAAATATTTGGGTTCAGACAGTTCATGCAAAGAACACGACATGTTTTCCTGAGGCAAGAGAGAGCTCAGTGCTGGGACCCCTTGGAGCCCCTCCATTCACTTGTTGCCATCCCATTTTTCAGACAGTGGAAAAGCTGATGATTGAACCCCAGCTTCCAGCCAGAAACTCTTCCTTCTGCAGTGTGAGGTGCAGCTGCCCGTCACTCCCTCCCTGTGCTCAGGTACACTGAACTGATCCCACTCAGGAGCTTCTGCTCCAGGGTGTCAGTCCCTGCTTGATGGGACAGCTCATGGAATGTCCATCTTGGCATCCATTGCATCCTACATGGCAGAAGGGAAGTGACAGGAGAGCTGCTTCTTTTCCTTAACTTCTCGTGTCTCACTGAACTGGCAGCTGCTTGCTCTGAGTGTTTCCATGAACTAATCTCTTTATATGGGCATATGTGGGAGAATAAATAATCCCTGGGTTAAAAACCCATAATAATGTTGGAGTAGTGTTAAATATAGAATTATAAGGCCTTTTGGTCTTATTGAGGCAGCTGTGTGGGTGGAAATTGCATCCACATAGACGCTATTTTAGTTAAATTAAGTGTTACCCTGAGGGCTTTGGCCAGTGTTCCATCTCTGAGCAGAAAGCTGGAGACCACACCAGAGTCTAACATGAGGCAGGCGCCAAGTTTTCTTCTGCTCTCCCTCTCCTCTTTCCTTACCTTTTTCCATTCCTCTTTTCCCCCCCTTTCCTCTTTCCTTAAAGTTCCCCTTCCCTTTTCCTTCCCTCTTTTCCCTCCTCTTTCCTTTCTCTTATTCCTTTTTCCTTTCCTTCCTTTTTTCCTCTATCCTTCTTCCTTTTTCCCCTTTCCTCTTTCCTTTCCTTCTTTTTTTTCTGTTTCCTCTTCCCTTTCCTCCCTTTTCCCCCTTTCCTTTCCTTCCTTTTTCCCCCTTTCCCCCTTCTTTTGTTTTCTCCTTTTTCCTTTCATTTTTCTCCTTTCATTTTTCTTTTCCTTTCCATTCTTTCCCGCAGAAGTTGCACAATTTAAATTAGTACTCTAAAGAGATGATGAGATCTGCTCGTAGGGCTGCCTGACACTAACACGAGTGGTTAAACAAGTTTGTCTCTTCTGACAATGTCTTCTCTCTGGTTTTTTTTCAGACACGGGAAGGTTTTTGCATCATGTTTTGGTTAAAACTTCCATTCCCATCGGAGGAAGGCGCTGGCTGACTCCGCTTCCCGCCCCAGGGGGATGTGCCTGCGGTGATCGGCGCGATGCCCAAGGAACAGGATCGGGATCGGGACGACGCCTCATCCTTCCCCGTCCCCGCAGTGCGGCGGCGCCCGGGATGCCTCGGGATCCTGCGGTCACACCCAGGGTGAGAGAAGCCGGGCTAGGGCGGATCGGTGCCCTGCACCATCCGTACGCAGGAGCCCAGCCATCCCCTTCCCTTTCTGGAAAGCGCTGAGGGTTTCTGGCCGCTGTTTAAAAC
>VXBT01005724.1:207575-459904 GCA_013400235.1 Oriolus oriolus | reverse complement strand
GAGGGAGCGGCGGCGGGGTCCGCGCGGCTCCGGCCGGTTCTCCCCCGGCGCAGAGCCCGCCCCTCGCCGCATTGTCCCGGGCACGGTTCCCCCCGGGGCGGCCCGGCACTGCGGGTTTGGGCGTGGGAGCGCGGGGGAGGAGGGAAACATAGGATACTTGTAATCTTACTCATGTTTAACACAGCGCCTGGAGGGAGGGGCGAGGCGAGGGACTGCGGAGCGGCCAGCCCTCCACCTGGCCGGCACAGCCCTGCGGCCCCCGGCCTGCGTGGGGACGCCGCGCCCCGACCGCGGACTGCGGGGCTGAGCCCCGGAGAGGGAACCGGTGACCTAGGGAGGAATGTGTGGCAGCACAAAGGGCGACCAGGCTGCTCGCTGCTCTAGGTGTGGCAGTCCTGGAGAAGAATGTCAACCTCGCGTCCTGGATGGCCGCGTCTTAGCCACGGCTGTCACCTGGAGCTTCTCCAAGGCGTCGCCCCGTAATGTGGGGGTTCGCCGGAGTCCAGGGCTGTGCAGTGGAGGGCGTGTCACCCCCAACAATTGCTGGTGCTGCCCGAGTGCCAGAGCCCTTCTCAGGTCTAATCCTGGAGCTGACCCGCATGACTAATGCCTTGCATGCAGATTGCGAGTGTGCTTTGGCTCCACTTCTCCTTAATTCAAAGTACAAGAGATGACTTGAGGCCACTAAAACAGTGAAAAGGAACAAATTCAAGTGCCTTGAGATCATCATGGTGTGTGCTTATCTTCATTGCTCATGTGGTGTTGATATGTTGTAAAGATGCAGGATTTCAATAATAACTGAACAGTATGAGGGGGCATGATACTCAAGATTTAATAAAAAAAAGCATCCGGAACAATAATTATTAAAAAAGGCCTGTTAAAACCGGAATTTGGTTTTGTCAGGGGAAGTTTCACAATGCATTTTATTTGCATGTGTGACAGGACTTTATGGTTACTTGTGCTGTTGTCTTTCATGAAGTCTACTTTGTTTTGTTCCTCTGGAAGCTGTCTGTGTAGCAATACGTGAAGGAGATACATTTTTTTTTTGTTTCCACCATTTGGAGGACAGATGATGACAAAAGCTTGCAACAGACTCAAGAGGAGGGATTCTATATAATGGATGAACAGAATTTTTTCTAGGCATGTTCTCTGAGTGGAGCTCTGGGTGGTTTAAACAGAACTGAATGGAAGAAATAGGATCTACCAAATCATGTTGCTTTGAAAAGGAGGCATAAAAGTGTGTTTTCTGGAAGTGACTTGTTTTTTTTTCCTCTGACCCCTGAAGGATAAGGCAAAAAGAGCACAGTAATTCCTGAAACAGTTCTCTGTTAAGAGACCTAACTGTAAGAGTTGCATAGTATAGCTGAGAAGTGGCATCAAAGAGTTATTTTAATTCATCAGTGATGATTGATTTAGAGCTCTGAAGTAAGGACTGGGATCTGGGGGAGGCCTGGTTTCCAAAGACAAGGTGTTGTAACACAATGCTCATCTAATGATGAGCTGAAATATTAGAAGCTCTGTACTTGAAACTCCTAGATGAGAGCAAATGATGTTGATAAAAGCATTGCCAGGTTATCTCATGAGTACTTTGGCCTTCTCAGATGCAGGAGCACTTAGTTTCCATCATGTTAAATATCCATTTAAACATCAAATATTTGTTAGTTTTGCATTTAGCAGTGGGTGTTAAAACTGTCTAGGTCAAGATATTTGGCTTGGCTTCAAATGAGTTCGCTCTCAGTCATGCTGGGAGAGTGGCAAAATGAATTTGCTGCCTGCAACTGGTGGTGGGGTGACCATGGCAGAGACAGCCACGTGGCCCTGTGGTTTGCTCTCTGCAGAGCTGTGGTCTCACTTACTTTGAGCTCTGCTGTTTGAATTTAAGGTATAACTGAAGAATTACAGTTCACACTCTAGAAATTTTGAAAAAAATCTCTTCGTATTTGAAATCTAATGCTTTGATTTATGAGGATTTGAGGCAGATAACTTTGAAATTCTGTTTCCAAGAGGAGGAGAGTAAGGCCTGTGGCAAGTATGCAGAGAATAGTAGGGCTTCTTTTATCTGCAACAATTGGCAATGGTGCTGCCTTTTGTCAGTGGAACAATAGCAAAAATGTATTGCCTGCTTGATGGCCCATTGAAATGTATTTTATGTATATATGGAGGTGTTTTTTTAAAAAAGAAAACCTTTCTAATTGCTGTTAGTTACACACTTAAGAGTATTCAGTATCACTGTGACATAATTATATGTAATGCAAGTCTCTGGCAGGGTAACAGCAGCCTGCCTTCTGAAGAGCTAATATAAATATTTGCAGGAGGAGAAAACAAGCAGAAGCTCTGTAGTCAAACTTGGGTTCTCCTGAACAGTTTCTGGGGTTTTGGTACTTGCTGTTTTGTGAGTAGCAGAAACTGCAGTTCTGGAGAGATTACTGCTTAAATCTTTTGATTACTTGAATTTACATAGGGTGCAAAAAAAGTTAGTTTGATGTAGTTATACATGATCAAAATAATATGCCCCTTTTTTTGGCTAGCTGCCCAAGGTAAGAATAATCAGTGTACTGTGATGAGTAGATACCACTTTGCCTCTTCAAGCCCTACATCCTGCAGCAAAAGGAGGGTCATATATCACTTTCCTGGAAGAGACTGTTGTGTTTTGAAGTTAAACTGCACTTACCAGAAGCCTGTATACAAAATCCACCAGACTGGCCGTAGGCCAGCATGCAGAGAGAATAAAGATGTTTCCTTGTGTGTCTGTTGCCTTCAGCTGACCTGGGTTAAATACATATGCAAACGTTGTGAGGGGCCAGTTTATTAATTAGTCTTGCTTTTCCATTTGATTATGTAGGATTTTTTCTGTAATTCATCCATGTTGAGGAGAGGTTTCAGGAAGGTTTGCCAGACAGTGTCAAGCAGAGGTCAGCAGAGCTGCCCGGAGCCGTCCCTGGCCGAGCTGAGCCCAGCCGCAGGAGGTGCTGAATAAATGCAGATCTATACTTGCTTCTGCTCACCCCAGCGAGTGAACCTTTTACCCTGCACGTCCTGCATTTGCATTTTATACAAATTCTAAACCAGCATATTTGCTCCTCAGAATTTTTTCTGTTGTGCTGCTGTGTCTGCATGGACTCCTCCAGAGGAGTTGTGTGCATTTTAAGGACAGGATGCAGCATGACTTGGGAAAAACAGAGCTGTCCTTGAATACTACCACTGGTGACTTTCATTTGCACCCTTCATTTATTAAAATATGTGCCCACTGATCTTCAGTGTTTCTCTGCGGTGCAAGACCTTTTCTCTTCCCAGGTATAGTCAGGTACATAACCTGGGTTATCTAACTTAGAATGTGATTTTTTTTTTTTCCCGATTGTAAAGAGGAGAATTATCAGCAATTTGACTGTATAGTAAACGTTAATTTTCATATTTCATGTTCCCATCTTGGTGAGTTCATTTTATTTATTCAGTTTTATTTGTTGTCATGTGCAGTGTCTAGCACTGGGGCCTGCTTCTGTAACTGAGCTGGTGTAAGAGTTTCAGAAGCCAAACAGCTCTTTCTTCTGTTAAGCAGAAGTGTGTGCAAGGATAGTCCTGCCAAGTTTGATGGTATGTTTGCTTTATGTGTGTATCCCTTGACTTGCTTTCCAGGATAAAACCACACAGCTTCCACCTACCCTATAATGATGTAGCCCTCAGGGAAGTTTTGAATTGCACTGGGAGTTTTCCCCTTGGAGATGAAATCCTACAAACCACAAGTTAGGAGACAGCGAAGAGCCACTGTTTGATTGCCCTCTTTCCCCATCCTCCCAGCCTTTAGTACTTAAGGAAGCTTGGAGCACGGCTGTGGAGTGACCACTGTCTTGTCCACCTCGCTGGTATGTCTCGTCCACCTTGTTGCATCACCACTGGTGGCCACAGAACTTCTTTCTTATCTCACAGATAACCACAAACAGCTGCACTTGTGGAAGCTGAGGGGAGTGTTCAGGCTTCCCAGTCAGAGGTTTTCTCAAAATTGCTGGGAAAGTGGATGTTGTTTTAATTTTCCTTCCTCTTCCTCCAGTGCCCAGAATTTTGGAGAGCACTCAAGTCTGGGAGTCTGGCTGCTTAGCAGGAGGCATTTATGCATCAGTTTTCTTACCCTGGAGCCCAGTGTTCCCATGCTGCTGGGCTTCTGGGGCATTCTGGTGCTTGCCACACAGTTTGGAGGGAATTTCGAGGCTTTGTCTGCCTGTTTCCATGTCCATTCTGCCACACCCAGCTTCTTGATGGCTCTCCTCATGTCTGCCTGGCCTTTGTGTATTGGGAAGGAACAAGGGGTGGTTAACCTTCAACTGAAGCACTTGGTGTGCTGGAGTTATAGTTCTTTATTTTCTGTTAATATTTTGACAGAAGCGTCTTTTTTTTTTTTTTTTTGTGCTGGCAGGTTTCTATGGTAACTACGAAACTCAGATAGAAAAATTAGCAAAGCATAGTGCAATCTGAAAATGTCCTTCGGGTTCTAGTTTGGAGGCAAGGAAATAGTTCTTGGTCTTTTATTGGCTAGAAAATGGAAGGCAACTTGGAGCTTACAGGTAAATTATCTTGAGATATTCAGAAATGCTTATGCATGAAGTAGGAGGAAAATTGTGTAACTATCAAGCTGCTTTAGAAATGAAAGGAAAAAAAAGACCTATTATTGCCAAGTAAAAATAGTGAACTGTGAGACCTCCGTAGAAAAGTAATGTTTTTGTGCAGGTTTTTTTAAAATTTCTTTGTTTCTGATCTAAAATAGAAATTGCTCCTGTGTATGCTTTGGAAGCACTGTATGATATTATCTACTTATTCTGCAGTCTCAGTTTTTAGGGCAGCATAGGACAGCCAGCACTGAGATCCTGCACTCGAGACAGATGACACATGCTTGGTGGATGGCTTTTTTAATTGGTCTTTCCATCAATAAGAACTATTACAACAGCAATAAAATAATGGCCTTATTAATATTCACAAAGTCTGAGAAAATCAAATTATCTCAGTAGAATGTTTTTTATCTTTCAAATGGAAAAAATCAATCTGCTGCCAACTGTAGCTGTCAAAATATGAAGGTTTTAAGTTAGGTTAGATTTTGCAGTTTTAAATTACTGCTTTTCCCCATGATTTTAATGGGTTTGTCTTGATTTGTTGCTTTCTGATGTATAAAGAAAAAATACTTATAATTTTATCTCCCCTCTCTATGTAGAAGTATTGGAAATACCAGTGTGACCGTCCCTGGTTTTGCTGGGAGACTTGCTTTGTGTCTGAAAAGATACTCTCAGCTTCTGCTGGCAGCTTTTTAATGAGCAGGGCAATCATGTAATCAACTTCATCAGCTAGGGAGAATATGTTAGTTAAGATGTCTTCAAATAAGACACAAGACTGAGATAAATATAAACTTTCCTGTTGCCAGTTAAAAATGTTCTCAGTCTGTCAAAGTCCTCCTGCTTATCCAGTCAGCACTGGTTTGTGACAGTTTTCCTTGAACTCTGCTGTCCCCTCTTTTCTGACAGGAGAGAAAATTCCTTAATGCCTGTCGTTCTGTGTCCCCTGTGTGTGGCAAGGAAACCAGTGCCAAGGAAAACAGATGAAAGAGCATGTGTGAGGCCTTGCAGAGCAGGTTGGAGCTGCAGAACAGAAAGGAACAAGCAAGGAGAAAAATGTCACTGGCGGCAGAGAGGCTCCTTCTTTCATGGGATTCAGCCAGGTCTGCTGGTGGTGCCTTCAGGCTGCTCAGAGGGATGGATTTAGACTGCTTTAAACCCAAGTTTTCCTTAAAAGATCACACCGTTAGACAAGAAATTTGGGGTTTCCCTGTCTGTGTATTGTGGCTTAAATGACAAAAAAATCAAATAGTTGGGCAAAACCTGTATTGACCAAAATCTGTTCTAGAGCAGCTGATACTTGATCCTCTTGGTTGTCAGGAGGAGATCAAGACTCTGAATCTTCACACTGCTTTTTCCCTTTAATTAACAGATATTCTACAGATGCTAATGGCTACAACGAGTCCATGTTCTTGCTCCCTGTTTTTCATATCTTGCACATCAGACATCTCATGCACCAATTTGTTTTTATTTTGCAGACTGTAAGCTCTTATGTCAGAGGCTTGTCGCACAAGGTAATGTGTTGGGAAGAGATGCCAAAAGAAATCAGTAGCATCTCGTCTCCATTCTTTAAAGATTATTTTAGCTAATAAATGCATTCTTCTGCAATGATAAGGTTGCTCATCTAAATACTGCTTAATTTGTTTAATTGTGGGGAAAGCAGGGAAAAATCCATCTGTACAAATCAGTGAAAGGGAATCTTATGATTGGTATAATCTCTAAAATTAAATTGGATAATGTCTGCATAATGATAGGATTTGCATGGCTCTTTAGACCTCCTGCCTTTGAATAAGTTCTGATGTAATTACTATATTTTTCTGCTTTGTGGCACTGCCAGAACTCAAATTTCTTTTTGTTATTTCAACATATGGTTAAAGAGTCTGGGTTTTAAGGAAGAGTTTCTTCGTTTTTAGAGGAATTATCTAGTATTTTTTTGGTTACAAATGTTGCCAAAGACTGAGCACTTGGCTTTAAAGCTACGTCTAGCTGGACACGTGTTTGCAGTTGGCTAGATTGTTTCTTTCTGCTTCTCTTTAATCAATTGTATTGAAACAGTATAAATTGGTGGCTGTAAATGCTGAATCTGGGAATGTGCTAATCTTAGATTGTTTTAAATTATTTTTTAGCTTTACTATTAAATACATTTGATTTATTTATTAAATACAGTTGTGATTGTGAAGTGGGTATTTCAGGCCATCAGAGATGGGCTATGAACAGCTGGGGTTAGTTGTGGACACCTGACTTCAATAGAGGGAGGCTTTACCCAGCACCTGATGCTAATTTGGGTAATAAAGCAGAATTTCTGTGATTGGGCAGTTGGTACCCCTGGGGGGAAGGTGCAGCCAAGGTGTGTGGTACTCGTGCTGTGCCATTTACTCCTCCCTGAGCTTCAGTTGTGCTCGGGAGCAGAACGGTTTTCTCTTTGTTCCTGAGAGGATTTCATTTCTTTGTGGTGAGCTCCTGCGGATTGCTGGGCTGGGATAGGTACGTGCATCCTGTTTCTGGGAATTCTGTGTATACTAGGTGGGAGAATAGTGAAAAGTTTCTTTGGAGCTGAACTGTGAGACTTTTTTCTTTGTTTAGTTTTACTAACGAAAGATGCCAGATAAAATCCTGTCCCTGCTCTGAGGGGATGGGGTGACACTCAGGGGATGAGGGACTTTCAGCAGGAAGTGGCATTACAGAACCACTCTCTGAAATGCTTTGGGTCCCCTGGCCCTGGTGTTATTACCTGTCAAAATGGTTGCAAGAGTGAAACGAGAGTGGCAGTTGTGTCTGAAATATTTAATGGCCTTTTAAAAACACCCTCGTGGTGCGTTCTTGCTTTGGCAGCTTGGGAATTGTAACAGGGAGCATTGTGATAGGGCCAGGATTAATGTCTCTTCCTCATGTCCCTCTGTGCTTAAGTTGGCACTTGGGTATTGCAGGGGAGTGGAAGTGCCTTCTTTTCACTCAATAGCTGATCAAAAGAAGAAGAAATGGCACATAGTTCACCTCTGTCCAGGTGCTTTACCGTCTCTGTGTTGCTGGGCAGCTTGTCTCAAGTGGAGCTTTTTTAAAAGAGGAGACGCTGCAAAATTGGACCACGTAAAAAGGATATTGAAAAAAACTTGCCTAAAGCAGTTTGGTTATAGATTTCTGCTTAGACAGCAAGAAAATGTTACTTGCTGGAGACCTGTTTGCAGAAAGAGACTATTTCAAATGCTTGTTTTGGACTTGATTTCTTTATGCATTTCAAGTAGTGCAGTACAACTCTCCCTGCAGGTGATGCATGATTCTACTTTGCAGTAATTGCCATGAAGGCCTGAAATGACCTACAGCTGGGCTTGTTAATGATCAGAGGTCTTGGCTCCTTTTGTGATCCCAGCTGTGATGCCCTCAGGATGTCCAAAATGGAGCTCCTTTTCCCCTTTAAATCTTCAGCAATCCCCATCTTCTATAGCAGCTTGCACACTTTCCTCCCAAGATTTCCAAATAGTTTCTTAAACTGGAAACTTCTCTTTGAAAACTTCCACCTATAACTAAAAAGAGCCAAATGAGAAAAACTAATTATTTGCTGTGGCTCTGCAGCCTGATCTAATGATGTGAAAAGGTGCTATTGATAGTTAATGTTCTTAATCTCAAATGGTTTAAATATTTGGTGAAATCCTGTATTTAGAACAATCACATCATAACAGGAGATGATTTAAATGGAGTTTGAGTAGGCAGCTGCTTTTCTCAGGAAATTCTTGTGTGCCCTTGTTTTGTACTGCAGTAGGAAATTTGGCATCCAAGAACTTGAAATAATTAACTTTTAAATGGCCACATGTGTTGCTAAACAGCTTGAGATAGAAATGCTGCTGGGGCAGCCTCCACTGTGGGCACGTGACCAACTTGGTGCATTGAAGGAACAATTTCTCTTTCATATCTGCCCTAGAGGGGTTGCTGCAAGTGGAACTTTTACAGGACGTGTGAGTCATGTCACAGATGCCATTCCTTGGAGTACTCATTCTATGCCGTTTTCCTTTATTGTTAAATATTTATGTTAACAGGAGAGGCCTTTCACACTGTCCCGCTGTGGGAGGTCTGTAAGGCAGAAGCAGTGCCTGGCCTGTTAGTTTGGTATCTTGCTCATTTCCTAAGCTTGCAAAGGTGAAGTGGATTCTTAAAGACCCAATTTTTGCTAATTTTGTTTTAAGAATAGCATGAATTTTCCAGCAAGCTAATCCAGGAAGTGGTTTTTAAGCTCTGAAGGCTGAAACTGCCATCTAGTATCCTAATGCAGTCTCCTGCCGAAGCTAAACTGGGCATCAGGTGAAGGTTGCTCAGTATTCTTGTGGGTTTTGTCTGTTTTAATGCTGAGCTCATGCACAAAAATAAGGAGAGCAGCAGAGCAATAAAGCCACTTTACCACAGTCCTGCTGCTGCTGATTGGAAGGAGGCACATGGGAGCAGATGGAAGGGTCCTTCACTTACACAAATCCAGTGATGAGGGGTAGGAATTGTTCTGACTCAGTTCTTATTTTCTCTGAATAGCCTGAAGTCCCCTGCTTTCGTTTGGCAAGTATGTTTTGTGGGAAGAAAAAAGGCTCTTTTCTCATAAATTGCTTTTCTTGGAATTGTCAGTTTACTAGTTTTTCATTTTAAATACTTTTCTCTTTTTCTCTGGAAATCTTTGCAGATAACTTTCATTTTGTTAGTTGTCTGAGAAACCTCTCTCCACTTATTTCTCTACTTTTTATCTGAAATGTTGATATTTGAATGTTAAGATTTATGCTGGTAATGTCAGCATCTTGTGGCATCAGCAGTTGGTGGGAAATCAGCAAAAATTAAAATGAGGGTTTAAAATTACACCTCTTTGTCACACTGGTGTCAGGGTTCTTTATTTTTAAACAAAACTGAAATCTGATTCTCGTTGGGGAACGTTATGTTTTAGCTGAAATCATAATGCAGTTTTAAAGTATGAGACTTCATGCTAGTGAAAGAAGCTATGGAGCTGGTTGTGGGTGATTTGTCTTTTGGTTTTGGGCTGTTTTTTAGGGATTATTTAATTTGCAAAAATCCAAGGTAAAATTTACAGAATGTTTAAAAACAGGAATGCAGTCAGACAGGGTGAGTTTCTAAAGTTCTCTTTAAAAGCCATCAACTGGAGTGCTTCAGTAAGTCATATAAAGTGGTACCACGTGTAAATGAGAGGTCAGCCTTTATCTTGACTGCAATGCTGAAAGTACTTTATTAACTTGCATCATTATGGATTATTGGTAGAAAAAAATTGGAGTAAGAACTCTTTTCACGGAGATTGTGTTCATTTTGAGGCCTCATTCTTCTGTGTTTCATGAAACAAAATCTGTCTTCTGATGGAAGTGTTAATTGAGCAGTTCTTACTGAAGGAGTTTTTAGTTATGATTTGTAAAAAGTGAAGATCACTTAGATTTTCTCTGTACATATTTGGATGAAGCTTTGCTGTAGTGAAACTCACTTTGTTAAGGTGTTCTGAATATCTACTGTTGCTTGACAACAATCTTGCTCAGAGCTTGATGTATTCTGAAGTTGTTTTACTTGGTTCTGTTGTACTGCTCGTTTGTGTTTGTTTTTGTCACCTAATTGCTGCCACTGAGATGCGAACAGGAGAAGCCACCCCTGGTGATGGATCCTAGAAGTGTCCTACTTTCCCACAGGGCTGCGTTTCTGAGAGGTTTCTACCTCCACGTGGGAGGTGGGGATTCGTCAGCAGTGTCACTGCTGGAAAGAATCCCTTTCACCATGTCACTTCAATTCCACTCTGCAGAGTGGTGGTTCAGCCAGCACCGATGCTGATGGGGGAGTTGTCCTACTCCATTTTCCCTGCTTGCCTGGAGGTGTTACATAGGACCCACAAGGGCAGGAAAAAGCCCTTGTATCTTTTATTTCAGCAGGAAAAATGCCATTCTGATGTGGGTGGAGGGAAAGTGGGTGGTTCTCCTTGGCTAGTTAGGAAACACTGCTTTTATGTAATCTCCTTTCACACTCTGGCTATGCGTGGAAAATAAAGTTTGGGTGTGGACATAATATCCGTCCATTAAGAGAACCTGGGAATTCAGTGGCTGGCATAGCTATTTTATGGTGCTGTGTTGAGTAAATGGAAGCCAGACCTCAGAAGGTGTTTTTGCCTTGTGCTGTCTTAAGGAAACTGAAAAACGGGAGTTCATGCTCTTAAACCCAGTGTCCTTCCCCAGAAACTGAAATCTCTCTCTGGGGTTGGAAAGCATTCAAAATATTTTAAATGTGGAATTTTTTGTAGAGATTGCAATTGGCCTTTGGACAGGAAGGGAGCTGCACCTTTCGGGGATGACTTGTGTGTTTTTCCCTTCACCTCCTTACCCCCAGTGGACTCTGCTGTGTTTCTTTGCCCTTCTTCCTGCATTTCCAGCACCTCCTCTCCACTGCCTTGGTGTTGGTTTCCTTGGGAGGCCCTTTTCTGTTGGGCTGTCAGGGTCTCTGTTCACATTCTGGTCCCTTCAGGTCCATCCTGCTTTCTCTCCTGCCCCAAAGCACAGACCCCTTCTAGGAAATCTGGGTTATGCTGCTCTGGGATGATCTGGAGGGGAGGGCGAGTGTGTGGTTTCAGGAAAGGTGTGGGCTGAGAAGTCTCTGCTTGTGGGAAGGATCCTGGTGAGCCAGGGGATGTGGAATCAAGCAGCTCCTGGAATAAAGGGCCTGTAGTGGTAGATGGTGTTGCAGTTCTGTGACTCTGTGTCATGTACCCATCAGTTGTCCTCCAGTGTGGTTTTTGTCCTTAAAAGCTTTGCCACCACTGAACTGTGACACTGCTTTAATGTGCTCTAAATTTGGAATTGAGGTTTCTCTCTATATGGTCCTTAATTGAAAAATGTAATTTTTAGAAAACTGAGCAGAAATCCCTTTGGCCCAGCAGAATTTGAGGACCCTTCTGAATACCAAGGCCTACACTCAGCTTTATTTCTTACTCTGTTTTCTGTCATCTTCCGGTGGTACTTATAATTCACAAAATACGGCAAGAGATAAATGTTCTGTGACACAAACCCAACTGACTGTGAATTGTGCCAGGAAATGCAAGTTGTGAGACTTGGTTTTTGGAAAACTGCTGGTGGGATTAACTTGAATAAGCCAGACAGGTCATGAGTGTCTGCAAGTGGCATCGCTTCTGCACAAATCATGGTTTAGTGCCAAAACACAGCTTAGCTTAATGCCTTGCCTGCCTGGGTTATTATGTATGTGCTGCTGCATCTACCATATTTCTCACTTCTTGCCTTTCATCTTTTCAGATAAATTGCTTATGTTATTCTTTGCTTTTAATAATAATAAAAAAATCTAAGCCAAAAATACCCCCACCTCTTCCAGTACTTGATTTTGTCTAGGCAAATAGTAAAATTAAAGATTGTTGGTGTCTGTACTGAGAATAAAAATCTGATTTAAGTGCTTTAATATAATTTAGTGTCTCCTAATACAATTGATGTAAATTGCAAAATATCCTTTAACAGCCTCAGTTTGAAAACTTCATGCACTTCCCAGAATGAAATAAATTTACCTAAATGTTAGTATTCTCACATCAATGTAAAGCAAACAGGCCATGATGAACCTGGGAAAAACACTGCTGCTGACACAGAAATCCAGAGAAGGACTGCTTTTGTTTTGCCTGGTTCCTCATGATGGCTGCTACTGCAGCTTTGAGTGGAAATTATAGAGCTGGGTTTGTCTTGGGATATATTGGGCTTAAAACAAACTCAGCAAAACCAAGTACACTCCTTGGATCATGCCAAAAAAAAAGCTTTAAAAATAATGGCTTCCTCTAGGGCCCTGTCTATGCTATACCAAAAGGAAAAGAGTTAAGATGTAAAGCAGAAAATATGGCCCAGTATGGCCATGCCTGAGGAGTGCTCTGTGTGTGGGGTGTTTCAGAGCTTGCTTTAGTCATTTGAACTTTCACCAGTGTTTGGCTGAGTTTGTTGGTGCTGCTCTCACACGAGTGAGGGGGTGTGAGGAGACCTTGGGTGGGGAGAGCTAAGTAAGGACCGTGTGCCGCTGGCAGTGGAAGGTGTAGCTGCTCGGTGCTGTGCAAGGTCAGGGAATGAAAATAAAGAGTAGCTGCCAAGGTGTGTCTCACCCTAAGGTTGGTTACTGGCTTGGAGGGTGGAGATCTCTCAGTAAAGATCCCATTGTGAATGAGGAAAGCTGGGTGTTGGCTCTCCCAAATCACCTGGCTCTGATGATGGTGTTCCATGGTTCTCTTGGGTGTTGGCTGTGGATCTGTTGGGTTCATTGGGAACTGACTCCTTGTGTGCTTTCTCCCCTCTTTACCCTGGCCCTTCCTTCGGCTGAGGTTATTTGTTTGTTTTTCAGATGAGACCCTTTTTGCTCTTCCTGCTACATCTGCGCCTCTGATGCACTCCTCTGCAGGCAAGTTCTTTCTGCTCCCCTTTGTCTGAGTACCTCCTGCCTTTCTGATCTCATTAACCCTTTCCCATTAGTCTGCCTCTGCTAAAAATCAGCATGGGTCCAAGAATAGCCTCTGTCACATTTTTCAGTTTTGACTTTCCAGTTGATCTATTCCAGATTTTAATACGCATTCATTTGTTTACATGGTAAACTGTTTCATAAACAAGATACAGCCATCTGTGAATTCTTGGACCCTTGATGTAGGAGAGGAGTTGATACTGTTAACAGGTTATAACACATCAGAGCATAGCTGCTTTACTGTTTTAGCAGAAAGATTGAATCTATAGTAACTTTCTGCAGTAATTTAAAGAAGTAAAACTTGCACCTGTAGTATTGATTTAGTGGTTTTTATTAGGTACACCATCCACAAATTCCCATTTTAAAAAAGGTGTCCAAAAAAGACTTTGCTGGCACATGTTTGTGCAATATGTTTATGCCCAAGCACCCACACACCCCCTCTCTCTGTCTCCCCTTGCCACTCTCCTGTTCTGGCTTTGTTAATATTGCCCCTTGTACTTGTCTGGCATCTTCAGCTTTACTGAGATCTTTGCACTGCATAAAGTTGCTGCTTCTTGAGCCTCTTGCTCACTTCTCTTGTAGCAGAGAAATAGAATAGCTTTAAGTGATACTGTGTATTACTGGCTTGTAGTCTCCATGCTAGTACTTGGAAGAGCCTTTTAGTAGCTAAAATCATGTGAATCTGTTGAAAGTTTGCATTGAGAGCAGTTGCATTCTCTAACTTTCCTTTCTGTCCATGGTCACAGAAAAAGTTATGGACTTGCAGGAGCAGCCAGGTAGCACTAAGTCGCTTGGTCAAGAGGATTTTACTGCAGTCCCGCTTGATCCTGCTCCTTCTCTTCCCTCCTTCTCTCCTCTCTCAGCTGATCCCTTTAAAGAGCACGCAGCCTTTGGTACCCTCTCAGATGGATTTCCTGCAAGAGTCACTGACAAAGAGAGCTCCAGTGAGGTTTATAAAGAACCTATGAAAAATTCCAGGAACCCCTTTCTTGCAGAGGGAAATGACAAAGACATTTCAGAGATAAAATACTCGCAACCCCCATTTGCTAAAGAAGAAGCAGCCATTTTATCTCCAGCTAAAGAAAAAACACAGCTAGAGGGCCCTCAAGAATTACCTAATGTGGAGAAAATGCCTGCACAGCAGCTGAAAATGTCTCCAGAATCTCCCCAAGATTTGTTTGAGAAGAATGAGGAAGGTCTCTTTTATAACAAAGACAAGTACAGAGGAGATGGTGATCATGGTGAAAAAGGGGTGCTGAAAGAAGACCCTCTTAGGAGGGAAGAATATGCAGATTTCAAACCATTCGAGCCAATATGGGAAGTCAAAGGTGCTAGTCATGGACTGAGCAGCATGAGAGAGGATGCTGGGAGTAAGACAGATGCCAAGCTGGAGAGCAGTTTGGATGAGAAATATGGTGTGGGAAAGCTGAATGTGCAGAAGGATTACGAAAGAGAGAGTGAAGGCAGCGCTGAAGATCCCTCTTTCCCAAGCACCCCAGAAGCTGTAAAGGAACCTTCACAGACTTACATCACTTGTACTAAATTTGACTCCTCTCCAACTCCTGGTGGTAACAAAGGCAAATCTCTTTCTCCACTAGAGGAAGGCACTTCAGAAAATAGAACTGACGACGAGAAAAAAATTGCAGAACTGAAAGCTCAGACGGGCCCAGAACAAGGTAATTTTGGTACTGGAGCAGTTGGGCAGGAAGGGCAGGGAGCTGAGTCTGCTAAAGCACAGGGGGTCCCGCCAGCGCTGCCCGACAGCGCCGCAAACATGCCCGAGGGTCTCACTCCTGACCTGGTGCAGGAGGCGTATGAGATGCACGATGCAGCCTGCACAAAACTGGCTTATGAAACCAAGATTGATTTAGTGCAAACCTCCGAGGCGGCGCAGGAGACTCTGAAACCCGCGGCGCAAATCTGTCCCTCCTTCGAAGGCTCGGAAGCCGCTCCGTCGCCGATACTGCCCGATATTGTTATGGAAGCCCCGCTGAGCACCGGCACTGCTGGGGCAGAAGCATCTGCTGTGCAGCTGGAAGCTTCTCCACTAGAAACGTTTATTCCCACTGCCAAGTATGAGAATGTAAAAGAGGCTGAAAAACCTCCTGTATACCAAGAGGCAGTGAATGTACCGCTGACACAGGCCCAGGAAGCAAAGGAGACATTGGCATTTAAACAGCCTGATGGAGAGAGCAGCACCACTCCTGAAGATCTGGAGACTCCTTATATATCTATTGCATGTGACTTAATTAAGGGAACAAAGGTGTCTGGTGAATCTCCTTCTCCGTCCTTCACAGAGTATTCAAAGACACCGGTAACAGAAAGCATTTCTCAGGATGTGCCTGAACACAAGGAACTAGACGGAAAAATGTCTCCACAGTTTGGAAAAGCTGGCCTGTTTAATAGCCAGATGATATCTGACTTTGCTGAGGAAGCAAGTGAAGATCCATCTCTCCTCTTAAAAAGTAAATCCACTGAGAGTATTCCAACTGATGAAGAACATGAGGAAGGACTGGTGGATTCAGTAGCTGCCACGAGCAAGCCTTATCTGGAGTCATTCCAACCTGAGCTGGACTCTTCCAAAATTGTTGCTGCTTCACCATCTGAGCCAATACCTGCAAAAATAGTAAAGGCAGAGAAGATTCCTCTTCAAATGGAAGAGCTGGATGCTTTGGCTTATTCAGCTGATGTATCTGTTGCTATGGAACCAAAAACAGGAGATGACAAAGCTCTCTCACCCATGGAGTCTTCCCCAGTCTCAGTGGAAGAAGACTTTGTGATGTTAGGTCATCCTAAAACTGCTCCTGAATTTGTGACAGAAGCCGCTGACAGAGAAATAATGCACAAAGATGAAGGTGAAGACATCAGTAAGGTGATCCAAGGTGAGAAGAGGCAGTTGCCTTGCCCAGAGCTGCCCTGTGATCTGTCTGTGAAGAATGTAGAAGTAAAAGCTGTGGAAGATACCAATGCCTTGAAAAAGTCTTTGGAGGCCGTGGACAAAGAAGTGCCTGAAGTATCCACCATGTCCTTACCAGCTACAGATACCTCACCTTTATCTGCTGAAACAGAGATAGTCAGTGTAGTAAAACCAGGAGCTTTTGAGAAGGAAGCTGAGAAGGAAGCTGACAAAGAAGCTGCTTCTGTTAAAGAAAAGAAAAAACCTACTGCTGTATTTTCAGCAAAGCTGAATAAATCTTCAGGTAATCTGTCTATGCTGTCTTGCAGTTTGCTAATCTGCATAATTCTTTAGCTAAACTTAAGCATGTCGCAACTTATTCTTGTTAAATCACTTTCTGTAAACTTCTCTCAAGGCCAAGGGTAACAGGAAATGTCAGTGCCTGCACTTGTACCTTTTTCATGTTCTGATTGCTTTAGTACCTTTTTTCTGTTTATCAGGGATGGACTCAGCATCTCCAGGTTTCTCCTCCAGCTCTGCTGCTTGTGGTCTGTCGACGCAGAAATAAGTGACTGCTCACTGCAGGCCCTTCCGTGGTTGTCCACGGGCTGGGCATTGGGTGGCTTCCCAAACTCTGGATGTGGGATACTGTTTGCTGTGTGCACATGATTTGAAGAGGCATTTCTTCCTTCTTATTAGCAGTTCAGACATCAGACTGTAAAGCTCAGGAAAATAGCCCTGCTGCTCCTATATGTGCCTGGAATCTGGAACAGAGCCTGTGCATCTCCAGCCTGCATTACATCAAGGCTAGTGGTTTAAAACAAGTGGTAAACGTGAGGGAGCTTAATATGCAGGTTATTAGAAAAGTGGTCATTAAGAAGTTGAGTGTTCTGCAAATACTAAAATTGGTTTATGCACAGCACAGGTATTCATTTCTGTTTCTCTTTTCAGGTGGGGCTTGCACTTCAGTGTAACCCTAATTTTTCTTAGAGTAATGTGTAGTTACAGTAGCAGGAAGTTGTATTCTTTTCTCTAAACTGAACACCTCATGAAACTCCAGCTTTTTGTAGACTAGAGGAGTACTTTGCTTTTTGATATCGCAGCACTCTGCTGCTATTTAAGCTCTGACCAGAAGCATTCACACCAAAAAAACCAGCTACTGCGGAAAGCACAGTGCTCTAAATAGAAAACCAGGAGTTAGTTTGACTCAGCAGCAGTACTGTATTTATGCAGTAGCTGCAGCCTACAGTTCATAAAATAGAATTATAGAATACCCTGAGTTGGAAAGGAATAGAAGGTGTATGTTGAAGTGAACATCAGTGTTGGTGCAATTGAAATAGGTTTGGGAAATAAGGTAGAAGATGTATTTTTTATGTTTACCTTTGCCATTTCTCCTGTCTCACCTCCTCTATACATACAGGTAAGGCAGAAAGGAGAGAGTTTTGCTTTTCCCTTGGGGTAACATTTCAGTGATAACCTGCACTGCTAAAATTCTGTGTGTCTCTGTGTTCTGTGAAGGCTCCTCAGGCTTCCAGCAGATAGTACTGTCTAGAGAGCAGCTGCTGTGTATCTTGGACTTCATGTCGAGGGGTTAATTGCTTAGAGCTCAGACTACTTAAAAAAAAAACCCCAAAGCAAAACACTGCACTTAATAGAAGAGCTTTTGTGCTAGTTCTTTTGAAGGGAGACCTTTGCAGAGGGTCTTTAATCATTGCATGGATGTAGCAGGCTGGGGGTGGCAAGTCCCTGCCTGGGGAAGGCAGCCCCTCACTGTGGGTCTGAGGGGGCCACAGCTGCTGCTCTTCCATCCCTGGGAAGCTGCCCCAGAAGCTGCAGAGACCCAGCTACCAGAGCAGAGAGGAGGGAGTTGAAGAGTGTCATCGCTCTCCCATCCTGCAGGGACAGGGCCCAGATCTGTCCAGTGAGCTGGGCTGGGGACCTGCAGCCTCTCAGTGTTGTGTTCACTCTGGAAAGCAGCTGCAGTTTTCATTTTTGACATGCTGTGTTGTTTGGGAAGAAAATTTTTTGCTTTACTCCAGAGGATCACTTGCTTAAAGCTAAATAGATGAGAATACCAACTCAAAAATGGGCCTTTTTTTCTGGATTTTTCTCCACACTGCTGTGTTGCAAAATACAGAACTGGATTTCTGAGACAAGCCACAAACAACATCAGTTGTCTGCTTTAAATACCACACTGCTTAGGCACAATTTCAGAGTATCATTGAAGAACTAACAAGGAGGGCTTGTTCATCACAAGGCCAAGTGCATTTGTGCATGTGTTTGGCCTTCTGAGTCTACCTTTGTTCTTTGGGGTTTTTTTTCCTACTCATCAGTGGAACTGAAATAGATTCTACTGTGTCTTAAGACTTGTGGAATTCAGCTGGTGTGATGGTGTGACTGATGCTTGCTAAAGCTTTAATCTGAGCTGCCTTACTGGTGCACTTAAATCCAAGGTTGTGGAATGCTTACTTAACAGTGCTATTTTTTGGGAGCTAACCTAAATGCCAGTGTGTTGTAACTTCCCACAGCCCCAGTGGGCTGCAGGGAGTGAGCTAACAGGGATTCTAAAAAGGCTGCAGATACTTTTAAAACTTCCCCACTCCTCTGAAGCAAATGTAAAGCTTTGAAGAGCCTCCTGGGTAGAAGGAGGTTTGTTAAATGGTGCCTGGCACACCTTTGGGTAACCGGGACAGATTTAAGAAACGCAGAAAGCCAAAAAACCCAAACCCAAACAAATTCAGAACTGTAGGTAACTATAAAGAAACTGCTCTCCTTGTAACAATTGGAACAATTTCAAGGGCAAACAAACCCCCCTGCAACACCAGCAATTTCTGCTGTCTTGAATACAGTGATTTTTTTTTTTTCCCCCTCCCAAATTTGTATTTCTCACTAGCTGCTGTATTTGGCTTTGAGCAAATAGCCTTGCTTCTCTGTCCCCCTCACCAGACCTCGAAATACACATTCCCGAGCTCCATCGATGCAGTGCCTGGTAAGATGTGACCTCAGAGGGCAGCTCCTGTGGGTTCAGGTGCTGCTGCCGCAGCTCCTGCAGGAGGTGTGAGCGCCAGGCCCGTGCAGCAGGCACTGGGGAGCCGCGGGTTAGGGCCAGCCCGTGTGACAGGGCTTTAATGCCATCTAGCGTTTGTCACCGAGGTGGAACCTCAGCGCCTGCCGGACGGGAAGGGATCCATCCCGGGTTTGGAGAAATTCCCAGCTCCTGAAATGAGTCTGAGAGGTGAAAGCTAAATATACACATTACCTATCTCAGCCCTTGTGTTGCACAGACTTTCTTCTATCATACAGATCATTAATCCTTCCCAAACCCGTGCTTTCCGCAAACCTGGTTTTGATTGACGGGATGCGGAGGTTTTTATATTGTTGATATTATTGAATTATAGACTCAAAACCTCTGACCACAACCAAGTTATGAACTGAAGTGGAAATTGGCAGTCTAAATCTCTGTGTGTCCATGTTGAGCATCACAAAAATATTTGGAAATAATGTTGAGATCTTTACCATCAAGACACTCAGTTTCCCAGAACACCCTTGTTTCATGGTGGGTTTGACCACCACCTCTGCAGACATTCCTTTCAGATTAAATTTAATTGGTTTATTTGCTTTCATTACAGGCACTCAGAAATGCAGCTAATTACTAATATTTTACATGTCATGGATTTTCTTGAGAGGGCAAATACAAAGGTGCAGCCCAGGTGGGAAACGTGCTTTGAGAGGGTGGTACTAATGCTGAATCTTTCCTTTTTCCTCCTACAACATAGGGGCAGAAATCAAATCCTTCCTGTGATGCTGTAACACAAACCAGGTCATTGCAGTTGTGTGAAGCTTAAAGGACATTAGAAGTTCTGCCTGATACCAGCTGTACCCATTTGGGGAATTTCTGTTATTTTCTGTGTTTGTAGTGAGTTAAATGGAGCCACTCAGCAGATGGGAGGTGTTTGGTTTTGTTCGTTGCTTTTCACTGGAGAAAAAAATGCTTTGGAATGTCTCTGGAGTTTCTTTCAGAAGCAGACTGGTAAAATGCCATTTAATTCAACATAAAATATCTTGATTTTAATTTAACCTCATTGTATTCTTAGATTCTTTGCTTGTTCAGGTCATCTTTTATGCTAGCAGGTAAATAATAATAAATGGAGAGTTCCAAAGGGCAGAGAATTTGCAGAGGAGTAGGAGCAATGAGGGAAAAACCAAACTCAATGAGTGAAATTTTTCTGAAGGAAAGACGCAGACCTGCTGTATTTCATTAGAGCTCTTGTGACCCCTGTTGAGAGGCAAAGACTTGTGTAGCTGAGGCTGCTAAAAGAGCAAAGGCTGAGGGATGTTCCTTCAGAGTGGCAGAATTAGGGAGAAAATGGAGCATTTGGGCTGAGTTCCCAACTTGGCCAGGAGCACAGATAGGCACCAGCACTGAGGGCGAGCAGAAGGAGGTGCGGTGCCAAAGAGCTGTTCTCAGTGCCCCTGCTCAGGGTGGTTTAATGTGTGAGTAGGGAGGGAGAAAAGCACTCACCCTGCCAGGCAGCAGCCCCTTGGAGCCTGGGGCGTTCCGTGACACGTGTCCAGAACTGATTGTGTCTGCCTTGTCTGGGGGACCTGATAATGCCACCTCCTCTGTACTTGGTGTTCAAACGTGCTGTAGAGGCAGGTGTGCAATATCCCTGCTGAAAACAGAGCTTTTGCAGAAGCTTGGCAGTGCTGGTGCCTGGTTTATGTGCAGGGTAGGGTCCCCTCTTGCTGGAAATGGGAGATGGATTTCATTCTGGGTGTGTTTGGTGAGAGTGAGCACTGAGTATGCAAAGAGTAAAGAGGAGGCTCTGGAGGGCAGGGAGGAACTCCTGGGGGACAGGGAGGGCACACTGGAGAGGAACAGGACTGGTGGTGCAGCCGCTCTGCTGTGGCCACAACAAACTCTCTGGTTAGAGAAAGTTGCATAAATGCACTATTTTAAGTATAAGATACAAAGAATATAAATATGAAATGAAGAGGCTTTAACTGGGTATCTTTAGAAATTTGATAATTAGTGGACTTTTGAAAGCATGATGTTTTTGGCAAATATAATGACAGTGCAAATATGGAGAGACACTCACAGGTTTTGGTGGTTTCCAGCTTGGCTTGAAGACAGCAGCAGACTCTCAGACATATTTTGTTCTTTTTTTTTTTTTTTTGTACAGTGCAACTTTTCACATTTGCTTGCACTGTGATGTTTGAACATGCACTCCCTACTTCTCTCCTATTTTGGGTTTGTTTGGATTTACCTGTTGAAATTGGAACTGAAATGCACATCTTTGTCTAAGTTAAAAAGAGATGTTGCTGGTCTTGCTGTCAAAGGAGGCCTTAAATTGATGTAGCAGTTGAAGTCAAAACCAGGGCTTTTGGGTATCTTGGTAGTAATCTTTGCCAGTGTAAGATTGTTCTAACGAGAAATGAAACTGTCTGTTTAAGGTCCGAATCAGGATCTCTAGCCCTCCTGGTCTACAGTATTTTTGTGGAAATGTGGGAATGCCCTTTTCTAGTTCTTTAGAAAATGGTGTACTAGATTTTTAAGAGGCTTTGGAGCAGTCCTGAGATCATTTTATTTTTTTGTTGTCAGCCCCAGATCTTAAGAAGAGACTCCAAACTGGAAAAGAAATTGTGGTTTTTTTTCAGCAGGGTTGGAAACAAAATGACAACATGATTGCCACAGCTCTTCTCGTTCTTTCAGTTTTGGAGTTGTAGTTCACGCTCCTCTCCTGTTTGTGCGATACTTTCCATATGTTACTTCCTATATGTTGGTACGGTAAACTGTCAGGTTCCTGTTTTTATTTAACGGAAGGGAACAGTTAATTGTCGGGTCAGCAGCTGCCAACAGCAATGCTGATGTAAAATAAAAAAGGGGAAGGTGTTTGCTTGTACGAATTAGGTAAAAGGCTGAGTAACTTTTTCTGCAGCCTTCCTTAAGAGGAGTAAATACGGCTGAGCAGCTCCTGAGGACTAAAGATACCAGCAAAAGGATTAATCGTGTTCTTCATGAGCCTCTGCTTTTGTTCCAGGCACAGAAAGGGTCCTTTTCTCTTTCCCTTCACGCTGCTTGTTGTGCAGGGAGAGGTGTTACAAAGACGTCTCTGTTAGTCCTCCAGCAGCCAGACATTGGTTTGCAGAAACCCGAGGGGAAGCCATACATCTGGGAGGTTTGTAAACGCCTTTGAACCTCCGTTTGAAAACCCATCTATTTAAAGCTCGTCTGGTGACTACTTTTAGGCGGGCCGCGAAAAGCCGCTTAGCGCGGCCGGGCTTTGCGAGCCCTCGCTGCCGTCCGTGCAGCGGGGCCGCCGTGCCGGGAGGAGCCGCTCCCCCGGCGCCGGGAGAAGCCGCTCTCGCCGTGCCAGCGGCTCCCTGGCCGCGCTCCGGGCTGCGCCGGGCGCAGCGGGGCCGTGCGGTGCCAGCACTGCGTCAGCTCCACACCCCGTCAGCTGACCCGCTCCTGCAGCACCAGTGCAGCACCACTGCGGAGCCCGGGGAAGCCCATGGTTCCCTCCCTGGGCTGCAGGGCGCTTCTCCCGCAGCTCTCCCCTCTTGGAATGCATAATTGATAATCCCAGCTGGAGAGATGGACAGTCAGCCGAGCAGTTGGAAGGATAAGGGTATTTATTCTTTCTCCTTTTTTCCTTATTTTATTCCTTAGAGATGCCGCGGGTTGTTTTCAGCAAATGGTGTCTGTCGCCTGTATTTATTTGATTGCGAAATGTAGCCGAAGGTGTGGGGTCTCTTTGTGCCGCATGCAGGATTATAAAAGCTGCAGGTTAAAATGGGTAAATACGAGCAATGCAGAAGAATAAATAATTTATGTAGGTGAAACAGCTCGTGTGACACTGCAGATCTTTTCCAGTCCTACAGAGCATATTAATGAAGGGCTTGTTTTGGTATGCACGGCACAAATACTGGCATAGTCTTAATTTACTCCGTGGTCTTTGGAAATTTCGAGATTATTAACAATCTGACAATACTAACCGTTAACTGAAAAACCCCCAGGTAATTTGCAGGTCATGCTCTAATATTTTTAAGAGGAGAAATTGCATGCAGGCTGCAGCAGGGTAGGGGGTATTTTCTCTAAAAATCTGTTTGAAATCTACCCTTAATCCCATTTGCTTTGTGTCTTTCATAATTCTGTCAAATTCTGGGTAAAACTCTGTCTGATTTTTCAGAATTTACAGCCATAACATCAAATTGTTTTAGGTAAATAAGTAGCTAACCTTAAATTAGTGTGGTGCTGACCTTTGTTCCTGTAAGCACCAATGGGAGATCTCCAGTGTAAATCTCTGTGGATCATTACATTAGTGCTCAGTGTGTTAGAGTTTAAGCCTTATTTGAATACGTAATCTTCATACTTTATCAACAGGACAAGCTTTAAAAAAATTTAATCATCTCTGGATACCTAAATATATTTTAAAAGGGCCCTGTCGTGCTTGTGAAGTTTACATCTTTGTTTGGGAATTAATTGTTCAAAATCTGACTTTTTTATATTTTTTCCACTTGGACAAAATTGCCTGCTCTCTGAAATCCACAGAATGCTTTATCAGACCCTGAATATATAGCAAAATAGCCCTGCAGGTGAAAGCACTTTGCCCCTGCAAAATCAGGTTCTCAAAGTTTAATCTTTCATTAAAGGGCTGTAAAATATTAGGAAAAAATATTATGCAGTGTTTAGTAATATGTTATTGATGTGTAAGTAATTTAAATGTTCAAGGCTTGGTACCTCAGGCCTGAAATTCTCGGGGATGGGAAGAAAGAAAGAAAGGAAAGGGGAAAAAAAAAGGGGAGAGGTCAGAAGGTTTTGGTAAAAATTGAAAGGCAAGTTCCCTTTTTGTGTTTAGGCCCAGCTTTCAGATTTCTTTTAGAACCAGCCAGGCAGGGGTGGTGCTGATCTGAAAGCACGTTTCCAACCCTGGAATTTGAGGCCTTGAGAATAATGGAGTCTATTTGGGTTTAAAACCCCTGAATTGGCCATTCTGAGCAGAGATCGGGTGTACAAGAAAATGGAAGCAGAAATGAAGGTTTTCAGGGAAGCAGAAAGACCCTGGTTCCTCTCCTTTTGCAGCTGCTGTTGAAGCCTGGTTTAGTGTTGTTTTTTTGTTTAGAACAAGACGGAGATGCCGTGTTTCACGTTCTTCCTTCCTTAAGTCAGGCTCCAGTGGCAGAGAAAATGATGGGTAAAGTTCAGGGACTGATTGCACCATTCATCAAGCCCCAAAATAAATATAGAAGCAAATATTGCAACATACTTCTTTCCATGCTAAAAAAATGACTTTAAATTAAATCTAAAACCAGAGAAGAGCAAAAAATATGGTTTGTAGTTGGACTTGGCAGCTGAAACACTATATCCTAATGAATACAGTCTTACATTTAGATTTGGTCTATGTGTTGTAGTTGGGGAACAAGCATAATGCAAGTGGTACAGCCTGTGGCATTGATTAATACCTATGGTACTGATCGACTAGAGAAGATGAAATAGGTCTACCCTGGGGGTAGAATGATTTTAATTTTTAATGCTCGTAAAGATAGGCCCTATGGAGCAATTGGTACTAAAATGTAACATTTATTTATTTAATTTTTAATGATTTTAATGAATTGTCAGGTTTTAATGGCTGAATATTGATACGATAGTACAGCACAACTATCCTTCCAGGTTATCTCGGGATTCTTTTCTAATTAATGAGCAGGAAGTCTCTCTCAATTTTGGTTCAACTTAGTTAACTGGTGGCAAAGATTGTATAGGCAACCTTTATCATGAATATTTGGGGCTTTGGAAAGGTTTTCCCAGTTGGTATGTTGTGCACACGTGCCTGAGTATCTGGTCAAGTAGAAATGAAAGAAAAATGTTGCTTTGGCTTACTAGGTAATATTTGGGGTTTTGGTTTTTTAGGGTTTTTTTCTTTGGGTGTTTTTTTGTTTTTTTTTTAAGAATCTGGTAGTGTTGGTCTTGTTGTTGTTCTAGCATGTACTTGTGAAATCTGTACTACTTTTTTTGCTGGGGTTGTGGTGCAGATGTGCCAAGCCTGAACTGTGTCTGGTGCAGCCTTGTTTTGTGCCCTCTGGCACCCATTTGGAGCTGCCTGTCCCGCTGGACGTGCTGCTCCGCGGGCATCTGGGACAGGGACAGCTCTGTTGGTGGCAGTCCCACGTGCTTGGCACCACGTGCAGCCCTGCTGTCACCACCCAGTTTCTCCAGCCTGGGGCTGGTGGTTGTTCCTGGCTCGCAAGGAGACAGTCAAGGACCGAACTGGCTTCCGATGTGTCTGAGGAGCGTAAATGGAGGCTGCAGTTTTGTGGCCCTGTCTCCACTCCTGTTAGGATGTCAACCAGGATTTTGAATAATCATCTTGATGCAGGAAGCCCTGAAAATGTCAGAGCCCGGTCTGTGGTGGTGCTGGTGCTTGACACACCAACAGCTGGATGGTTGATGTCTTCTCCTGGAGGTTGGGCTGTGTCCAGCTGGGGCTGCCCTGCTCCAGTGGAACTGCAGGGCCAGCACTCAGGATTCTCTGCATAGAAATCAGCAGAAACCCTGAAGATCACATCTTGTATAAATATGAAGGTTTTTTACGTGTAAGTGGAAAAGGCCTCTCTGAGCAGAAATGCAGAGCAATTTGTGGCTGTGGATTTTCTCTCCAGCAGCTTTTCCTGCTCGGTGACAGATGGGACACTGCACCCCAGCCGTGCTGAAAGCTGCCCGTTCTCAGCACTGCTGTCCCATTTCCCTATCGGCACAACGCTGAATTGATCCAGAAAAGGCCCTTCCCTTTGCCTCCACACTGTTACTAGGAAAATATAAAGGCTCTGTGCCTACCTTTCACATTACAGAAAGGTTCCAGTGTAACAACGCCTGTAAATCGTACAGTGTTTTTTCCCCCTCTCCCCTCCCCTTTGACACAAACAGCCTTTCTTTGGCGCTGAAGCCCGGGGTTTGTTGGGCTGTAAATACTGGATAGAGGGGAGTTGTTCATTGTGCGGGGAGCCCGCGGCTCCGCAGCTGCATTCCAAGGACTGAGCGCGCCCGCAGCCATTGGCGGCGCTTGGGATGGCAGCGGGCGGAGGTTGCGTAGCTGCGACCTCCGAGTGCCCTCGCAGGAAGTGGAAAGCGCCGGGAGCGAGCCGTGCCAGGGCTGGGTGCTTGCAGCACGCTCAAGATGGATGCCAAAATGGGTTAGTCCCTTTTTCCTGGTTTTCTCTGGTACACGTGAGCTCAACTCGCTCGTAGGTCTCGCTTTTAAATTTCTCTTTCTTAAAAAAAAAAAAAAAATAAAAATAAATTAAGACAGGGTTGCTTGGTTCAGGGTTTTTTTTGAAAGAGGATTATCAGGTTAAATATATCAGACCGCTTGTTTTTGTCATCAAAACCCGATATGACTTGCTCGGTTTTAAGTTAAATATCTGAAAGGAAAAGACTTTAAAAAATACAGTGCCAAAGCTATCGCAGCACTTGCTTTAAAAGCAAAATGTAACTGGATGAGTTGTGCATGTAAGGCACGGATGGTACAGGACTATTTTTAGACGTGCCAAGTGACAGTTCGTGCTTACCAAATGTAGGCAGCTGTTCTTGGTTTAGAATAGGCCTGCAAGACGTGCATTAATATTATTTATTTTATTATACTTCGTATTGTACAAAATGCAGCTCAGAACAGTTTCCACAGGGAAGGATGTTGCAGGGCTGTTGCTGAGAATTGGTTTGGGGTTTCTGTTTTTCTGGTTTTATTTTTAATCTGCTGTGAATATCTTGCGTGTAAGTTAAAGCCAGAAAGCTGCTTCTGGTAATGCTTTTAATCTTTTCCTTTCGAAATAAATGCAAATAACCTGTTTCTGATCAATTGGAGAACACAAATCAGTGGTATCATGTGCTTTCTTGGACTGCAAAATTACAAAGCGGTTTTTCAGTGACTTAAACACCGAACTGCCTTTGAGGAATTTACGATGAAACCAGATCCATATGTCATTAAGCTGGAGCTTGTTTGCTCGTTCTCTGAAAGGAGTGGAGATGGAATGAGGAAAAATGTTTTATGTGCAGCTTAACTCTGGCCCGGGAGCTCCTGGCGTGGGGATTTTTCTTATTGATTACCGAGAACAAAAGACTTGATGGGTTGCTAAAGGCCATTTGGCTTTTGGTGTGTGCTTTAATTCCAGCAATGTACCTTTGTTTCTGGCGTTCTGGAACTGTCATACGGATGAATTACTCTCTTTACATTCATTATAACTGGTATCATGCATTAATGCATGGAATAAGTGATTTCCTATGGAGCAGGAAGAACCCACAGGTTTAAAGCTGTGCAGAGAGGAGGGAGCAGCTCATTTACAGCAATAATGCTGCCTGCAGACAGAGAGGAGCAGGGCTCATGCTGAATGTGTCACCTGATACAGGGGCAGCACCAAATTCGAGTGCATGGATGCTCAAATTGCAGCATTTAAAAATAAACACAGTTTCAGTACTTGCAGCAAATGCTCTGAAAGAAATGAGTTGGGTTTGTTTTTTTGTTTTTTTTTTTTTTTTCCCCAAAGATGCCTTACATGATTTAAGAGCACAAAATCCACCAGCTGGTTTTGGCAAGACTGGTTGTGAAGCTCTCACCCAGGTGTTGAGGCTCCTTGCAGCTCAGTTTGGGTTTACCGGTTACAAGGATTCTTAGGTCGGTCTCACAGTTTTATTGATGTTTAATGCAAGGCGTACAGAGACAAAATAATACTTTTGTGTCTGGAAGCAAAAGAAAGAGCCCAAAGAAAGAGTTAAATTTTGGGACTGCAACCCACACAAAAGGAGATCTACAATGACTTGATTTTGTTTGTTTGATTTTTACTAATATTAAGGAAAAGTTGTGTTGCTTGGGGCCTGGGCTGCAGCGGGAGGAGGAGTTTGGATTGGAGGTGCTGGGAGAGCAGGAGCGTTGCCTCTGGGCAGTGCTTCTCTATCTCTGCCCCCATATGTTTGTGCAGTCCCACGGTGGCAGCTCCAGGCCCTGATCTGGCTGGCTCCTGGCTTTCTGGGCTGGTTTTGGCACAGTGCAGGCAGCCAGGCTGGAAGAAAGGAGTGGGACGGATAGTGGTGGAGAGCTCAGGCTGTTCTTCCCACAGCACTTCTGGTCTGTGATAATTTGAAGGTGTTGGTGCAGCTGTAACCTGGCTCTCTCTCTGGGGCTGCAGGAAACTTCTGCTGAAATGTGAATTAAATATTGGGGTAAGATACTTTTCATTATGGTGGATTTAAGTTTCTGACCATGACTTTCATTTTCCTGCTATGCAGTACGGTTTCCCTGTGAGAATAACTGGAGAGGATTTCAGCTCTTGAAAGTCTGGGAAAACACACCCCAGCCTCAGGGGCTTTGGCGTGTTGTACCTACAAAAGAGTTACTCAGACTTTGCCCTACAGTTTTTTTTTCGTGTTGAATATTGGTTCATGACTCTGTTTTCATCCTGCAAGAAATAACAGACAAATTCTGTTTTTTAAATGTTTTTACATTCATCCAGAAAAGAATCTGTTCCAAGCTGTGGTACACTGTTATACAGTTAATTTTGGTGATGTTTAGGATGAGGCAGGATTACTAAATGTGCAGTGCAATAGTAGTAATGTTTCTGTAATTCATCTTGAACTCTGTATCTGGTAGATTATTGCTGTTAACAAACAAACAGGTCTGCAGTGGGTATGTTAAGCCATTACCTATGCCTTGTGCAAGGGTGTAGTTTGCTCTGAACAGTGATGCTAAAAATGGCATAATATTGTGTTCTCTAATGAGGGTCACTTAAGGAAAACTAAACTTGGTTTGCAAATGAAGTCTTCTGCATTGGAGCACAGCAGATTTAGCCTGGATTGACATTTCAGGGAGCGTATTCCCTCTTGATGGCTCAGTCTGTCACCCATAATCAACATTATAAACTCCCATGGGAATGCTTTCATCAAAAGAAAACAAAATGAACTGTTAATGAGTCTTTGAGCAGTGCCTTTGCCTCTACCAGGCTTGGAAAGATATAGTGATTTAGAGATCTGTTGGTGTCTTGTCATCTGTCCTAACAGGGAATTGGAATCAGTCTCTCCAGGGAGTGACCTCCACAAAATGCCTGACAATGAGAGGAAATGAAGCACAAACTGCTGTGGTTCTGGTGCAGAACAGAGCACAGTGGCTGAAGAGATGAATTCTGACATTGCTTAAGGGCAGCATTGTTTTAAAATTTTAACAATTGCATCTGGGGTAATCCTAAGAGCAATAATCCAAATAATCTGAAGTCCAGAGCAGAACCAGTCCTGAACAACCCATTTCTAGTTGTGATTTCAGCTCTGGTTTGACGGGGGCTCGCAAGTTCTGCTCTTGGTGACTCTCAGCAGTCGAGTGAATAATGAAATTTTACTGTCTTCACATGGCTGCAAAAGGTGTCTTGTTCTAATTTCTTTACCTCTTTTAAATTGTAGTTGTTGACCTCCTTTACTGGCGAGACATTAAGAAGACCGGGGTGGTGTTTGGAGCCAGCTTGTTCCTGCTGCTCTCATTAACAGTGTTCAGCATCGTGAGCGTCACAGCCTACATTGCCCTGGCCCTGCTCTCTGTCACCATCAGCTTTAGGATATACAAGGGAGTTATCCAGGCAATCCAGAAGTCTGATGAGGGCCACCCCTTCAGGTGAGATTTTTCTTTTAATTATGCAGAATTGTGTTGCTTTGGAGGGCAGCAGTGTTGGCGCTGCCAGAAGCAGCAGGTGACACGTGCTGGAAGATGTTGCATAATAATGAAAATAGACTCTGTGCTGAAAAATGCATTCCCCACTTCCAGATTTTCTTAGGAATCATACAATAAATACAGAAAATGGACTTGAGGGCTTGGAAGAAGGGATGGAAAAATCAGAGTAAATGTGGCAGGGTTTAAACCATGACAAGGGTTTCAATCTTTTCAATCTCAAACTGCTTCAATCTTTTCTAAACTTTTAAGAATGCCCTTAAAACGTGTGGCTTCGTGTGCAGCTGTGCTCCCTGCTTGCAAGGCTGCCCTGTCAGTGACAGGATCCCGGTACCTGCTGCTGCAAAGCTGCCTCTTAAGAGAAATAAAACCTTATTAATCTGTGTTGGAGGACTTGTAGGAGTGTGTGTTTCCTGTTTCCCTGCCAGCCCTGTCCTGCTCTGCCCAGCCTTGCTTCTCCCTTTTATTAATGAGTGAAGTGGCTCAGTCTCCCCTTGCAGCCTTCAGAAAAGTCCTGTTTGCCCCTCTATCTGCAGCCCACTTACTAATTTTGTGGTATTCCCTTCTTCCCATCTTCTGTAAGGCAAAGCAGAATGCTTTCGTAGGCTTCCCTCCGTTCCTCCCAGACCGTGTGCAGTGGCTCCTTTTCCAGTGGAAGCCAGTCTGTGGGACAGAAATCTGTGGAAAAAACACCCCCTCGTTAGGGCGAATATTCCCATTTGAAATCTTGTTTGCTTCTCATTATCCAAACAACAATTTCAAGTTTTTTCTTAGCAAGAACAAGCAGAACTTGTTCTACCTGTGCTCTTTCTGCAGTTTATTTCTAAAAATACTGATATTCCTAAGTAGCTTCCACTCATTCTTGCCCAGCATACCTGGTTACTTAAGTTTTTCTGTATAGCTTAGCTACAAGAAGGGTATTTTTACTTGAAAAATCCCATGAGAACAATTGGATTTTTGATGCAGGTACTGGGTATCCTGTGGATGAGCTGGGAAGGGTGAGCAGATGGAAGCCAAGGGTGGATGGCAGAATGTGGCCTTGAAATGGCCACTTGCTGCAGTCACCATTTGAAGTATTTTCATTTGTCTTGTACTTGCCACAAGGTCATGTTTAGCTTTGCCTTAAATGACATACATGGGACCACTGTGCGATTTTCTTATTAAAAAAACCCAAACAAAACCACTCCAAAGCAAATCCCCCTAAACAAAAGTTTCACAACTGTAAAATGAGCTCCCTGTTACAGATGGGCTGCATTGCTCCTTCCGCCTCCAGCATGCACATTAGATAAATAATTTATTCTTTGTTTAAAGACTCCAAATTGCCATAGCCACTGCAACTACAGATAAAAGTGACAGTGTGTAACCAGATAGGGGCTTATATCTTTGTGTAAAAGAACTGCTCTCCCTAGCTGTAAGAATTTTTTCTTGCAAATGAGTAATTTAGCTCATTTTGTTGTGCCAGTGTGTTACAGCGTAATGGTAACTCCACAAGGGCCTTGCAGGGGCAGAATTGGATATATTGCTTTTGTAGGATTTTTTCCTTGTCTTAGCCTGCCCACCTTTTTGCCTGGTGCAGGTGACTGAGTAAATAGCAGTGAGAAAAAAACGGTTCACGAAGAATACCCGAAGTTAGTTCTGTTCTGTCCTTTCAGCATTCCTCACGCTGTGAAGTTTGTGCCTCTGTGACACCAACAGGCGTTGTATTGACACTGTATGGAACACAGAGCTCACGTTTGCAGCGCTGTTACAGTGAGGTTTCTCTCCTGCAGGGCTTACCTGGACTCGGATGTAGCCGTGTCGGAGGAGCTCATCCAGAAGTACAGCAACGTCGTGCTGGGCCACGTGAACGGCACCGTCCGGGAGCTGCGGCGCCTCTTCCTCGTCGATGACCTGGTGGATTCCCTCAAGGTGAGTTTGCCTCTGTGAGGACGTTGCTGCTGACCCAGGTTAGCAGGGCCTGCTGGTCCGTGCAGAATGAACAATGGCTCGGGTTAAGTAAACAAAGAGGTGTGGTTTGTTCGTGGAAGTGTTCGGCACAGGGCTGGGTACCCGAGCGCTGCCTGCACTGATGGGGAGACTGTAAAGGACAACTTGATCTGCACGTGGACAGAGCAGTAAAACGAATGGGAAGCAGAAATGAGCTGTGGCTGCCTGCAGCTCCCTGTTCAGCTCCTCGCTGGTGCCTCTCACAGCAGGAATCTTGTGAAAAACCAAACCATGCTCCAATCTCGGATGTTGGGGGTGTGTCACTGATGTGTGTGTCCTTCTGGAAAACCTGGCTCTGGGCTAGATTGTCCCAGCCTGGTTTGGAGCTGGTGTTCTGTTTGTGGTTAGCGTGCTGCTCCCTGTCTCAAACAGGAGTTCTTGTTCCACTTCTTGCTGGAAGAGCTGGGGCTGAGCAATGCCCTTGCGTTGCTGGGAAGGTGGACACTTGTTCCAGCCCCTGGATTTGGGAGTGAAAGCTGCTGCTTTTAGTGATGGGAATTACTGAAATGGGGTTTGCAAGTTAGTCTACCCAGTGTGAGCCGTGCTGTGTAACAGCTTGGGTACATCCATGTAGAATTTAATGGGGTTTATTGAGGGTGGCAAAGCAGAACTGACTGTGAAGAATAGGAATGAATTAAATGAAATGTAGCCAAAAAAGAAATAAAACAACAAAACACACCAAAAAAAACCCTCCAAAATAAAAGAATTGGCTGAAAACCCTTCACTTTTGTTCTGGGAGAATTATATTCTCTCCTTTCAAGCTCTAATCGCCTTTCTTTGGTTTTGAAATTGGTGTTTCCTTTACCCAGTACAATGTGTTGTCCACTTCTTTTTCAGTTTGCGTAATCTTCTTGAAAAAAACTTGCATTTGTCCTTCAGTAAATCCCCTTACTTAGTGCTTTGTAAAGTCCTTTGAGTTGTTGTGGAGTTGGGGGAGGGGTTCCTTGTGAGACGTGGGGAAAACCAGGAAGGTTGTCCAGGTCTTTGTTGTATTTGTGCAATAGAAATCTGCAGGCAGATCTCGGAATCTGCCCCAGAGTTTGTAGATCCAGTGTCTCGTTATGCTCCAAGTTAAACACAGTTTGTGCCAGCAAAGCCTCACCTGATGCCCTGCAAGGCTCCTGCAGTGAGGCAGTTCCCTCTGGCAGCAAGGGGAGGTGTAAGGGGGCTCTGCTGCTCCCGGGACAGATCTCTCCTCTCAGGAGGGACAGAGGAGGTGGAGTATTGGCCTGGGGGTTGTGCAATAATCTCCCTGCTCCTGAAGGGCTCTGCAGGAAAAGGCTTTTTAGGAGCTGGCTCTGCGTTCCTTTTCTGGTTGTTTTTTGAGACATGATCAATAGTGCTGCTGCTTAAGTCCTGTTTGGATCTGATTATCAACAGCACAGAAAAACTCGGAATCACAAGGTCACTTGTGTTTCTGATTAAACCCTTTGTGATCCATGCCTTGGTCTGAGTTAGGAGACTTCTCTCACCGTTTGTGTAGAGATCCCAACCCCTTGCAGTGAGGGAGAAGGAAGCAGTGAGCAGCCAACTGCTGTTCCAGTAAGCACTGGTCTAAAAACAAGGCCTTCTGGAGGAATTATGTTAAAAGCAGAATTAATTCCACCCAGAATGTCTTCAAGGCACTCTAATCACTTAAAATACTACAGTCCATAGGAAAGACGTGTTTATTCAGCTGAACTAATTTATTTCCCCTCTCTCCTTCTGACATTTAAAACGTTTTATGTAGGTTAATTAGTCTAATTTATGGTAGTTGGAAACAACCCTTTATCAGAAACCAGTGAATGTCAGGACAGTTCACAAGCACAACTTACTGATTTTGAAGAGTTTGTGCTCGAGGAGAACATTGGGATTCCAGGGTCTTATGTAATATAAGGGCCCTGGTTTAAAAAATAAAAATACCTTGGCTTGTGTAGTTTAAACATCTTCACTATAGGAAACCACATGTTTGTGTATAATTCAAGTTACAGAGCTCTAATGTAGAAAATGTCTGCAGGTCAGTTTATTGTGTGTAATAGTTCTGACTGTAAAATCTGTCTTGTTGAGATTTTTTTTCTTCTTTATTAGACAGTGCTTCAGTCAGGGAAGTCTTAAAATGGACTCTAAATATTTATGCAGCACAAGGAGAAATTCCTCACAGCTCTTGAGGAGTAATTCCAGAGAAGCCCTTGCCAGAGCCCCAGGAGAAGCTGCATTTTGTCCTGGTAAAGGCTGTGCTGGCACTGGGCACGGCCGCTCTTGCACTTGCTCAGCTGAGGCTTTGAGGAACAGAGCTCTGTGCTGTGTTTTGAGTATTCTGTAGCAGAGAAAGGGGTGCAGGGGCAGTTCTGGATTTGCCCATTTTGGCTGGCAAAACTGGGTTCAGTCCATCAGCCACACAGGGCTTTCACTGGGGTTCACGTCCTTGCGAGGGTGAGGCCAAGCTTGGCCCCCGAGCTTCCCCTCATCCCGAGCGGATGGGAGGGGCAGGATCAGCTCTGGAGGTGGAGCCTGGGCTGCCATCGGTTTATTTCTCTTGTCTTGGAGCTTTATTTAGAGGTGTTTCAGGAAAGGTTTTTTGTGTTTGTAAAGGTCTCTTAGGTGTGTTTCAGGCAAGCCTTGTTGTGTTTGGGTTTGTGTCATTTATAAGAAAAAGAAAATAGAGACCAGTAGGTAAATGTGGGATTGAGATGGACTCCAGGATTGATAATCCTGGGAGAGCTGGAGTGTCAGAAGGGTGCAGAGAGAGGAGTTGTGGGATCAGGGTCCCTCTCCCACTCAGTGCTGGCAAGTAAAGGGGATTCAAACCTGCACATTGAGCAGTTTATGGTTCTACCCTGACGCTGCTCTGGACAGACTTTGGGTGGAGAAAAGCTGGTGTGGTCATATGTGAGTTGAATGTGAACTCCTGGATTTTGCTCTTTCTTGAACCATAAATTCAGTGCTCACTAAACAGGATAGTTTGGAAAGTTGTTGGACTTTGGGATTGATTTGTCTTGTTACCCCTGTGCTTGTGTAAACTCACATAATCTGCCCTGAGCAGAGTCATCAGCAGTGTTGCTGACTGGGTGGTGCTGAGTTTCAGGAGTTGTGTCCATGTGGAGCAGGTGATGGATAGCTGTTGGGATGGAAGAGAGCCATTGTGAGCCGTCACCCACTTGGGGGCTCATTGCCCAGTGCAAGCTGCTGCCCTTCCTCCCTCTGGGAGACGTGCTGCACATGCAGGCTGCTCCCACATGGAAGTGTTTGCTCCATTAAAATGCCTGGTGCAAAGAGGTCGGCTCCAGGCTCACCCTGGCATTGCAGGGCAGAACTGGGCCAGGGTTTGAATCAGTCATGAGGGAGTTCAGCAAAATCTGCTGTATTTTCCTTGAGAAACCTGCCAGAATCCTTCAGTGGGGATGCAGTTGCTGGGAACGGTGCAGCCTCTTCAGGGGTGAACTTTATGTCCCTCCCTGGTGCTGCTTTGTCACATCTCCAAAGTGCTGGCAGATAAAGAACTGCATCACTTGCAGTTAATGCACCTGAATTTTGAACAGGATCAGTTCTGAGTGAAGCTCTTGAAGTCAACTCGATTTCATTGCAGGGGTCATGGAATTAAACTTGTAATGATTATCATGCCCTTATCTTGTTGCCAGCTGTTGATTTTGTTTGGGTTAGATATTTTACATCTTTTGATAAGCTAAAATTGGATGTTGGGATACCTAAGTTCAGAGTACCTTGGCTGCAGGCCAGTTACCAGGGTCCTGGCCCACACCCACAGTCTTGCACCATGCACTGTTTTCCTTGCCAGCACTTTGTACCCGTCCTTCCCCTGGGTGCAGCTCCTGCTGCTGGGAGTGTTTCCACTTGGGTTGTTTGCTGTGCCCAGGTATGCCCCCCCCAGTGCCGGTGCCAGCCTTCCCGTGGTGTCTGTCCAGGGTTCTGCTGGAAAACAGCCCCATGTGCTGAGCTGACCGAGGGCTGGGGGGCTCTGCTCTGTGCAGAGCGAGGAGTGAACACTGGGAAAGCCACTGTTCCTGGCTGCTGCTCAGCTCCTCACCAGCCCTGCAACTCTAGAAGAAAGCGGCTGATTTTCCTTGGGAGGAATGCTACCCCGAAATAGAGCTGGCAGCCCTCGGCCCCCTCCCACTGCTATAGGTCAGAGGTGTGCCTGGGACACTCTACCTGGCACTAAACGTGGGCAGACCTTTGTGTGGGAGCTGGGAAGCAGAGCCTGTGTCCCACCGGGAGCGGGATGAGTGCTGTCAGCAGGGAGGGGGATAGGGAGCCAGCAGTGATGGCAGTGTGGGGCTTTGGGATGTCTTCGCTTCTGAGCTTGGCTCTGACCTGGAGCCAGCTTAGCTTCCATGTCAGGGCACTGTTGACTCCTCTCTTTCCTAAATTTTTTTAATATCCAAAGTGCCTTTGGGTTTTTTTAAGGAAAAAAGATAAATCAAGCCCACTCTACTGCATTAACCTTCCAGACAGGCTTTTCCTGATGAGACAGAGCCTCTGCCTGGTCTGGTCAGAGCATGGCTGGGCAGGTGGGTGGGCACTCGGGTGGCAGCAGGGCCACCACACACACAAGTGACCCCCTTTCTCTCTGGCTCTGTCATGCACCAGCCCTTTGGCCTCTCCTCGCCTGGCCTGTCCCCTCTCTCTGGAGGATGGGAGGATGTGTTTGCTCATCATTCCTCACTGTGGAATTGGCAGTGCCCCGTGAAGGCACAGGGCAGTGTTTGGTCACTGCTGCCTCAGGCTGAATTCAGCCCCGTGACCTGGGCGCAGGAGGCCGTGTATCCCGTTACTGAATCCTTCGGCCACCTCGTCACCCAGCTCTGGTTACAGGAGTGTACAAGGGTGAAGTGCAGTTCGGGGCTGTTTAGTTTGTGATTTGTGTTTACAGCAAACTTGGGGGGTGTCCTGGTCACAGACTGGGTGCTGATGGGCTCTTTTTCCCTTGCAGTTCGCAGTGTTGATGTGGGTTTTCACTTATGTTGGTGCCTTGTTCAATGGTCTGACATTACTGATCCTGGGTAAGTGTTTGAGTTGTGTTACACGCCTGGCTCACAAAATAACCCTGGGAAAGCACTGGGGTCTGGTCAGCACTGGGAGGCTGCTCCTGGAGCCTTAAGATGTTGCACTTTTTTTTTTTGATAACACAACAGAGCAGGTCGTTTTAAGTTGTGTTGTTGAGACTGCTGATTTCCAGACATGACCCTGTTTATAAGCAGGTTTGTTGTGCTTGTCCCTGTCAGGGTTAGCCTCCCCTGAATGTCATTGCTGTGCTGGAACTTCAGAGGAGGTGCAGGATCTGCTGTGGCCCTGTCCCACTGCAGGACTTAATTCTTGTATCCCAGAGCAGGCTGGCTTCAGCTGTTAGAACCAGCTGATGCCTGAGCAGCCTTTGGGAAGAATTTGCATAACCCACAGTGAAAAAGTGATCTGTGACCAGACTTCCTGTACTGTTGGTGAGACCTGGAGAACAGCCCAGGCTCTCCTTAACAGGGATTGTTGAATTTACTGGCCAGCAATGGGTGCATGGGGCTTAGTTATTCCTTGTTCTTGTACCTTTTTGCAAGACTTGCCAAGGTGTGGAAACCAGTCCTTGTTTTGTCTGAACACCATTCCCGTTCTCAGTATTTATACATTTGATGTGCTCTTTTCCAGCTTTGATTTCGCTCTTCAGTGTTCCTGTTATTTATGAGAGACATCAGGTGAGTGTTTAATAGAATTCATTAAATGTTTCATAAAATCAGCTCTGCTGAAGCAAAACCAGAAACAAATAATTAAAATTAATTTCAGTCTTCTGAAATATTTAAAGCCTTTAAAAATAGGCCTTCACCCAGGAGCCAGGGCAAGCTACTTCAGTTTGAAATTCAGACTGGACATGCTTTTCCTTCGTGCTGGAAGAGGTTTCCCCAGTGAATAGTTCTGGAGAAGGCTTGATTAACTTGGAGGCCTTCTGTGCTGCTCCAGCTTTGGTCAGGACTGGAGCAAGCACTGGGCATGGTGTGTTAATCCTGCTGTACCTTTTGGAGCTGATATTCCGGATTGGTTTCCCAAAGCTCTGTGGAATTTGTAGCCCTGGCAAAAACAGGAGGTGGGAGCTGCTTGGCCCAGTCCAGTGCTGCTCTTGGGGAGAGACTCCCATGTAAAAGGAGGAGGGGAAGAAGGAGCCAAAGGAAAATGCTTTTGATTAAATTATAGCCAGGGCTGTCTCAGGCAGGTCACTGCACAGGAGGGGGGAGCCAGCTCTGGCTTAGCCGTTCGTCTCCCCTTTCAACAACAAGGCTGCTGTGGGGCCAGGCTGGCATGGGGGGAGGCACGAGCAGATGGTGGAGCCTCATGGGGTCCTGTCCAGGCTCCTCCTCCACAGGGAACAGGAGCCCTGGAGCCCCAAGGCAGGAGCATGGACAGTGTGTGTGGGGCTTAGCCCGAGCTGCTCAATCCTCTGGCCAGGCTGCAGCCTAAGCTGGTTACCCGGCCCAGCCCAGCTAAGCAGCTTTGCTGCTCTGTGGGGCCCAGAGGGGCCTGGCCCTGCACCCACAACTGGGGTTTGATGGACCAGGGAGAAACCAGGGATTGATTCCTTTGGGGCTTTGCCCACCGGTGGGTGGGTTCCCGGAGTTCTGGCATCACACTGGGAATTAGCCCTGGCTGAGCTCCCACTTCCCCCAGAGTTCTGTGGGACTCTGCCAGGCTGCAAAGGGGAAGCTGGGCCGTAACTCCTGTGTGCTTCAATTCCAGGCCCAAATCGACCATTACCTGGGACTCGTGAACAAGAATGTCAAAGATGCCATGGCAAAGTGAGTTGGTTTGGGTTTGTTCATTTCCCTTTGCACTGGTGACAGTGCCTGGCACGTGTGGCACTCCTGCCTAGGACTGATGTGTTCTCCAGGTGCCAGGCCAGGGAGGCAAAAGGTCTCTAACTCTGGCCTGGTTAGAAAAAGAGCTCCTTTATTGCTGATGCTGTATTGAAATGAGCCTGTACTATTTCTAATAGAAATCTGTGTATTTCAACCCATTAGTGAGACCTGACCCCTCAGCAGGTGCAACTGAGCCGGGGGGAGTGAGGAGTTGAGCAGTGTCATTGGGCTCTGAGTAGAAAGCTGTGTGTTGTGAGAGTTCTTTTCACATGTCGCTGTTTCTGTGTTTACACCTTTTTTGTCTGTTACTCAAATTCTGTTTTTTTCTTTCTCCTTCCTCTTGCAGGATCCAAGCAAAGATCCCTGGGTTGAAGCGCAAAACTGAATAAAAAAAGCCTGAAGCAACTTATCAATAGGAAGTTGATCTTTTAAGGGGGAAAAATACTCATTGGATTTACATGGGGAGGGTCAGGGAATAGCAAACCCCTTGACATTGCAGTGCAATTTCACAGATCTTTATTTTTTAGCAACGCAGTGTTTGAGGAAAAATAACTGTTTTGACTGCCATGTGTTTCATCATCTTAAGTATTGTAAGCTGCTATGTATGGATCTAAAACTAATCATCTTTCCTTATCCTGTGTGCAGCACTGGCTAACACAAACGACTGAGACAGCTGTACATTTGCTTCATCAGAGGTAGTTCCTGCTGCGTTCCGGAGGTGTAGAGCAGGTGGGGCAGAGGCGAACACTTCCCAGTTTGTGCACTGTGTATGGTCTGTGTAGATTGATGCAGATTTTCTAAAATGAGATGTTTTAGAAGAATATACCAGTTTAGCAAGTTTTGAAAAATCTTGCCTTTTTGGTATGAGTATAGCTGTATTGTGATTTTATTGTTTTATCAATTGCCAATATATATATATGTGTGTTTCACAAAGCTTAGATCTTTCAGCTGCTCCACAGTGCTTTGTACTTCAGAGAACTGACTGAGGCCTGGACGAGCTCCAGAGCACATAAGCTTGAGAAACTAAAAAGTCTCTGTAAACACTGGCATCTGTTGGAAACAACAAAAGAGAAATGAACAAAGACCCTCCACATAGAGTAAAAGAAAATTACAGCATACACTTTGTTGCACAAACGTACAGTAGTTGATCTTGAGCAAATAATTCTCCAGCTCTCAGACTCTGATAATCTGTGGACTGAGTATCTAATGCTGCAAATGTTGTTTGGAAACTTAAAGCCCTGTCCTGTTATGCAAGAAATGATAAGTGAAAATTTATACACTTGCAGTTTGAGCTGTACTGAACTAAGTCTGTGGAATGCATTGTGAAATGTAAAAAAAAAAAAACCAACAAAAAAGCAAAAAAAAACAACCAACCCCAAAACCCCAAGTATCAATAAAGCTTATAGACATAAAATAATACCGGTATTTGGCTTTCTTGAGGCAAGTTTAATATATTTGTGTTTATATTTGTGTTTATTTAAAGTTCATTGTGATAAATATCCATTGTCCATGGTGGTGGCAGTAGTGTCCGAGTGGTGCAGGGTGGGTTTGTCACGGTCCCTTTTCTTTCCTCTGCAGTGTGAAGGAGTTGCTCAGGGCCAGCTCCAGTGTCCCAGGGAGCTCCGGAGGGTGTCGGGTTCTTGGACTTTTGAGACAGGAATGGTCAATGCCATTTTCAAGGTTGAAGGAAATAAGTCCCAATAATCTTTCCAGGTCAATGTGTTGCTTCTGATTTAAGAGCTGGACATTGAAAACTTGTGTACAAATTTATTTGAGATGCAGATTTTAAATTAATGGCATCTTAACCATTGAAAAATATAAATTCATGCATTACTATTTCAGTTTACAGTAAAATACAGCGTTACTTCTGAGCATTTTACACAGGAAGCCAGACCATAGAAACATACAAACCGTAAGTGTTTTCCTGACAGACACTATTGCTTGAAGGTATTTCTCACGTCACTGTTGATTAATTCATTCTGCCACGCAACTGGTTTTATTTGGGATACAATCAACGTGGAAGGAAGGCAAACATGAGTGGTTACAACATAGGCAGAGGTGCTCACTGATGGCAGCACCTGACAGAACAGGATTTGATCCCGAAGGTTTCTTTAAAAAAAAGACTGCATAGGGACTCGTACTGTGTATGTGACAAACTGCTCTGCTGTATAGTCATATAAGGCATTAATAAATTCAATTGTAAAAAAAAGGTGATTCTTTGAGGTTGCTGAAGCACTTTGTGTGTTAGACAGGAATCCACTCCTTTAACGGGATGTTTTTGCTACGTTTCTATGCAGTGGGCAGCAGAAACAGACTGGCAGGAAGGTTCCAGACTTCAAAATCCTATTGTCCTGAACTGGGACTAAAGCCCTATTACTTTTCAGAGACTAAATGTAAGTCTGAATGGTTTATTTTGGCCTTTATTTCTTTTAATTAAGAAAGGTAATTCCAAAATACGGATGTTGTTCCATGCCCAGAATCTTAAATACATATTTTGACATTGCCCATATTTGTATTTCTAAATTTTCTCCAATTCCACTGCCCCTTGAGTTTTTTGGTTTTGACAAAATGTTCTAACAAATAGCAAAGGGCTTGAAGCTGCCTTTTGGGAGTATCTGTGTGTGGTTCCACTTCCCCACAGGGGCAGCTGTCCCCCAGGCCAGGACAAGGGGCTCCGTGGGGTGAGGGAGAAGCAGGGATGGGGAGAGGAGGCCAGAGTCAGCCAGGATGAACTTTTCCTTAAAAAAAAAGCTGCATTTCCTGGTGCCAGGGATTTTATGTTCTGCTTACAAGCAGCACGGACTGGCTGGAGGACACACACAGCCCTGCTATAGGGACAGTCCAGGGATTCCTTTGGAGGCTCAGGACGCCCCTCCACACCAGGAAACAGGGACTGATGGAGGCTTTCCCACCAGGCTGAGATTCTGGCTGGCCACTGCCTGTAGGAGTGTAAAGCACATTTTCCCAGAAATGGGGAGCATGCAGGGGAACATTTGGGGGAATGACTCCCTCAATCTTGGTGTTAAAATGTCTTGAACCAAGTCTGTCCAAACCCTCTCCTGTCACTCACTCTTGGAGTTCAGCCTGCACTGCTGGCTGCAGGAGCAGCTGCCCGGGAGCTGGAATGCCAGCACTTCGGCCTTCTGACAGCACAGAGCCACTCGCTGTCGGAAACAGTGGGGAATTCACTTGTGAAGGTATTAAAAACCCAAAGCAGAAAACAGGGATAATGAAATACCCAGCTGGAAAAGGTGAGAATGGTTTAGCCCTCCTCTGGGTGAGAGTCATAGCACCGTGTGTGGAAAGCCAGGTGGGGGGAGGCAAGGCTGCAGCCCAAACTACTAGAAAATTATTCCAAGGCACTTCATGGATAGAAAATTCTGCCAAGTATATATATTTAAAAATAAAATGGACTTAAAAAAAAAAGGATACTTTGCTCCTTCAATTAATGAAAGCTGAAGGGTGACCTCCTCCCTCCCCAGCCTGCTCGTTAAATGCTCCCAGATTTACTGAGTGCACCAAATTGGAGTTCTAAGCAGGTGTGGTTAAAACCCACCCACTTTTTGAACTTTGTTCAAGCCACAAATTTGGAAATTAAAGGGCCCAGCATTTTGTCAGCGTTTTCTCCCTTTTCAGACATGGTTTGAACAACACAGTATTAGGCAAAAGCAGCTTTGTGAGTGAACTGTTCATCCCTTTGGGATCCCCAGGTTACCCTTCAAACCTCAGCTTCCTTCGCAAGGGCGTCGGGCTTTCCAATGCCAGCTCCCGTTCGCTCTCGGTACGCTGAGATGAATGATCTGGAAATGTCAGCCTGCAGCAGGGCTGGGATTCCTGCAGCCGGAGGGGCATTCCCGGCTGTCCCAGCCAGCGCAGCCCTCGCCAGGGCAGGACAGCAGCAGCCAGGGGCTCCTCAGAGGCAGCGCCACACAAACACACTGTGGAGACAGGAGAGAGAGCAGGGATTGGCCTTCAGCACAGCCCAACGTGACAGGAGCAGAAGATAAACACACTGTGTGTGAAGTACAGACATTGGGGGTAGGGGTGTAATACACTGCACGTGTGTGAATTACACTCTGTGCACATTGTTGCTCTGTGTGTATATGCAATGTGTGTGCACTGTATATGTGCATGTCTGCAGTCCGTGCAATGTGAGCAGTATGGCTGAATGTGTCCTCCTGTGGTTGTGTGTGTGCACTTTGTGTGCAGTGTGTTTGCACTGGGGCCTGTGTGTGACTCTGTGTGTGTCCGTACGTGTGTGATGAGTGTCTGTGTGTGCCCTGTGTGTAGCTGCAGTGTGTGTACTCTGTGTGTGTGTGCAGTGCATGTGTGGGGGGTGGGGTGTCTGTGTGTGCGCACCGGTGTGGCTGTGTCCCTTTCTGTGTGTGTCTGTGTGGGTGACTGGTCTGTGTGTGTGGCCCTGTGTGTGTTTGTGTGGCTCAGTGTGGGTGTGTCCCCGTGTGTGGGTGTATCTGTCTGTCACTGTCTCTGTCTGTGTGTGCTGTTCCTCCCGTACCCCAGTCCCAGCCCCAGTTACCTGCAGTCGTCCCCTCCGGTGCTCACCACGAACTTGTCATCGTGCGAGAAGCGGATGTTGGTGACGTGCGCTGAGTGCCCGAAGTACCGCTTGTGTTTGGCCTGCAGGACAGGACAGCAGCTCAGGGGTGGCACCAGGCAAAGCTCTGCGCCCACAGCCATCCTGACCCCGAGGCCTTTCACTCCCTGGGAGCTGCCCATGGATGGACCGTGCCATTTGGATGCTGTAGGAGGGTCCCAGGGATGGACCACGCTGGTTGGGTGCTGAGGGGTTTGGGAAAAGCAAAAGCTGCTCAAGTGAAAATAAAAGCGGCACTTACAAATTTCTCCGTGCACGGGAAGTCAAACAGCTTCACCAGCCCAAAGTCGTCTCCTGTGACTATATTCAGGCCAGCGTGGGTCACACAGGCGCAGTTGACATCTGCTTTATCTGCATTTCGTGGCCAGATCCCAATGACTTCGTCTCCAAGAATGCTGTTCCAAAATCAAGGTAAATAAAATGCATTAGACCTTAAGACTTAACTTGCTGCTGCTCTTCCACAGGGTGCCGAGCCAACACAGCTCAGGAATAAAAAACTGCCGCATTTAAAATAAAATTGTCCCCTCTAAATGACTGCCCTGAGCTCATTGTGGAGACAGTCACACTAACACATCATTTTTGTGTGATTCTTAAGCAATCTGTATCCATAAATCCTTAGGTTTATTTCCCATGAAACCACTGGCATCATTCTACACCAGCATCTTGTGCAGCTCTGGTCTCTGTGAGCCTCCCCCCAGGATTTCTGAGTGCAGTGTTCCCTTAGCCATGAGTTCCTGAATAAAGGAATGCTTGTCTGGATGTCAACTCTCTCAGAAATAGGTGTTCTGCCCCTGGCTTCAGTTCTCTGTAATCATTTACCCAGTCACTGCCAGAGGCATCTGCCCCCTTCCCACCAGCTGTCAAGAGTCCCCAGAAACAGTGAATTTGGGGCAGATTTTTATGCCAGCAGAGCAGTCAGAGTAGGAGGATTCTCATTTACCTTCTCCTCACCCTGCCTGGTTCTCACCCACTGTCAGCTCTGCCTTTGGCCTGTCCCACTTCCTGCAGGAAGAGCACAGCCACAGTTCTGCAGTGCTGGGGGGAGACTGCTGGGTCCATCCACACCAGGAAATGTATTCTAACGACACCCACAACTCCTTAATACAATCAGTGCACGTTTCCGTGCTGCCGACTCGCGACAAGGCAGCCTGGAGCGGCCCAGAGCCATGGGGGTGTCTGGGACAAGTGGCAACGAGCCACTGTGGCTCTGTGACAGCCCCTGGTGTAATTACCACAGCACTAATTACTACAGACACCAAACAGCCACAGCTGTGTGTAAAATCCCACAGGTGTCAGGTGGAGCTCTGAGGAAGCAGAGCCTGGGTGCACTCGCAGGTTTGCCAGGCCCTGGGAACGTCTCAGCATTCACACACAAACCTGTGACCTGATCCTGGTTCTGGCCCCACGCTCTCGCTGGGTGTTACCTGGTCCACGTGGCCCAGGTGATCTTCTCTATGACTGCAGGGTCTGTGATTTGCTTTCCCAGTGGCACCTCGTGAACTTGACGCTTGTAGGCACCTGTGGATACCTGAAAGTGGGAAAGGAGAAACCTGGAAACTCTGCTATAAATACATCATTTTCTTTCAGATTTCCAGCAGTCTCACCAGGTTCTATCCGGAATTAAACATCCAGGGTAACATTTCTTTTTTTCCTCATTAGCTGGAATTCATCACGTGCCATATGAAGGAATAACAACGTTACAGGATGATGGTGGCAGGAGGTGTTCACATGCAGAGCTGACAGATCTTCTTTCACTTCTACATTTTACTTTATCTCAACCCAATTTTACTAAATTGTAAACATTTCTGAAGGAAACCCCCCCAAATGAATCCAGCTCTCACACACATCCCAGGCTCAGGGAGGAAGAGAACTGTTTTCACATGCTTATAATCCACAATTTCCTTTTCAGTGTTGTACCTGTTCCATTGCCCTGGGATAACGCTTTGCCCTGAGCACAGCTCCATCTCCTTATGGTGGCACAATGAATCCGAGCGCTCCGGGGGCTATCCCAGACATACCTGGATGTACCTGCTGTCTGCAGAGAAGTCCATCTGTATGACAAAACTGGCAATGTCCTTGCAGTAGCCAATTCGGTTTAGGGTTGTGCCTTGAGTGAGATCATAAAAATCCACAGTATGTTCTTGTGAGCCCACTGCCAAAAACCTGTTATCTGGGCTGATCCTAGACAATAAAACATGGAGAGGGGATGTCACTGCCTGTTTTGGTGCAAGATTTGATTTTGTTTCTTATGCTAACAGTAATTTTTTTTACTGTAAAACACGAAAAACCTTCTATTGACAGCAAGACAGTACTCAAATGAAACCTTGTTGCTTAACAGCAGAGGAAGACTGAGGAGATCTCTGACTGTGCAGGGTTAGATGGGATACTGGGAAGGAATTGCTCCCTGTGAGGGTGGTGAGGCCCTGGCACAGGTTTCCCAGAGAAGCTGTGGCTGCCCCACCACTGGAAGTGTCCAAGGCCAGGCTGGACGGTGCTTGGAGCACCCTGGGATAGTGGAAGGTGTCCCTGCCCATGGCACAGGGTGGGACTGGATGGGCTTTAAAGCCCCTTCCAACCCACACCATTCCATGATTCTGTTCTGTATTGTTTGTAGTTAAACGATGCTAATATCGCACTCACACAAAGCCACAGCACAGCGTGCAGAGTGACACTAATCCTCTGGGAGTCAGCAACAGGAATTGCAATTTGGAAAATTAATTCCCATAATCACAGCTGTGCAGTGTGGATGTAACTGAATTAAAGCACCACCACAGTGCCCTTCACCAGCTCACCCAGGTTTCAACAAACACAGACTAACAAAGCCTCTGCAAATCCACCTGGGACTCGATGGCCGTTTCCTCGAGCCAGGGCTGTGTATTTTGAGCGCTTCCTACCTGATGTCCTGAATCGCAGACTTCCTGTCCCGCTTCTTGCCCCAGACCTTGAGGCTGTTGACCAGCAGGACGACGAACTCTCCGTTCCTCATGCCGATGGCCACCATCTCGCCGTCGGGGCTGTACGCGGCGCAGCGCGCGGGGTGCCCCAGGCTCACCTTGTTCACCAGCTTCTGCGGGGACACACGCAACAGGCTCACACCTCCCCAGCACACGGAAAGCTTCCAAACACAAAGTATAAAACTCGCTTAATTAAAAACAAATTGTCTCTGTTTCCCTCTAAACATAAACCTGAAATGTCACACCGAGACTCGCATCCCACCAGGCATATGTCGCTACGCAGACTTCAAAATAGAGATGTGATTCAGATGGGGGGCTCATGTTTGCATTATTTTGTAGAGTGACATCCAGTTTCACACCAGAAAAAGGTCTTTTTAGCAGAAAGAGCTGAAAAACCAATTTCCTAATTTGTTTCAAAGGTGACTATGACAGCTTCAACAACTGCTGATTGGCACAGAGCTTCCCCATTTCACTGGATATGTGAAAACGTCCTAGAAAGCCCTTGCATTTTCATCTACCTGGTTGTATTTATAATATATTCAATTTCCTCATTAAAAATTATCCCTGTCAGCTCAGGTAGCAACTTTTTGAAAAGGTTTATGCTGGCCAAAATGAGCAGAAACCTTTTCAGTGGTTTTTTTAAAATGTTTTATTTGTTGTTTTTAAAAAGGGTGGTTGTTAGTCAATTTAACTTGGAAAAACCCCTGAGGCAACATGCTGAGTTCCAAAGGAAGGCTCTGAAGAGGAGGGAGCCGCGCCTGCCAGGAAGGCGGAATGATGGGCAGGGGCTGTGTGTGTGTGACAGCACAATCTGTGCCACCCAGACTGGCAACATGGAACTAAAATGCTTCCTTGATCCCCCAGCCTGCAGATTTAGATCAAAATAAGCAATGCCCAACAAGAGGCACTCCAAGAGCAGGTGTGCTGGTGAATCCCTGCATTCCTCTGGGAGTGCTGGCTGTGGGACAGCCCAGCACCTCTTCCACACCAAGGATTCACCTTTGCACTCACAGCAAGGAAAGAACTGGGGCAAAACCCTGCTCTCATTCCAGGGCTGCTCAAAGGCACAGCTGGAAAAATGGGTGCTTGGATTAAAGGTTCATTTTTAATCGTACAGCTTTACGTTCACGGTACTCACTTTGTCCGACAGGTCCCAGATCCTGGCTGTTCCGTCGTTGCTTGCAGAGATAAATATGTCTTTGGAGGGGTGAGTTGCCAAGCCCCAGATTTCCCCTTCCATGTGACAGTCAATCAACAAGTTTGAGGCAGCGTTTTTTTCTCCTACTTCAAGGATTTCTCCATCTTTCGTTCCCACTAAGATTTTCCCCTGTTTGTAGCCAAAGAAAGAGAGTGGAGAGAGATGGTCAGTGTAACAGTAACTGCCATGGCTTAAACTGCCAGAGCTTCCTTGGCAAATACTTGGAAAAAGCATAAATGGATTAAGTTTGGAATTGGTTAATGGCTATGTGATTGGAAGTATAAAACAACGTTCCTCAGTGGTGGTGTTACCGAGGAATGTGCCAGATTCCCAGGCAAAGTGAAATAGAGACCATCCCTGGAGCGCTCGACTGGACAGGTCCATCCTGTGCAGCATCACATGCTCCTTTCTCATTTACAATTTAAACACGTGCAAGAGCGACTGCAGCAAGTCAAATTGCTCCGTTATTTCTGCTGTGTTCCACTTTTCCCAAGCTCAAGGGCTCTGAGTAACTCCCAGTGGGGGTTTTGTGACTTTACAGAACAAACAGAAGCAGCGCTCCGCCGTGCCTGGGGAAGCAGCTGAGCTGTGCCCTCTCCCCTGCGCCCCCAGGCCGCTCCTCACCTTGCCCCGGCACACGGAGCGCACGCACTCGATGAGCTGCCCGGTCTCCAGCTGGAAGGCTCGGCACCGCTTCATCTCCTGGTCCCACAGCTTCACTGCTCCCCCCTCCTTCGTGCTGCAAAGGAGGCCTGGTGTCACCTGGATGGCTCCTTTACACACGGAAATCCCACCGATCCCACCGGTATTTTTCTGCTTAAATCACAAAACATACATTGACCCACCCTCCACTCTATATGAAGACACCTCTATGATGCAGTGGGAAGTAAATAATAAAAAATTAAATGCTTTCACACTTCATGTTTTAAACAGCACTATAGTTTGTACAAGCCAAACTGTTCTCTTGTCACTTATCTCAAATCTCTGTTTCTTGGCAAATATGTTACTTGTGGTAACCCCAAGACCTGCAGCATCTCCACTGGGAGAGGCTGTCTGTAGTTTGACAGAACAAACAAATGAAGAAAACTCCACTTATGGCAGGAGCTCAGGCAACAAGGAGCTTATGCAGCTGTTTGGACCAATCCCTAAGAGGTTCAGAGTGTCCTTGGCATGGAACGCGCATGTCTGGAACCCTCAAGTGTCTTCCTTTAGTCCTTCATTTACTGAGCTGCCTGGGCAGGTTATGCAGAATTGAGAGTGAAACTGCCACGGCACAGAGACCGTTCATCCCTGGGCTGCTGGGTAAATAATGAAAACAAAAACCACACAAGAGAGACAGGAGTTGGGCACTTTAGGAAGATTCTGTGTCTTACGGCCTCTCCTTCCCTCCGGTGACAATGAGCCCGTCCCGCAGAGTCGTGTACATGGTGAACACTGGTCCTGTGTGAGCTTTGGCCACCAGCCTGACCAGGAAATGATCCTTCCACACGTAGACATCTCCATTGATGGCACCAGTGAACGTGAGGTTATTCTGCAACAGACAGCAGCAACCTCTGATACAACAGATGCCTCGGCGGTTTTGTTCAGCTTCAAGTAAAATTCTTTAAATCGAATTTAGAAGTCCTTAATGACCACACTGGACTGTCACCACTGGTGGTATCACTGGCACGCGTCACACCAAATACACAAAATAACAGATCACAGTTTAAGTTAAACAGCTAAATAACCAGCAAAGTTAAAAAAAAATAAAAGCCAGGGCAGTAGGTGTGCACAGACCTTAATAGAAGACATTCACCTAACTGGACTCAGGAAATTTAGGGAAGGATCTCAAGGTACACAGGCTTTAAATCCACATTTCACTAACAAGTACTGGGTTGGATTTCAGCAAAGAAAACTGATCCTTGCAGGTTTCATACAAAGGTAACCTAAAATCCTGTAGCAGGTAATTTGAACTCACTGCTCCAAAGGCAACAGAAAGCATGGTTTGCATTTTGGCATCTTCCATGGAACCAATGACTCCTTTCTTGTAGAGCAAAGCGCTGCCAGCCAAGGTCCAGAACTTCATGTGTTTGACCCCCACGGACACGAACTGAGTGTCGGAGTCTGGGCGGAACTCCACAACGAAGATCCTCTCCAGGTGTCCACCTCTGCTGGCAACTTTAGCCCCTGGTTTAATTAGGAAAGGATAAAAATAAAGCTGAATTTACCTGAGAAATTAGGCTCTGATATGATTTTATCAAATAAGTAGAGCTGGTATTGGATTAGAGATTGGCGTCCCAGATGCTGAAAGCTGCAAATCCCAACACTATTTAGTGTATCAAACATCTTAATGCAACCCCCCAAGGTCCCTGGTTGTTCCATTGCATCCCACAGATTTAGGAAATGCAGATTTAAGGCCTTCATAGCACAATCTGTCTCCCGGGTCAGTGAAATAACAGAGAAATGTTGGATATCATCTGGTTAAAAACGCACAGGGACACACTAAAGAGCTGAGGCACTTTTTCTCTCCCCTCCACCATTTCCAGAGATAATTCTTTTCTGGAAATTACTTCCCAAAGGCCCACCTCCATCACAGTATTTCAAGTGTTTTAGGAAAGAAAAGGAATACTTTTCCTTAATTTCATGTAGTTTTACATTAAGCATCATTCTTTCCTTAATTTCCACTTACAATAAATGTTTAAAGCTTATCTTCTTGCTCATGTTTTCCAGCCCTTTGCCATCTCTACGTGATTAACTGGGATACTCAGAGTGAGGACACAGAAGTCCAAAGACTTGAAAGGCAAAGCAAATCATTGTGCATAGCTCTGCTAGGCCAAAGGAACACGAGATCCCCCTGGTTTTTACCTTCTTGCCACCTCCACACGGTGATGGTGTGCTCTGGGTCGACTCCCACTGACACCAGAAGTTTGCCAGTGGCACTGAAGTTCACATAATTGACCCCTTTGGTGTGGAAGCAGCGCAGCATGGAAAGGGTTTGCTTGCTCATAGCATCCCATATATGAATTGTGGGGGTTGTACCTGTGGGCAGAGAGAGGCGTTAAAAGAGAATTAATTCTGGAAAGCTTCAGTGCAAACCAGGCATTTTTCAAGAACATTTAACCTGAACAGACATTAGTTGGGGGGTTGGATTTGTTTGAAGATTAGCACTACTGGAAAACAAAGAGAAATCAAAATAGCTTGCAAAACACAGAGGGGGAATCATTGTAGTCCATGAAGTCAGACAAGTTCTTAAAGAACAACAAAGCATTCATGAAGAGCCTCATGCAAAAGAAATTGCCTGCAGATGTTTCACTTGTATCCATGGTTCACACAGATACAACGAGGCAACATGGAACTCGTACGGGACTCTGCTAAACTCACAAACAAATCAGCCTTACCTGGGAATTCTGTCATGTCACCTGCATTGTGAGAGCAATGGCAAATGAGGAAGCACCAAGGGAAAACAATAGGTGAAATAAGTCATGTGTCTCGTGCTGAAGTGCCAGCATCAGCACCAGAAGGAAAACAAAATTAAAAACTTGGAAATGGATATGGATTAAATCAACAAAACAAATAAGCAGGAATATTGTTGAAGTTTTTTGGGTATACTGGCTTTTATACACAAATATTGCAACAATATTTAGTACTTTTATGTTTTAAAAATGGTATCTAAAAGAAATGCTAAAGGCATGCAGGTTTTAAAAATTATTAAATTCAAAAGTGAAGTGAATCTGTAGTTACACAAAGTATCGACCAAACTCAGAAGCACTGATCTCCTGGGGCCCAGGAAAAGGGCTTTTAGCATTTTTCATGTCACAGAAATCAGCACTTTGCACAGCTCTGGCACCACGTGCAGGTTTGGGTGCTCCCTCCACATTCCAGCTGTAGTGACCGTGCTCAGTACAGGCAGCGGAGGGCTTGTGTTTGTCACCACGTTCATCGCTACCATTCCCTGTCCCCTGTTCCTCAAGTTATGGAATTCCATTCTCCTTCCAGAATGGTCTGAGGAGACATTCTGACCCCGTTCTCCTCCATGAAGTTAATTAGTCCAGCATTAAGCTGAAAGGCAGAAGGTCCTGCATTCCCCATGCAATGTTTACTCCTGCAGATGGTCCCAGGGAATCTAACAGGACTCTCCATGTAAATAATAAACACACAAATACATATGGATTTCCAGCTGCCCCTTCATAGGTGTCCTAACTTCTGCTGAGATCCCACTCTGTTTCTGGCCTTTTCTGTACAGCTCCTGTGTTCCTACAGAGAAAATGATGCTCAGTGCATTCTCACTGCTAAACAGTGCCTTGGACACAGGAAGGAAAGAAGGAATTCTATAAATCAGATTATTGAGATGATTAGGCAGTTTATCAAATCTTGCCTTCTGAAATATGATTACTCTACAATTAACTCTAAAATCCAATCACTTGCAATTAGAGATGGAACTGAAATCATAAGAAAACCCTGGAGATTGATTAGCTCTTCAAAATCAAACAAAAAGTAAAATTCCCCCACAGAAAAGCCCCAAATAAATCAGTGCCCTGACGATTTTGAGCAAAGCTCTGCCGTGGGGGTCACGTACCGATCTGGCTGGTGGCCACCACGTTCTTGTACTTGGGGTGCTGGTTCACCGTCAGGCACAGGATGTCGTCAGTGTGCTCCAGGTAGAAACTCTGGCTGCCTAATGACATCCAAAAACAGGATTTCAGTCACCACAGGACCGAGGAAGGAGCCACCACAGAAGCACAGACTATTGGGCAGCCTGTTCCTACTCTCTGGGGGGCGTGGGGGGCACTAACGCTGCCTGTGGCTGCTCTGCTCTCATTCCCAGGCACCCTTCCCAAATGCACTATGGACATCAACCCACAGAGGTGGATACAAAAGCAGTATTTGGGAAATTATCTGTATATCCAGGGACTCAGCTCAAGAACAGCCCGTAGCCACCATAACTGCAAGAAACACCAAAACTGCCAATGCAAAGCCCAGGCTTCCCAGTGAAATCCCAGTGAACCGAGGCAGTGAGTGGGAAGCCAAGTGGAGGCAAAGTCCTTCCCAGGGAACGGGCCCAGAGAGGACACATGGGGCCATCCTTGTTCCCCAGAACACAGGTCAGAGGCCGCACTAGGGCTGGAGTCCCCAAAGGCCACCAGATCTGACAGATTTCCCCCATGCCCCACCTTGGCAGGAGAACTGCTGAGTGCACAGCTGGGACCATATGGGAAAAAAATCAAGCCAAAATTCCTTTAACTCCTCTCTTTTCCTGAGAGACATGAAGGATACAGAGATGGTGGTGCCACAGCTTAGGGCCAGATACATTTTTGGTGTTTTTTCTCCTTTACATTACCCAAAAGACAGGGAATATTTCTACTCCTTCCAAAGAGCAACTTGCTCAGGCTGGATTGACCTTCCCTGGAGCATGTCTTTGCTAAAACAACTCAAAATGAAATGATGGATGTTACAGCTCCTCACATTTTCAGGGGTACTGGTCACTTCACCAGACAGGCTCTCTCCTGCTGGGAGAGAAAGCCATTCCCACACCCTGTCAGCGGACACACCAGCCACCTAACAGCGGGTTTGTGCTATTTATCAAGATGCAAAATGTGGGAAAGTCACGGGAATATTAAAAAGTTCAGACTTTCAATAAAATATATTTTCTTTGTAAAGCATTTTTGAATCTCCAAGTAGTGTTTTAAGTGGAATTACCAGTAGACAGGTTTTGGACAATGCCTGCTGCAGCTGTGTGGAAAATGATGTCAGCACCATCGTTCAGGTAGTGGAGGTTGTTGCGACAGTCAAATCCTCTGTATCCAAACACGTGGTCTAAAGCCAGCTCCTGGTCCAGGAATACAAAAAGATTAAGAGTGAAATGAAAGAAGAAACAAGGAGATTTCAGAGTCTGGACCACTTAAGAACGATTCTAAATGACACAACTACAGATATTCTTGTAGAGGCAATAGAATAATAAAACAATAATTAGTTATCCCCATTCCGCTCATTTATTGAGGCATTACATTATCATGGGCTATCAACAACCTTTAATTGGTCAACTAAAGCACTGCACTTATATTTTTATTTTTTTAATAATTCTGAGGGCTATAAATGCTCTGGTTCTGTAAATTTCCGTTCCAAACAGATACAACTCACAGAACAGGTTTGGTTTTATTACTCTTCTCATCACAGTTTAATATTTATATAGGGTATCAGATATTTTAAAGGATATACTTGAAGAGTTTTCAAAAATCATTCTCATAAACTACCAAATTTCCACAGACCAAATTCTGACCTTAAAGTCCTTAAAGGAAGCCAGGGCAGGCTATAAGTAACTCTGTAATTAACACATTAATCAGAGGTGTAATTGCAGCTTATAACAAGCAATTCCCAAGGAAATTTCCTCCAGGAACCCAGGATTGTTAATGGATTGTTGTTAGAGCTGCCTCGGAGCCCTGAAGCCAGACTTAATGACTATCCCAAACACAATCCCAATCAGCCACAGACCAAATGCTGCAAATTGTCCACATGGGTCACAGAATATTCCTTGTTCTGCATATTATGTGGGAATTCAAACAAGTTGTTTGGGGAGAAAGGGAAGTTCCAAAGTCAAGGAGCAAATTCCATCATTCAAAGTCCCACACAGGATTTTTCCTGGGCCAAAGTGCTGGCCCTGGCTGTATTTCCCTTGGGATCGAGCAGTGGGCATGGGAATGACTCTGTCATTGCACCTGCCCTTCACTGAGACACAAAACAGGGGTGGATTTTACCCAGCCATGTTACTTTTAAAGAATTTAAAAAGATATTAATCCTGACCTCAACCAGTTTCTTTTTTTTGTTGATGTTGTTCTTTTGCAGTTTCTCAGGCTGAGGGGCAGCTCTGCTCACTGGTGGCCTGAAAAGAACATTTGAAAAAAAGAGACAATTAGCATGTTTGAAAGCAAAATACAACCTTGAAAACCACAGCATGGGTGAGCAGCAAATGGACAGTAGCCCCTGTATGAGCTTTTTTCAGAGTTGTAAAATAAACTGATTAAAACCCTGCACTTTTTGATAGAAAGAGCAGAAACACTGATGTAGACTTTGCAGATGAGTGGCAGAACAAACAACCTTACACCATTCAAAAGACCCTAAAACATAATGATTTAAATCCATGGAAAAATCCTTGACTATGACATGATGGTAAATTGCTACTTTAAGAAATATCTAAAGTAATTTCTGTAGCTGGCAGTTGAACTCTGCCCAGCTTTGCTTCTCCTGAGAAACCCCATCCCAAAACCTTGACATAGCTTCAACAAAATCTTCTCAAAATCATATTAAAGATAAAATGGTTGCATTTAAATGTACAAGTCATTCATCCAAGGGAATTTAGGAGACTAAGGCCAGCAAAGCTTTTTTATGTAATTACAGTTGCTATAAGTAGCTAAAGAGACAAATGCAGAAGACAGGCTGAGACAAAATCTGATGTGTGCACATGGTCTGTAAGGCCAGATAACCCCTGCTGCTGCTACTGATACTGCTGGGAAAAGAGGAACAGAGCTAAGGGGAGCACTTGGGAAGCATTCCCAGAGCTTATGATTCCAGAAAAATGTGACCTTGCTATTACATTCCATACGCTGTGAAATTTGTTCCTGTCCTGAGACTGTAACGACCAGTAATTCCCATTTTGCAAAAAAATTAATTGGAGAAGAATGAAATCCCTTTTGTGTATAGGGAGCTGCTTTTTCTGGAGCTGGATTTTTCCTGGAAGGTATTAAAGGCACAGTGGGGAATGAGCACTGTGGGAAGGAGCAGCAGGAAAACCTGAGCTCTGAGACAGAGCACAGCTGGAGGTAAGCAATCCAACCCACTTCTCAGGCACACCAAGGACCAACAAGCACATCAGCAGGTGACCCGGGACACGAAGAGAGTGAAAGAGTTACCTTGATCCCCTTGTAAGCAGCAAATAAAGCCAAGCAAGAAACTTAATAGAGTTTAGGTGTTACTTCTGAGCACAAGACTCATGCACAAGCACTTTCAGAGCGCAGCAGTCATTCCTTGGGCACAACACATGCTATCCAAGCATGCCAGCAAGAACTAAAACAGAAACCAAAGAGTGCACCCATCCACAGACCCGGAAACAACGCCCCCAGCATCCCCGGGCAGACTCAGATCCTTTGGGCTGGAGGGAAAAGGGAAGCTACATCCAAGCTTCCTGTACACTTCACACCGGAGCAGAACAGGATTCCGCGGTTGCTTTATTTTCAGGAGCCTGACAGAGAGGGAACTGGTAGAGAGTTGACAGTCTCCTAAGCAATGTTGAGATTGCACACAATGCATGATTGTTCTCTATCCCAGTTCAGATGCAATTTAGCCCACAATTGCTGTGGGGAGGCCAAGTCACGCCCAGGACAGCCTGTCCTGCCTTGTCCACAGGGAACAAGTACCTTTATTTCCTCGGAAAGTGGTCACTCAAGTCTCCTGGGGTGACCCTGGGTGGAGCAGGACTGAGCAGTGGTGCTGTCACCAGCAGGGAAGGGGCAGGGGAAGTTATTACAAAACTTAATTGTCTTACAAAATAAATTCATTATTTCATTTCAGCCCAGATTTATGAGGGCCTCTGAATTGGCACTTAGGAAAAGAATTGTTTTCTTGTACGCTTTTTTGTGTTTTAGTGTCGTTTCAAACTGGATCATTTCCACATCTCTTTACCTAGGAATATCAAAGTTTATGACAAGAGCAAGACAAAATACTTCATGAAAGCAAGAGAGCGCTACCACTGTGACATGCTTGATAGTCACCAGATTGTAAGCATGATGCTTAATTTGGAGACACATACACACAGATACTTTTATAGACACCTACTCACAGCACACACAAACACAGATGTTGTGTGCATTCATATATACATAGCCATGTATATATACACACGTGTGCATTCACCGCCTCATCGCTATCTTAATCAAACAAACAGAAAGCAGCACATTTTTCACATCTTAAAAAGTTGTTTCGCTTTCAACAAGCCTGTGACTACACCTAATTGTTTTGATACAGAAGATGACACTGCCAAGACAAGAAATTTGCACTGTAGCAAACGACATCCCTGTGCCCTGTTGGACCTGTGCAACCTGCATGGCACATTCCCAGCAATCCAGGCCTTTGCTGGGCTCCCCATCAGTACTTACTTGACAATTCCCTGCCTCCAAAGGACAGCAAGTTAAAACATAACACAAGCATTAACGGTTTCTTTGCAGCAATTTAAAACAAACGTGCTTAGATTACATTATGGGATGGAGGAGTTCTGGGAAAGATAAGACACAGTCAGACATTAGAGGGTTTCAGTTCTTTGGGTACTGTGAATGCAGCAGAGGAGATTTCTGTTACTCGTGGCAGTCTCGAGGATGTTCTCACACAAGTACACACACTTGTCAGTCAGGGATAGAACTCCAGATCCACACTGACAAACCCTCAGCACCACCTTCATGCACAAACGTGAAAGGTGTGAGTGAACATCCCTCCAGCCATGGACGGAGAGGAGCCCAAACCAGGGGTGGGATGAACAGGCAGCACCAGGATGGAGAACAGGTGGACACAACAAGAGCTGGGCTGAGGGGAAGAGGGAATGGGGTTTTGGAAGAGTGAGGCACCTTGAGGGGGGGAGGAAAGAGATGGAATCTTAGAGAACAGGGCCAAACTATGGGGGGAGGGGGGGGGAAGCTAGATTTGTTTAGATGGAAAATAAAGGAGAGAAAAAGCAGATCAAAAACTGTTATGATAAATTCTGTGGGAGGCAGGGATATAATCAACTCCTGTTTCCAGGGCACAGGCCACCACTGCTGTCTGGTTGGAGATGCTGTCTGCAGTGGGAATGAACTGGGGAGAACACAAACATTCTGCTCCAAAGCCAATGGGAACAGCAAGGGAACTCCAGAAGCAGCAGTATGTGAAAGGGGCCAACAAAGTCTGGAGCAGGGACAGATGGACAGGAGTGTCCTGCCACCCACAAGGTGACGGGCTGAGCCAGCAGCAATGGGTAGGGAAAAGCTTAGAGCCCAAAAGGGAGACAGCCATGGATCTACATGGCTGCAAACTGGAGAGGGAACACACTTGGATCTACACAAACATGAGCAAGACTGCTCCTGAGGAGAGAAAGCAAGGTTCAAGGAGAGGTAGGGTGGTAGGGTTGGGTTGGGCAACTAAACAAAAAAACAAGATTTAAAAAATACACTGTTCATTTCAGAAAAAATGCAAAAGCAGCTTTAAAAAGTGTCCTTCACCAGTGACAGGAGGGGACTCCCAAGTGCCCCAAACTGCTGCAAAATTCCTTGAGCTTTTTTTAATCCCTTCCTAGAGATTAAAAGATTTTGTGAATTCTAAACCCTTGGATTTTCCCATCCCAATATACACAGGAGTTTTACATACAACTTTTCCTGCTGTTACTTTTTCTTAACAGTTTGTAGCTATCATAAGACAACAAAAAGAATAAGATTCAGCATGAAAATATCCTACTCTCAAGTACAGCAGATCAAAGCAAAGCTCAAACAGAACTAGAGAGAAACATCATTGGCAAACTAAATTACTATTTTTTAAAAGCACTGGAAAAGACTTACATGGCTACAATATTTATAACTTCACGTGTATGCTGATGCACTCTTTAAAAATAGAATAATCAGAAAGAATCAAAAAGTACTGCAGGACATATGGTGGGGCAGCCATTGCCACAGCCTGTCAGGGCAGCTGGTCACTGCATTCCCAGGTCATCCCAGCTCAGTGCCCAGTGAAACGAGCACTACAGCAATTAGTAACGAGGGCAATCACTTTGGAATGAAACCTGAGGGCCTTTGTCCTGAACACCTTGGGCAGTTGTTCCCTAAACAGTTCCTGTACCACAGACCGGCCCCCGCTGCACCAGGACCTGCTGTCCCTCCCACTCTGGACTCTCCAGACACTCCGTCCCTCACACCCTGGAGGAACAGAATCTTTTCTATTTGTTATTCCCCGCATAAGCTCTAGCAAGGCTTTGAAGCTGTACTGTGTAAATAAAGACACTGAACCAATCACATACGGCAGATCCTCCCTCTGCATGACAGAACATGAGAAACATGGCTTTTCCCATCAGCCCTGGACTAACTCCCAAACAACAGCCCTCAGAAAAGCCGAATGTTTCGCATCACCCTCAGTGCAGACAGCACTCAGGTTCAGAGACAGAAATGTTGGAAACACATGGCAGTGTTGGCATCCCTCAGTTCCACTCCTCCCCGAGTGCCACACAAACAGAGAAGACCTTTGGGCCAGCTCTGTGCCGACCTGTGGGAGCAGTGAGATTGACTCTGAGTTCAACTGCTTGGCAGGGACTGACAAATACCAGTCACAATGTGTACGAGCCTTGAGGACAACTGAGATGAAACCAGCAGGCTGTCAAGCGCATTTCGGGTGCATTAACTTGACATAATGCTGTTGAGAATGTAAAAGTGAATATTCCAAAGGATGCTCCTCAGTCTCAAAGAGTGGCTTTCTGCTGGAATAAGCCCAAAGTTATTTTCTCCACCCCAAGGATGTGTTTTTCCAGATACGTTCTGAATAGTCCCCACCTACACAAGTACAACACAGATTCACACTCAAAGCTTTTGCACTGCACCCACAGATGTGTGCATGTAAAGGTGCAGGAACCAAGGCTGTAACCATATGTCTAATAATTCACTTTATGGTGCAAACGCTTGTGGGGACTATTTTGGAAGCTTATACAAGTCAGTTCATGTTGTTTTAGAGAAATCAAAAATCTAAAGAGTAACATTTGAAGAGAAAAAATCCAAGATCTTTAACTTTTCATCTTTATCAGGACATATGATTACGCATGAGGCAACACCACGATGAAGACCAGGCTCTGAGGTGGGCAATTCATGGAAAGTGAGACAAGCCAGGATGCTGAGAAAACAGAAAACCAGACAAACATGCTAATGCTGCTTTTTGTTTCCTATGCATTCCATCTGCTTTGAAGGAGTTCCCATCACCAGGGTTCATGTGGAGTCATGCAAATTGAGCTGAAGGAGAGCTGCAGAGGCAGGGGGTGTGTTAGGCATTAGTAGGAGGCCAAATGCAAACAGGTCTTTGCCTTTGGGATTAGTAACATAAATACAATCATCAGCAAGCTCGTGTTACTTCTCCTCATATCAACTCTTGGTTACAATGGTCCCAGTTCAAAAACCGGCCCTTTTCCGAAATAGCACAATTCCTCTGTTCCACACAGTAGAGCTTACAATTGTCCTGGATTGTCTGGGACAGTCCCACCAGTGGCCAGGGGGTCCCGAGGAGTGGGAGCGCCGCGCTGGGAGCTCCCACCCCGCGAGACTGGTCCTGCAGCCCCTCTCAAGGGCACCCCGCTCCTGCACCGCGGGCACGGCAAGGGGTGCCAGCCAGAGGGGCAGAGAGGGAGAGAAGGGTAAGGGTGGGTGGGGAGGAGAGGAGGGAAGACATGGAAAGGGAGAAGAAGAAAAAACACAAGGTCAGGGAGAGGAGAGAGAAACAACAATCGATTAATGATCTTAACCAAACGCACCAATACAACTGCAAGACATTTTAGAACTGTCCCTCAGCCTCAAGTCTCCTGTCACTTTGCCATCCTAAAGCTGTAGCTGCTGATGGAGACAGGAAATGTTGGATTCCCCCAAAAATACCAGGCCATGATTTGATTCAAATCCTGCAAGTAAAATCCATCATGTAGCTTCTACACTCCTCCAAGATACTTGCAGAATCATGGTAATTTTAATTATGTTCGAGTTAGACAGGAAAAATAAATTTCATAAAGGGCTCTCATTTTCTTTTCTAAGGGAAAACCTTATTATTACTCCTAAGTTTGTACAAATCATTGTACAGTTCACCTCCCAACCCTTGCAGACTTCTCAGGAGTCCCATCACAGTTCCTGAGACCAAACTCCTGAATCGAACAATGATTTGTTATTTCTAGAGAAATAATGTACCTGGAGTTTTTCTGATTCACCTCTCTCTACTGGAGAAGCACAGAGTCCTGCAAGCTTATTCCATCAAACAGAAAGATTAAACAGATGGACCTGTCTCATTGGTGCCACATGGCACCTTTGAAGCGTGTTTGATTATGTAAGCTGGAAAATAACTTCAGCAATAGTTTACACTCTATTAGTATTAAAAGAAAAAACCCCAGTGAGCTCCAAGCCATTGCCCCCAGGGAGCAGCTCAGAGCAGCAGCCCCAGCTATTCCTACTTCTTGCTTAAACCAGAAACTTGCTTTTTCTCTTTTTTTTTTTTTCCTTTCCTTAATTTAAACTTGCTTTATCCTGAGTTTCTTCTCACTATACCTTCACAATTTTTCCTTTCTCAGACCCAGAATGAAAATATAGCAAGGGGGACACTTCCAAGATCCTCACTGCATGTTGCAGTGAAGTGGGCCAGCAGTTTTCCAGGCCTTGGGATTAACTCACAGTTTCTGTCCTAAGAGGCCTGCCAGCTTGTCCCATAGTTTTCAGAACATGGACAGTAAGCTACAGTAAGTTACCAATGCCAGAGGATTCAGTGCACAAAAGCCATTAAGTGCACAGTCACTGGGATCTTCAGACAGACATGGCACAACCACAAAGGGAAAGATTTGGAATATTTCCTCCAGAAAATCTTCCTCCTCAAAAGCCTAACAGGTTTCCCCACATGCCTGCCTCAAAGAGAATGGAACACATCCTCTAGGTTCCCTTCTTCAAACCTGGAGGGACTGGGAGAGCTCCTTCAGCTGTGCCTTTGGCAGAAAATCTAAAGCTTTGGGAGCTGCTTGCAAGATTCCTTGTTGCCACTTCACTCAGCCCTGTGCACAGAGATTTCAAGACTCCACAGCCTCAAGACCTGCTGACTTGGGACTTGATATCCCTGAACATTCAGGATTTCCTTGAACACCAATAGTTGAGTACTTGCAGACTTTCCATTTCACCTGGCTTGATCAACTGTCACTTCGGACCCTTGGAGGTGCAAAGAAAAGTCACCCAAGGATTTCAGAAGTTTGTCATGGGCAGACAAACCCACTTCCAGCTGCTCCTTTCTTTTGTGTTCTCAGAAGAGATGGAACCTGGCACAGCTACAAAGCTTCCCTCATACTTCATACATCTTCTGAGAGAAGTCAGGTTTAGCCTGAGGCACTCACAACTGGGAGTGCCGAGATTCTGCAGGAATTGTGCACCCGTCGTACCACTGTGACCAGGAATCGCACTCTTGCAGTAGCCAACACATCAATCTCATCTTACTGCACCCAAAACACAGCACCTTTCACAGCTTAAGGCCCTATCCAAGCACAACACCCTTTGAAAGCACAGTTCTGCTGGCACTTCAGCATAAAGTTGCTGCTTCTGATTACCTCGCTATAAATATAAAGTCTCACTATTTATATTTATCCCCTGAAGAACGGAAAGTCAATTTATCTTTACCTAACAAGTGACATATGAAAATTATAGGATTTGTTGTCAGATTTATCAAAACAGCAAATTCCAAATACCAAAGGTGTGATTGTATCGAAGCAGCTGTAATTTAAAAGCACCATAAAAATGTGCACAAGAGCTGTGACTCTCAAGCAGAAAAGATGGCAAGGACAGTGATAAGGGTTTATTTTTAACCGAGTTTAGAACAAAGCACAAAACTGCTGATAACACAGAGACAGCAAGAAGAACAAAGACAGGGAGAATGTTTAGACCTTGCTTTTTACTCTCCTCAGTGCAGAACTTGGGGATGTAACCTGGGATAGGTCATTCCCTTGGATTGCTATTTTCATGTGCAGCCACTGCGAAGGGACTATTCTGGAAGTCAGGGGCAACCTCAGCGCAGAGGAGCTGCCTCCCCATTTCACCAGCCACCAACAGAGTGGGAGGTGTGGAAACACTGGAGCAGCTTCCAGCTTCCACAGGGTTTTGTGGTGCTGGGTAAACACGGCCTGTTCTCCCTGAGAGGGGCTGAGGATGGGGACCCGCTCCAGAGCCTGTGGCATCACACGGCACAGCCGTGGATGCAGAGAAGGGAGGTTTCCAGGGACCTGAAGGGTGATTCTCCCTCCTGGACTGGAAATGGTGCTCAAAAGCTGCACAAGACACTGATGCTCTTGCTCAAATTGTTGGTAATTCATGAGTACAAGACATTTTTAAGCCCAGCTTAAGCTGTCAGTTAAACTCACTCTGCAGTTGCTTTTGCATCATCAAAGCAGAATAAAACAGCTGGAGGGTACAAGGGTTTCAGGTGTGAAGCATCTGGGCATTGTGTACCACTGGCATTTATTATTCCTATAACAATTTAGCAATTCACCCAAAATAAAAGAATAATTTTCCTTTTTTTAACTCAGTTTGCAAACATTTCTGTTCACCAGATGATACATGATGCCTTTTTATAGAAAAATGGAGGAACAAATTTTTTATTTGAGGAAAAGAGATAATCTTAAAAGAAAGGGAAAAGAAAAGGTTATGGTCCAACATTTTATTGTAAAAATCACTGACCTTCCTCCTGCATGGTATTGTTAAGACATTGTGATAAAAAAATGGGTGAAACATTTTTCTTCTTAATGTTCATACTCCACATTTCACACCCAGTTCTCCTATTTTGCACATTTATGTGCAAAATGATTAATTACTTTCTGTCCAAGAGGTTCAGCACTGCATTCTTTGAGAGCTTTAAAGACAGAAACTTATTTTTCCAAGGCGTGCATGAGATTAGAAAGTATTATTGACTGCATTTTGTTTCTTGCAATAACAGAACAACTAAGCTGAAATTCTTTCTGTGGGTTAACCCACAGCACTCCTCTGTGCCAGTGCCCAGCATGGGGGCAAGAGCAAGGAAACTCCTGATAAAAGAACGATCACTTCTAAGAAAATATTCTATCAAAAGAGACAGAATGGATTCACAGCTAAGCCACCAACTGGATTCACAGGTAGGGATTTACTGCTCCAGATTTTGAGGGGGAATGTACTCGACTGGTTATAGATGCTCCTGTTCTGTTCCATCAGATTTCACCACTCCCTCCTTTAGGTCTGTGTTTCACTGGACCTACCCTCTGTTCTTAGCTCTCACCTCTTTTCTTTGCTGCCCTCTCCAACACTGTTCCCTTTCCAGCTAATTTTTTTCAGTATATTTCAGCCTAAGGCCAGCATGTACCATGGGAAATTCCAGCTTTAACAGCTTTAACCCAACACAATCACAAGTGACTGAAAACCTTTCAATAAAAGCACCACTCAAAGCCTTAACTACAAAATATTTACAAGCTTACCACTATCACAAGTGCTCTGCTGCAGACACACACTAGTTGGAAGAGAATATAAATGCTCACGTGAACAGCAGGAAAGAACACAACACTCACAGATGTGTTATACACACGTGTTTTTCTCCATGCTATTATCATTTTGTACTCTGTGAACACCATTTTCAGTATTATCTGGTGAATTTTAAAATTCCTGTCTTATTTGTAAGGACTAATTTTAGTTGAATGAAAAGAGATGCAAAAGGGCACAATGTACACTTGGAAGCAAAAGCCGTTGTGGGACATACCTCTCTTCCACTGACACTTCCTTCAGCTGCTGGTGGGGTTTTGTGCCTTCCATTTCTCGGATGCTCACTGCATAGATCTTAGTGGTGTAGTCAATTGCTTTTTCTCTTGCAACATCACTATCATAACCTTAGAAAAATAACAAATAAAATAACACAAACTATCCTTGTTTCATAGGGGGAGAGTAGAGAACAAGATGATCTGCACCAATAAAAGGAAGGAAACAAATCCTACCAAACTCTCCTTACACTGAAATTTAGCACAGCAAAGCTTCAAGTTAAATGCTTGTGTGAATCTCTGATTCAGGCAAGGAAGACTGAATCAAATCCTCTTTACCTCCATCTTCTTCTGCATCTGTATCTGACTCTTCACTGTCCACCAGCTTGCTCTCCTGGATGCCCAGGAACTCCCTGGTCCAGATCATGAGCGCGGTATCGGCGCCGCCGACGGTGAGGAGCACGGAGTCGTTGTGCAGCCACTGCACGTTGGTCACCTGGGCACTGTGCCCCACGTACTTCTTGAACTTGGCATGTTGGCCCTGCAGCACAGAGAATCCCCCAGCCGGCAGCTTGACGCTCCAGGAACAGCGTCTTCCTTGCTTTTCTTTCCAATCACTGAAATAAATACACTTCTTACCTTCACCGGGTAGGAAAAAAGCTTCACAAACCCAAAATCGTCTCCCGTGGCCAGGAGGGTTCTGTCCTTTGTGAGACTGGCTGCGTTGACAACGGTGACGTCGCTGTGCATGGGCCAGATTCCCTCACAGGTGGGACCAAGCACACACGTCCAGGTGTCCCATTCAATCTTCTCTATCTGCAAGCAAAATTCCCCCAAAAGAAGGCTTCTTGCTTCAAACACACCAAATACACACTAGTTTCACATGCATAGTTTTCTATGTTTGATATTAATTTTTATTTTAATTTTTTTAGTTCTTAAGAAACTGTGCCGGTTCCAGCTTGTTAACACAAACTGCATATCTTCATCCAAAGGCTTAACATTTTAAACATTCCTGTTTTCCCAAGGCAGAGAATGAATGGGATACAAATCTCCCTAAAGATTTTCTGAGGTGCTAAACATTGGCAAATTTGTAGCAGAAGTACAGGTCACAAATAATCAGCTTCAGGACAAGGCAGGTCCCCGCTGTTTGAAGGTGGTTTATAGCCTGTATGTGACTGGTTACACAGAAAACAAGTGACTTTGGGAAAGGGGATTATGGCAAATGGCTGCTAATAAATAAACAATAATAAATTTAGATACAAGCAGAAACCTGCACATCCTGCCATTTACAAATGCTAGGAAAGACACTGTGGAATGATTAAATAATTCGAATTCTAACCACTGCAAATATAGCATTATAAAAGGAAAAAATACACCATTTGAAGACAATTCTTAAAATTAACTTTCACAGTAAAAATAATCCAGTAAACATAATTCATACCTCAGCAATTCTTATAATATGTCTTTTCCCCCTCGGTGCTTCAAAAAATAGTTGTTCTTTGGCACCAGAATTGACTTGCAATAACTTTCCTGGATACAAAAGGAGAGTTTATCATGAATCTTATTAATTACTGTGACTATTAAGAACTTTCTTTTGATTGAGTGAAGAGATTTCTGGGGGTAAACTAAGAAATTATCCTCCAGAGAGTTATTCATAGCAAAAGAACATAGGTGCTTAGAATCACTTGCAAGGGTCCGATACTCTGGCTCAATGAATAAGTAATATTTTAAATACCATCCAATGTCCTTAAGAAGCTGCTGTCTTGCAGCATATCCGTTTCTGCTGATAGGGAATATTTTGCTTGTGTTTCATCATCACACTAATGGAAGTCAAAAATAAATGTATGTGCTATTAATTTTCCTAATAATTTTACAAGGCAGCTTTGGCAAAAGTGGAACCTTTGCCAGCTCCTATCCCTTCTGCACTGCCCCTCTGGCAGAGCCAGCTCCACTCCAAGCTGTCCTAGGATGGGAAGTCTGCAGTGCCCACGGAGATGCTGTGGTGTTACTGTCAGTGGCTCACACCATATTTTGGGACTGGCACGCAGCAGGGACAGGGCTCAAGCACACAGGCGGTTCCACACAGAATCACATCCACTCTGGGAAGGCTCACTGGCATGAGCTCGTTATGGATCCTGCTGGATTTAATTAGCTGTTGACAATCAGGCTCTAGCTTCTTGCAGGGGTTGCCATGCAGAGCTCAGCAAGGAAAGGAAGCTGGATAGCAGCAAATGTAATTGCACTGGATCCATACAGTGCTCCATGGGGAAAAAGCATTTGCATCAGTGGTTGATCTCAGTAACTGGAGGGGAACGGTTTCCTGATATTCCATTTTATGGGCATTTCCAGTGTGTATCTCTGGCCAACACTTTACCTCTGGAGTCCCAGTCGATGTGGGTGATGTAGCTGGAGGCACCTTTGCAAATACCGACTCTTTTGCTGGTAAGCACATTGTAAATATCTACAAAGTTATCGTGGGAAGCCACAGCCAGGTACTTTCCTGATTCTGTAAGGAGGAGACACCGAGGTTATTAAAGGGTACTTCTAATCCTCTAATTAATACTGGTGTGATTTTCACCATGGCAGTGAATTCACCAGTCAGGGGTGGGCCTGTTACAGTGCAGCAGACAGCCACATGGAATTGTGAAGTGTTTAATGCGTGGAGCACACACAAAGCCAGCCTTCCTTTGGCACACTCAACCTTGTCTAGACAAGAGAAACAAACTCCAAATAAACACTCCCACCTTAACATCTGGTTGTACCTCGTGAAAACTTTATATCGGAGATCATCTCCTTCCTGTGGTGAAAAGAGACCATGTCCTCCACAGTGTCAGCATTCACCACCAGAAAACTGCCGTCGTTCAACCCGACCGCCAGGGCTTTCCCGTCGGGAGAGAAGGCACAGCAGCGCCCGCCTACACAAGGACACGGAAATGAGTCTCTCAAGGTTTGAAAACTGGGACTGAGAAAACCATCGATGAACTACAACTGACAGGTTTTTACACCAAGTCTAAAGTTTTAAAATAGATTTGTTATTTATTAAAACATCTATGTTGTAGAGAGCTGTGATGGATGCTTTGTTACATGGGAATGATCCCTCTGTACAGGGTGCTCTGGAGTTGACAGTGCTGATCCGATCCCTCTTGAAACAGGTTTATGTGAAAATACCACCTTCCAGCCACATTCTAAACACATCAATGACAGAAATAAAGCAAAATAAACCCTAAAACACTTACAGAAATGAAATCCAGGTGGAAGATTCAAAGACTCATTAAGGGCAGTGTAACTCTGCCTCAGAATTATTCCTGACCATACTCTCTCCTACAGCTACCCTCATTTCTCCCCAAACTGACCTCTCCAAAATATTTAACTCTGTTTTCCCCCAGCCAGTTAAAGATTCCTGTGCTCCAGATCTGTCACTGAAAATGAACAAAATTTCCTGAAGGATATCAATGAGTTAATAAAATAAGAGCAATTTTGAGAAGGCAGCATTCCAACATAGCTCATCTAATTTTGTACAGAGGATAGGGCAGGAAAAGTGTTCATTTTAGAGAAGTTGGTTTAACAGGTAAAGCTCACATTGGCACCGAAGGCTGACTGTGCTCAACATGCAGGAAATTGTACATTTGTCTTTATAAGGAAATTCTTTTATGTCAGCAACAAACATACCGGCCTAAGTATTCCTAGGAAGGAAAGTGATTCTGAGGTCAACTCATTCCCCTTGAAACTGGGGGAAGTTCATTTTATTATTATTCATTACAATAGATTACGGTCCTTTTTCTTCCTTCCCTTTGCACTGACTTGACACATGCCAAAGACAATTTATTTCCTGTGCTCCCAATTTCTTAATGACTGTGTCCTTTGCCTCCCCAGCTAATGCATGTGATGTGCCCTGAAAGCAAAGAGGGAGCTCTTACAGGAACAGAGGGATCCGGGGCTGCCCCAGGGCCTGGCCAAGGCACAATTACCTTTTTTGAGCTTCCTCACTGCCAGCATGCGGTGCTGCGACGAGAGCTCCCAGATGCGCAGCGTTTTGTCGTCGCTCACGGTGGCGCACACGGGCAGGAGAGGATGAGCTGCCAAGCCCCACACTTCTCCTTCCATATGGCCCTGGAGGAGAGCATTCCACACAAGAGAAAATAACGCACCTGGGGCTGTGTAAATATGTTCTAACCCTGCCCTGCCTCACTTTGCAAGTCCCAGGCAATAAAGCCTTCACCATCTCCTCTCTCCAAAGCTTCCCACATTCCGAAAGACCCAAACATTATCTCTGTCTCCCCTGACAACTGTCTAAAATATTCTTCCATAGTCCCCTCCATTATTACTAGCTGTAATTCCCGTTCTTCCAATACTCTCTTTTCCAAACTTGAGATGAACAGGGAACAGTTACACCCCAAACAGCACTTTATCCAGAAATCCTAATATTGGCTAATCCTCAAAGTTTATGTCCTTTTTTAGATCCTTGTTTGCACAACATACACTACTTCGTTTTAATCTTGCCTCAGATTCTCAGTTTTCCAACTTGTTAATCACTCTTCCTGCTTTTTTCCAGCTTTCCTTCAGCTTGCATACAGTTTGCTGGCACTGCATATCAAGGTCAAATAATTTCTTACTGCTCTCAATCTGCATTAGTGAATGAGCTCAATATTTTATAAAACACAACCTCACACATCTTGGTTAGTAAGGCAGTCATGCAGGCAAGACAGATTTGAAGGACTACTTAATGTGATCAATATTTACTGAAAAAAGAATACCAAAGAAACAGCGTTTTTGCAAAAAATACAGGAAATAGTTGGCTATGGAAGATCCATACAGTACCTGAACAAGCAGAGTCATAGGCCCACTTTTATCAATTTCAAGTATTTCTCCATTTTTAGTTCCTACCAGAATGTGCCCATGTCCCAGGCTGATGGCTCGGATGGAGGGGTTGTCTTCTAACAGTAAACCTGAAGAATGCAAGGTATTCATATTTTTTTAAAATTTCATATCACTTGCAGTTTATGTATAATTCAAATCTGTTTAAAATCATGAGCATGAGATACAACTGTCTGATCAAACTGCCAGATAGTCCATGGATTCCTTACTAATTCAGGGAGGGGAGTTTGTCTGTACTAGTGGCAATGTAAAGACTGATATTTTACTGCTTTAACAGTGACAGGGTCTAAGGGGCTCAGGAGTTCCAGCACCTCGGACTAATTCTGTGATTACAAGCAAATATCCCTTCCCAGGCTTCCACACTCAGGTCTGGGGAAGTTAACAGTTCTTTCCAAATCACAGGGCCCCTGCTCTCACCACAAGGAATGTGGCCAGCCAGGGAAAGTGGATTGACTTTGGAACTGCCAAACTCAAGGCTGGGGACATTCCTCCTGAAAATCACTTCACCAGTGAAAACAAAGCTCACTGTCATGAAATATAGGAGAGAATAGCAGAACAAACTATAAATGACAAGGAAGACAAGAAATACATCTTATATGGATCAAACCAGAAAATTCCAGCACAGAGTAAGTGGTGAGTTGCTGTTCCCTTTGGGTTCTGGTAAGATTTGACACCCAGCACTGCCCTTTTACCACCATTGTACCGCCCTCCATGCACACAGTCCTTATTAAAACTCACTGAAAAACAATACCTTTAGAACTAGCAGAGAGTGCTGCTCTTTTAATAGCATATGTCTTCAGACATCTCTCAAACATATCATCCCAAAGGGCCACAATTCCATCTTTTCCACCCGTTACAAAGCCCTGCACAATCACAGTAGGAAAACACACACAGATGTCAGCGCTCACAGGGGAAGATTCAAAAGAACATGTCCAAAGGCACAATAAAGTCTCCCTTGCATTTTATTCATGTGTCAAACTAAAAACACTGGAGCCTGTACCTATGAGGGAAAAATTCAAGTGGACAAGATTTAGCGTTGCTTTTCTAGGGTTATAGAGATTTACAACCATGTGGAGCACACACTGTTGTAAACAGGAATGCTGGACCAGGACATTCGCCTGCATGTGGAAATAAGCTATGGAAAAATGTGTTTCACCCTTAGAAGAGGCAGTAGCTGGCAATAACAGCTTCTCAAGTTATTCCAAATTCAATCGACTTAACAGATGCTTCAACCCGAGTTCTAATAATGCATCAGGGACCAATTCCCTCATTAATTCCCTGGGTAGATTATCTGGGCCAAGTGAATGCAAAAGAGCATAAATAACTAACCAACAAAAATCCAAGTGAAGAGGATGTTCAGTGCCAAGATCAAATAGAAAAATTGATGGGAAAGCTGGGAACAATCAATTAGGGCCAGAAAGGATTGAGCCACAGGGATCTTAATTGACCTTGATATATAAAAATGTTAATAGCTAACATTCTTCTCATCCTTTACTTCTACAGTTGAAACCATAACCTCAAAAGGGATATTCCATTATCAACATTATCTTCAAACTGCCAAGGGCAAAACTCCATCCTAAGCTCATTAATGTGATGCAAATAATACATTTTGTCATAATTTCTTTTATAGATGTATTGATGCAACTGGAGAAGAATTCTTTTGATATCTGGAATAGTTAACTCAAAACCCAAAACCTTTGGATATCTAAAGTCTTGACTAAGACACAGTGATAATACTGTTAAAAGATCGTGTTTCATATTATGGAAACTGCTAATGCACAATTATTTTTGGGATCAGGTTGAAGAGGCAACGAATGTTACCTGTTACTCTCCTACAATTCACACAAACATGAAAATGACACTTCTGACCAGAGTGAGAAATAAATTCTGCATTTTTAGAGGCCAAAAGCTGTTGGTCAGGTACCAGCACATGGAACAGGGTACTTACAAATCCAGGTCTATCAAATAACAGAACTCATTCCTGTTGGCTTTGTGATTTTAGTCACAAACGCCTCTAAAATCCGTGACCGTAACAAAAATCAAGATGAAGGAAGGTGGGAAATACCTTGTCCAGGGCGTGCATGGCAAACACAGGTCCATCATGGGCCTTCACTGTCCGCAGCAGCAGGGTCTCCTTCCAGATGTAGATGTCCCCAGTGGCAGCCCCAGAGAACACCAGCTCCTCCATGCGCCCGTACGAGACGCTCATCATCGTCTCCAGCTTCCCCGCGCTCCCAAACGTGCCCCGTTTGGAGGTGAAGCCTCCACCTGCAATATCAGCACAAGGCTTTTTCTATGTGGGATTGTAGCCACAGTGCTGTAAAGGACAAATGTTTGACCCCAAGACCTCCTGTAGCTGCCTAAGGTGCGTTAGATAACAGAAATCCAGAAATCAGTGCACAAGGGAAAAGCACAAAGGAAGTGAACCCAGCAATGACAGCTCTGGAGCAGCTCAGACCAAGTTTTCAGACTGTCTTTCCAAGCAAGAGATAAATTTGGTGTGGAATTGTGCAGAAAGAACTACTGCAACAGCTGGAAGAATGTTTTTTGCTCCTAACAGCTTCTGCCATGCTGCTTCTCTGCAGAGGTGACCACAACTAGAGGACTGGTTTAGATGCCCCCTGGCACCCTGAGCATTTGGCAGAACAAATGGCAGGGTTTGCTCCTCCTCTGGTTGTCAGAGAACCAAATCACCACAGCCTTGCTTTGGTTCAGAAAGCAGAAGCAGCCATAAGGCCCACGAACCAACGTTTAGAGGCAGAAATACACATAAAATTACAAAACATCATCTGCACTGGTGGCCTTGTGTCTGGGCTTCTCAGCTGCCACCAGACAGTCTCCACTGCACTGAGCAAATCTGAATTCAAAATACACCATGTTTATTGCAAAGAGACCATTCCTGGAGTAAGATGCTGTTTAATGCACATTTGCATCGTGGAATCCAGCAAACAGCAATGCAAGTCAATTTAATCCCTGCAAAAATAACCTAAAGATTAAAAAAAAAGGAGAAAAAAAATTTTTTAATCTGAGAGCACCTGAACCACTTGAATGCCTAAAGTACAGTACAAAGTGTAGGAAGCTCTGAGAATTACCTAATTTTGAGTATTCATGAAATGTGTATACAAATAAAAGTCCCGAAGAACGAAAAATCCAGTCCTGAATATAAAATACCCTCAATCAGAACCTGATTTTCTGGGAGCCAAGGATGCTTGCTCAGGAGAACTCCTTAATAGTATGACTAGAGTTTAAACACAATTAGCTGGAAATTCTTTCCAAGGAGGAAGGAATATTGTGACATTTGCTGATTCAGAGGTGGCTTTTCACTCCTTTAATATTTTGGAAGCTGGAAAAGTGCTTCACAAATAAAGCAAATTCTTAAACTGAGAACATGATGTTCCTGTATGAAAAATACACACAAATTCTCATGTAAATTAAATAGAGTATTCAGTACAGTACCTGTTTGCTGCCAAAATTTGATGTGCTTCATCCCAACTGTGACTAGTCTGTCCACATGATGTGGATTACACTTCACTACAAATATTTTATCTTTATGGCCCCTGCAATAAAGGTAGAAATTTTAAAAGCTTGGCAAAAGATGACTTAACATTTCAAACTAATTAAATCATTGATATAAATCATTTCCCCATCTAACAAATGGCTTTGTACTTTATTTCTAATCTGCAAGGGCTTAGTCCTGGGAGCTTGCCCCACAGAGCTGGCACAAGGAATTTGAGCATACACCACGTGGAGAGTACAGAAATGGGAATAAAATTCTCTCCCACTGAATTTCAGCTCATTTAAGTCGTAACAAAGGAGCAGGCAACAAAGGTCAAGGCAATTAAGAGAAGACATAAAGGTCAACCTAAGTATTTAAATGGATGAGACCTCAATAAATATTAAAAGATACTCTGACAGGAAAAATGAGGAAGTGATTGATCTCTGTGCTTCAAGAAGGAAAATAAAATCACAAATTATAAAATTATAGTGTAGGAAACAGTTCCTTCATCAGCACATGCACCTCCAGGTTTAATAATTAAAGTTAAGCTTGTTGATGTATTTATGGGAATTTACAAGCTTGGGTTTTATCATGGCAAAAAATATTCCCAGGTGTAAAGCATTAATTACATCCATGTCAATGTTTTATAAACCCCACCAAAGCAGGAACCATGAGCTTTTCAACATGCATCTGCAGGTTCTGTGCTAGGATTAAGTCACTTTTTCCTGACAGGCTCAGCAGATCTGGAAAATCACGTGGTTCTGGAACTCTTCTCAGGCTCAGGATTTCCTTTTAGTGGATCGGTCTGGATGCAAACCAGTCCTGGCCACCTTCGACATCTGCAGCATATCATCCTGCAGTGCAGAAGTGTTTGATTCCAACTTACTCAACAAGGATTTTAATGAAATTAGACAGGAGGCTGGAGAGCCAGGACAGGGAAGCATGCTGTATAATTTAGCTCTGAAACAATTAAAGCAAATTAATGCGTTCTGAATGTTGCAACAAAAAACCTGAGAAGTCATGCTGAGATATATCAGTCTAGAAAGATTAAACAAAAAGAACATTCACAAAAAATAAATATAACTGCAGAATAAACATAGTGAGTGCCTGTATATGGTGCATGGACACCTCAGTTTTCAGGTTTGTATGGGTTCATGTGATTGCAAGATGTTCTTACATTCTCGTGTGCAAAGGCCACATGAGGGGTTTTGTTTCTCTCTCTCTCTGTCCTCCTACCAGAACAGGGGACTTGCCTTTAGGCACTGCTAAAATCTAAACAATAGTTTAAATTGCAACATTTTAGAAGATAAATTCATTTTTTCTGCTCTCTGTGAGGACAGCGCATATTTTCAAGATAACAGATTAGCAGTAATAGATACATTGGGCACACGCAGCATTACGTGGTGAAAAGAACCCGAGTGCTCCATGTTTTATCTGTCCTGTGAGCACCAGCAGCCAGGTAGTGACACAGCTCATCGTTATCTTGTTTTTAAAAGCTTAAAGGTCAGCACAGGAATATATAAAGTATTTCTTTGCTTGCGACTCAAGCACAATCTGTCTGGGGACAGCAGAACCGGGATTGCAAAGCCCAGGAAAATGTCACGTTTTACAACATAGACAGGGCGGTTGCTAAGCAAAGCCTCCAGCACAGATTTTAAACAGGATTTCAAACCTCACTGCCTAATAAACTGGATGTCTGAGATGAAATTGTGTAGCTAACAGATTGTGATACACACACGGAGCAAAATACGGATTTCTTCAGTAATGGTACACTGCTAACGGAAAGTACCGCCACCAGAAAATCTCATTTCTTCTGCAACGTGTCACCATATAGTAATTAATTACTTTTCACAGACACTTCTTTGCAGCCATACTAACAATTTCTACTGAGCTACATTACATGGTTGCAGGGAGCATACGGAATCCTCTCCTTGCCTTTCTGGTACATGCATCCACACTCACAGGAATTCTGCTCAATCCCAGTGACCAGGGGAGCATTTGCTTTGTCCAAGGCTGAGACAGAAACCAGGTTCTCAAACAGTTTGATTCTTCTACACTGAACAACTATTGTTACAATCCAATACTTGAGAAAAAAATAGAAAACATGTAACTTTAACCCATTTCTCTTCCCAGCACTGGTCCCTTCAAGCAATCACAAAGGACTCTTCCCGGTCGGGTCACTGGCTGAGCTCTCAGCTGGCAATCTAAAAAGCAAATAGCTCAGAAAAAGCAGACTCAGAAGAAAGGCAGGATCAGCAGTGCTTGAAGAATATGTATCGAGATCAGAGGGAACTCTTTTTTCTTTTTTGAAAGTGATGGAACCCAGCATGTCATCGAATGCATAAAGGAAGTGACACCTCTGATGACTTCTGCCCTGAGTCAGGACATAAAACCGGGAGAAAATATTAAACTTCGCCTGAAAAGCCCAAAACAGGCCACAGTACCAACGTATTCTGCTCTCCCAGCAGAAAGGCTAAGGAACTCCTGACAGAAATAGTTCACAGGAATTCCAAGCACTGGGCTGTGCATCACCAGGTTTTAAATCTGAGTATGTTGCTCTGAAACACCATCCTGTTTTCAGACAGGAGTTCTGCTTTATTTCTTTGTTCATAGGAAAAATGTGGATGATGCTATTCAGAACAAAGTAATCAGAGGGGACATTTTAAACTGTGGGTATTCTTACCTGGTTGTTGCCAGCTTTTCTCCCTTTTTCCAGTCCCAGAACACAATGGCATGATTATCATCCAGGCCAACAGATGCCAAACATTTCCCATCAGCTGTACAGAAGCAATACTGAGTGTTAAAGGTGCTAAGGCTTTAGCTGAAAATGTAACAAGCAATGAAAACAACAATTACATTGCAAACTGAATTTCTAATGATGTATTATAAATGAAGCAAAAAAAAACCCCAACTAATAATTTGAGAGATTGGAGCTCAGATCTTTCCTAAAGGCAGACACAAAACATTCCTATGTGTAAGTACAAGGAAAATAGGGAGGATCAAACAAGGCAATGAAAATCAGTTTCATAAAGCCCAAGCACTCTAAATTCACACTGCATTTTATTTGAAATATTTCTGATCAGATGATGCTTCTTCTCTTTTGCTTAAATGGTGCAGAGAATTATTAGTATATGAAATGTTCATAGGCAGGGTGATGAAACTATAAATATGGTATAAAATTTTAAGGCTAAAAATAACTGCTGGCTATCTTCTCCTTTACTGCAGGAGAGACACAGCAGTACTGACAATGAAAGGAAGGAAAGCCAGAACAGAATATCATCCATAATTCAACAGTACCCAGGCACCCTTGCCACGCATGTGAAATAATGATAAACACAGCCATCTCTATCAAACTTTTACAGACAAACTTCTGTCCTGAAATTCTAAAAAGTTTATAAACTAAGCCATAATTACTGCAGTTTATGACAAGACAATTGAACTTCATAGGGTGTCGGAGGAGCTGATCACCTGCTTGGTTTTTTTAACTGAAGGAAAGTTAAAGCTGGAAGAAGCAGAGCTGGGCAGAGACTGAACAGGAGCACTGATCTGGGAATGTGCTTCTCGTAGAAGTGAATGGTGTGAAGGACTCTGGGCTTGGGCATACTTGACTTGAAGAAGAAAAACAGAGTAACTGGTATGAATTATTCCATCAGAACTACTCCAGAGTTCATAGGGCTGAATAAGTTCACACAGACTTCAGTGACTGAGTTCTATTAGAAGCAAGTCAAGAAGGAGAAGGGGAATTTTGGAATGAGGAAAAGAATTCACGGCTGAACGAAAGAGGACCAGATGGAAGAAGCAGAACTAGGCAGGAAGGAATGAAGTTAAAATACAGGACAGGAAACCAAAACTCAGTTTATTTAAAAAACCCCAAACAACAACACAATTTAAACTTTATTCACTTGAAACAGGAGGTTTTATGCACTAATATGGACTACACCCTCCAAACAATATCCCAAGGTTTAGACGTTAAATTAGCCACCAGAGGGCACAACCAAGCACTGCAGGAATAAAATGATCGTCTTGGAATCACAGCGTCATGAGAAGGCTCATACCAGAGGGATCCAGCTTTCAGAAATGGGCAGCAACAGATGTTTTAGAGAGGGCGTAAGGGCAGAGAGAACTGGGGGAATAGAGTCAGCTGCTGCATCAACTTCAGCCAGAAAACTTTGGGAGCTTTGGGTTTCTTTCTTTAAGCTCCAAATAGTGTGACTTGAACCTAATTCTGAAATCTCTGTTTTTAAGACAATGTAAACCCCCTATCACAGGGCAGTGCAGCCTCTGATCCTGCAGGGAGGTGTATATTTGCTCAGCCCTCTGTCCCTGTCTGTGCCAAGAATCCCAACTAAAGCCAGTTAGGAATGCAGTGTGTGCATTATTCTTGGAGTCAGGTCCTAAAGCAGCACTCTGATGTTGAGTGGCTGCTACTTTTACAAGACATTCAGTATCTTTTTACAGGTTTATGCCAACAGACTATTTGTCCAGCTTATTCTTTACAGGTATATGGGTTCCAATACCCAGAATATTCCTACTCAGACAGGAATTTACTTGGTGTTAAAAATGCAAACCACAAAGTATTTTCAAACATAGGAACGTTTGTTCAATTAAGGATCTTAACAAGAAGTTTTTTGACATCGATGCACACAATGTCAGTTAAATCATCCTTATCCATTTTCCCTCCTTCTGGCACTTTATCTTGAAGAGAGTGAGCTTACACACCGCAGTGGGTCAGCAATTTCAGATTTGAATTCCAGCTCTTGGATGAGCACCAGGGCTCCTCTCCTGACGACTGAGTTCCACAGATTTATCTATTCTTTCGTATAGTCTTGTCTTATAAATGTGATCTACATCCTAATGAATTCTTACCACATTTCTGGAGAGCAGAATATGAAATAAGTTATGTTTAATTGAAAAAAAATCAGATCAAATAGAGGATAGTTCAGATAAAGTAATCTTTTTTTTTTTTAAATAGAAGGGAAAATGAATTTTCAAGCCCTTTTATAAAGATGCAGAAGTATTTAAGTCCCCACCATATGGATGATATTCTTCAGTGCTGCACACAGGAATTATCCCTTAAAAACTGAGACAGCTTAGGGCAGCCAGCTTGGAAAGACAAGTGGGAGAGACAGCAGACAACTGCTTGTCATATTTACTTCTTCTGTAAACTCGCTGAAAAATGTGGCAATTGTTAGCAAATGTGAAGAACTGGATGAGCCCAGAGGTGACATTTCCAACTCATTTACATGCTTTGAGCCACCATCCTGTCTGCTTTAAAATTCTCACACCACCATGTATCAGTGACCAGAATTCCAGCTGCACACTCGGTATTATCTATCAGACACCACCAAAATCAATCATTGACCGAGTGACCATAGGCCCACGACTGACTTTAGCACATGCACTATTTTTATCCCAAGTCAGCAGGCTTCCATGTAAAACTGGTACTAGCTGTAATTTTACACCTCTTTGAATTAACATTTCTTCACAAGGACTGCTTGTTAATTAATCATTTAGATAAACATAGGCTGTGGCTTACCTGAAAAATCCAGTGCACACACTCCTCTCTGGTGCTGGCCTTTGAGCAATGACAAACATTTCAGGGTCTGGGTGTCCCAAACATGGATAGCAGCATCTCTTCCAACCTGAATCAGAAGGTTAATTGGGATCTCTGCCCACACAAGTTCAAAGCACACCAATAACAGTAATTAGCACTATCACATCTTTAAAACACTACAGAGGTAACTACTTTGTCATGTACCCTATTTTCGCTTTTTCAAGATTTATTTTCTCTTTCAGAGAAATATCAGTGGATGGTCTCTAAAACTATCACTATTCAGCAGAATATTCACGGTATCATTTATCCTGATGCCTGAATGTATATGTATACACTGAATACATCATATTCAGTACGAGATATCAGGAAAGAGCCCAACAGCTTTTATCTGAGCAAGGCTGTTGAAAGCTCCTACAGCACAAAAATACTGCAACTGAGTAATAAAAGTCCAAAACCCTCTAGGAAGTAGACAAAATACAGCTCCTGCGTTTTACAGCAGGAGTTCAGAGTGAATGTAAGATTTTTGAAGGCCACAGCACAAGACTGGCAGTGTTTACGTTATACTGGAATGGTTTCATCATCATCTCCAACAGTTTTGGCAGGGAAATAGGAAACAACACTCAGCTTGCCTGGACTTAGGAGGAAACACTACATTTATGGAAAAAGAGAAGGGTGTTGTTCCCAATTACATATATAAATACTATTGCTATCACTTTGAGCTCCCCACCTGCCCAGTAGCCACATAGTCTTTGACGGGGTGGATGCTGAGGCTGAGGATGTCGTCGTCGTGGCCGAGGTAGAGCCGCTGCGAGTGCTGCTGCCGGTTGTAGACGACAGCCACGGCGGCGATGTGATAAACCACTTCTCCCGCCTGCGTGTAGAACAGGTTGTTCCTGCAGTCATAGCCCCTGTACCTGCAGCAAACACCAAACACCTCGTGGCTGCCCCAGAACTGCTCGGGAAATCTGTTACACGTCATTTGTGCGTTAAAGGAAAGGACTCCTGTGGTGACAGCTTGAGCTCAGAAGTATCACAGAGACTGCTCCTACCAAGAGCAGGAATTCAGGAATCTTCTCAAGGCTTACTTTGCACTCAATTCCTAAATCAGCACTGATTTCACAAAAAGGTTGTATCATTTACATAGAACTGTGTCCAGGTAAGCTTCACCGGGAACTGGATTGGAGCACAAATCTATCAGGCATTTTAACAAATCACAGCTATTACAAGCAATTAACAGAGGATCTTTGCTCCAGGAAACATCAGGGGTAGTGAGCAACAAGTACAAAATGTCATTTCATAAAACTCAACATTGATGTATTATTTCTCAGTGTTATAAGCTTCCCTTGTTCCTTAACAAAGAGAATCATGGAATGGGCTGGGCTTGAAGGGACCTTATGGATCATGCAGTTCCACCCCCTGCAATAGGCAGAGATATCTTCCACTGGACCTGGTTGCTCAGAGCTCTATCCAGCCTGAAATACAACTGAAAATAGAAAATCTGTATCTGATGTTCTAAGAATTACCACAGTAACAACAACAAACAAATCAGTTGTGGGTAAGCACCAAAAACTGCTTTTCTTATGCTCTGATATGAATTGTTAGAACACCCCAGCAACGTTAATCAATCAGAAAAAGCAAATCTTATCTGATGTTACTCTACCCATGTATAAACTGCAGCTTCAAGCTGTCCTCAGGCGCTCGCTCTCTCTTAAGGAAGGGCACAGAATGGTTTTTCTCTTTACTTTGCTGTTTCAGCTGAGGTAGGTCTTCTTTGTAAACCTAAAGAAGAAGTGTTAAAGTTAACTGCATGTCTCTGGTTTTCTAAATATTTGTATATGTGAGTGAAAGTGACTTTAAGCATGAAATTCAATATATGCTAATGTGATGTTCAGTGGCTCCACTGCAGTCAGGCACTATTGTTCCCACCCTTTAGATGATGATATATGTTTTCTGGACATTGCATTCCCCTGACTGAGTGGCCCAGAACAGCAATCTGGAATAGCAGCAGCAGGGTCTATTTCTTCTAGAAGATTCCAGTGTCACTTAGTGAAAAGGAATGTACATGCTGACTGGAAGTTTCTAGGTGTTTTTAAATTTTATATGTGCTTTAGTGTCCAAGCTCAAAGCTGAGCAAGAAGAGCTGATTCTGTCTCGGGATTATGGTGAAATACACAGGAATCAAAACCACTTCAGTGATCTGCCAACATGTCCAGCATCCCAAAGTACAATTACAGCTCTATAAATACACAAAATACTTTCCATTTAAACATTTCAGAAATGCTAAAACTCTGTGGAGCCACTCAAAGTGTTTGACGCATCCTCAGAGCTGTAGCCCCAAACAAAATGCATTACAATGCTGAAATGTAGCTTCAGTGTTTGTTTTCTGTGCCTACATTTCTTGGACAAATGGCCAATGAAACCACCACTCCCACAGAAGTCTACCTGACTTCCAAAATGCAACATTGGATCTTTGTAAGAAAGGAAAAGAAAGAAACAAACTCAGTGAAACAGAATACTGGGGCGTCATGTTCTGATGCATCTCAAAATGTAGAATCCTCTCTGCTGCTTCAGCCATAACATTAAAAACAAAAAAACCCCAAACCTCAATCCTCAAAATAAGATTAATGGTTTTATTTCCCTGTGCCTTTGTCAATTATTTCCTTTAATGAAATGCCAAGTGCAGCTTCTGCTTGGGGCTGTCTCACACTTCCTATATGAGATGCTATTTTAAGTTGTTTCTGGTTTTCCATGCATTAACTTGCCTGGAATATGGCTGTTTAACTGCCTACAACGATATTGTCACTCGTAGTTTTTAAACCCAGACGTCCTTTTTGACACACAGACAGCGTGGAGGAGGATGATGACTGATTTGAATATAGATGGAAAATCAGGAGGAGGAGGAGGGGAGGAGGAGGATGGGACCAGCATTCCAGTGAAACTCGGAGTAAAAGAGAGGGGAGGGAGAGAGTTTGACAAAATCTCTGTTTCATTTGCCAATCATGATTGATCTCTGTAATAAACAGGTGAAAGAAGCCGTTGGCGGAAGGACCTATGCAATTTATTATTTCTAGAAAGTGAGGTGAAAAGATAAAGGATGCCCTTGCCTAAAGACTGGAATATTAGAGGAGAACTTCCCACATTCCAGAAAGCAGCCCCATGTCAGCCATTAAATCCCTTAAATCAATATAAACCAACCTATTCTGTGATTTTCCCCCTTAGTACAAGATCCCAGTCCTGCTCTAAGGAATTTCTGACCTCTCCCCATTGCAGCTAGAGGTCATTGGACAAGGGGCCAGGCAATACTCAACTCATAGCGATGACTGCCCTGAAATCAGGTTCAAGTGACTTCTAAATAGAACCCCAGTCACAGAATGGTTTGGGTTGGAAGGGACCTTAAAGATCACTTAGTTCCAACCCCCAAAACACTTTTAAATTATTTTCTCCAAACCCTTTCAAATTCTCATCTCCAGCTCAAGGCTTTATGTATATTGGTTGCATAATCAGCTGAATACCACCAGAGTAACTGAGAGCAGTCTGTGAGTCAGCAGTAAACTTCTTTTTGCTGAATAGTGATGGGAACTTGCCAGGTAGTTGGCAGTGTGTGTTATTTCACACTCACCTGGCGATCATAGTTGATTTGAGCTTCCTGCTCAATGTCAGAATCCAGCTCTGGCACATCGGATAAATCTGAATCTGATTCCTCACTGTAGGAATCAACACCAGCCTCTGCTTTATTAAAAAAAAAAAAAATCAATATATTGAACACATGGAATCACAAGAAAATAGTTAGTGACGTTTTTATATAATTTAGACTATGGGCAAAGCAGTATTCAAGAAGTTTCAAAGCTGCTCAAGCAGCTTGTAAAAGTCACGGGGGCTGACTGAATGTGTCAGGCTTCATTTCTGTCTCTCCTGTTTCCCTGCCCGGGGCAGGAAGGTGGCAGAGAGAAGGAAAATCACTGAGCAGTTACTGGTACAGTTCCAGCACCAGAGAATTTTGCTTTCTGGCTCTGGAGTGCAGACACATAGAAATGGTAAATAAAAGCTTCCACTGACCACTCTTTGTGCTTAAAATATTTGCTGTAATGTAGATGTTTTACCATACTGTACATGTACAGAGCGAAATTTTGCCCTTTTGCTGCAGGGAATCCAGATTTCAGCAACCACCATGCCACAGTTCATATAGCTTTGGCAGGATATTATAAGGATCATGAATAGAACAAGAAGAGTATCTGAAGTACAGCTATTGCTAGAATATGAGATATTTGTTGAGAAATATGTGAGATTGCATTGAAAAGTAAAATTAAACAATTCAACACGTGTAGTGTGACTTCAGAATGCAAGTTAGATGGCTAAGGTTGAAAATTTAATTATCCAGTCCCTCTGAATGTCTTCTTTCACACACTTTGAGGAATGTTACTTATGTATTCCCAAACACAAATATTGCAGGCGGCTGCAGCAGCTTTTAATGTGGCCCAAACCAAGACTTGGCTTTGAGAAGTCAAATGTCCCCAAAATGCTGAGCATATGCAATTTAACAGAACTATAATTTTTTTTTTCTTGTTAATACATTAAAAGCTCTTCCAGCAGTGCTGCATTCTCTGCTGATTAAGTTTAGTAAATACTCGAGCAGAAATGATGTTTACCTTGTGGAGATGCTTCCAGGATGCCATTGGTTATCCCTTCTGGAACAAATCTCCACTGAAAAACGGAGTGATCAGCACCTCCCGTGCTCAAAACCCACTGGAAATCATGGGACCAGCGCACATTGGTGACATGGGCTGAGTGGCCAACATATTTCCTGAATTTAGCTCCTAAAAACAAGAAGAGAACTGTTGGTATGTAAGGGGGAAAAAAAATAACCTTGTAACTAATGAAGTTAGGCTCCTAATAGAAACACACACTTGTGAAATCTGAAAACCAAAAAATACTCAAATGCCTCATCTGATATTCTGATACAAAAGTAATTATAATACAAAGATAAGTGGCATAAAATAATATGGACAGTATCTTCAGTTGCCAGAAAAGTACTTTAATCTTGGCAGGAACTACCAGACACACACAAGGTTTAACTTTCCCCCTTCTGGCCATGAGTGCCAGTGTTAACTCAACCCACGCATTACACATTTCCTAAGAACATAAATTTTGAAAATACACTGAGATGTGATATCAAATTAAACACTGAAGCTCACAGAAAGGCAAAAGGTTGTTTGATTTGGATTGCTGGCTTTATGATTGGTACAGTTCAAATCCTGAGGGAGCAGCCACACACTCTCTACACTTCTGAAAACAACTACACAGAGAGAGTTAAAGCCTGGTCTCTATATCCATTAACACTCACAGGAATTGTGCACACACTGATTTGAATTATACACCAAAATGAAAAGCCATCATAGAAAATACACTGATACAATGTTGAGGTAAATATTGCATTTTTCAGCCATACAAAATTCTCTCTTACCTTTCTTTAGGCACGGAAACCTGAATAATTTCACCAGTCCAAAGTCATCACCAGTCACCAGCACGGAGCTGTTGTAATTCCCATCCACAGAGTTGACATCTGTAATGTTCGTGTATTTTGGCCAAATTCCGCTCACTTCAGATCCTATCACACAAGTCCACGAGGCCCAGTGAATTCCTTTGATCTCATCTTTGCTCGTTAGATGCTTCCCAGCTGAAAACATGCAGGTGAATAACCAATTTCATAATTTGCTTTTTAGAAACTGTTTCTGTTCGTCACATTTATCTCTGTATTCTAGTTGTGATTAATTTTTAACCTCAATTAAGAAGAGTCACAATCTTCTTTAAGTTACTATAATCTCTCATTTGTGCTGTTTGAGGACATCATACAATCTGAGGAGTTCTAATGCAGCTGCATTAGAAATAATTAGAAAACTAATGAGAATTAGTATGCTAATAGGAATTAGCACGCTAAAAACATACAAAAGTGGAAAAACTTCAGAATTCCAAGTCACTTCTACCAAAGAAATGCCTTCAGTAGAAAGGACTGTGAATAGCATGAATTCCTAGAACATTTTCAAGTGCTAGAAGGTCAAAACCACTAATTTTTAAATCATGCTTGTGTGCTAGTAGGAGTTTTTCGTCCACATTATCTTAAGTCCCTGAAATGTGAGCACTGGGTCAGTCATCCATTCTGTGATACTTTTTACTTACAGGGACTGTTTTAGAGTTGATTGAAGGCTGCCAAACTAGCTCAAAAGAATCCAAAATTTCATTCCTAAAGCTCTCTTCTGCAAGAGTTTCCTTTAAATATTAGAAAGCATTCTCAAACAACAGTGAGAATAGGTCAATTAGTTATCAGTGTTGTTTCTACTAACAAGCTCTAACATTGAGAACCTCAGCAATTCGAGCTGACTCTAACAGTTCTCCTACTTTTAGTTACATTCTTAAAAGCATTCTGATCACTAACAGGAATGATTCAGCATTTGAAGGAAGCACAACAAGGACAGAGGGGCTTTGGTAGTTAACTGAGAGCGAGTCAACCTGTAAAAGTTGCTATGAAAAAAATATGTAATTTACACAGCAGAGCCAGCTTTTCCTTAAAGCTGAGGATATTCAGTGAGTACTGATTTAAAAAACAAGCAGTGGGTATTTCTCTAAGTTCCAGCCAGGAAACTCCACTTGGAGCTATAATATCTATATCTTACTTGTGGTGTTCTCTTCAAACCACAACCAAAATTTAATTGTTCACACCATGAGCTCCTTGCAAACTTACAGGGCATCTTGTAGAAGAGCCTCTCTCCAGCACCGTCATTGGTCTGCAGGAACTTGCTGTCCACAGACCAGTCGATGTGAGTGATGAAACTTGAGGATTTGTTGCATTCCCCGATCTTTTTGTACCGCTGGGCGACGGCGTAGATGTCCACGGGCCCGTCGTTGGAGCCCACGGCCAGGTAGGAGCCATCCGGGGAAAACTTCATCTCATGGATCACCTCCTTGCGGTCCTTGATGTGAACCACCTCGGTCATGTCCCTGCAGGAGCCAGAGGTGAGAACGGCAACTGGAAACCCAGGAACTTGCAATCCACAGATAAGGAGACAGATGCACTGAATAATTTGTACAACAAAAATCAGATTTCACTTTAAAAATCGTTTTTTTGTGGATGACTTCCTATTGCTTCCATTGGTTCTAAGCACCTTTTAAAGCAACAAATATAAACCATGCTGCCTGTCCACAATGTTCTTCATTCTCTTCACCTGCTCTAATGAAGTACCGCTAGTAGCATCCAACCCAGATTTATTTAGATACATTATGTAAGTATATCTTTTAAATCCTGACACACAGCACTGTTAAAAGCAAGAGTCCTGAAAGGAGAAGCATTCCTAACCCAAGACAGAGATTTCTAGGAGGCATCAGACAAATTAGCAAGGACAAGATTACTGGGAGACAAAGAAGATTAACTTCTTTAGAAAAATAGTAGTCGTTGGGAAGGCTTTTAAATTAATATGAACAGCTCACTTAAGTTTTGTTAAAGTCATTAAAGCAGAGCATTACAGGGGTTTTCCCAGGCTTTTCCCTCCTATCAGCTAGGAGTTCCAAGTATTTTAAGTATATGCTTGGCAAACATATGGAGTAATGGCCAGGAGCAGGTAAACACTCACAAGTATCAATTAAAACATCTTTTGTGTTTTGAAATCACACTGGGATCTGGCTATTTCACTCTATGGTCAATTTAATGTTTTATCTGCTTTTGTGTGCCCTCCATAACAGCATTTCAGACAGAAAATGCCTAAGATGCAGCCATGCGAAAAATGCCTTTCCTCTAACACAAAAAGCAGAATTCAGGTATACCTTGAAAGTACTTAAAAATGTCTTTTGGTCACCAATTATTTGCCTATTATTTTTCTCTGTTATGCACATTTCTTCTCACTAAATACCTGCATAATTTCAGACTACAGGAAAAGAGCCAAACTTGAAAACCTTAAGTTTTATCAACACTATTACTAAGAACTAACATTTTGAAATTAAATAAAGCATAGGTTTTCTCCTCACTGCCAAACTACCACCTCTTAGAAGCGATATGGATGCATCTGCAATCATCATTGCTTTTTTCTGGTAAAATACCCAGTGGTTTTCTCATCTTACCTTACTCTGAGGACAATGAAGGAGCCATCCTTCATCCCAAGTGCCAGCTGGGATCCGTCAGGACTGAAGGACACGCTCCGCACGGCCTCTTCCATATTACAGCGAGCGATCAAGGCATGGTCAGCAAGGCTCCACAACCTGCCCCAAAGGGAAGGGAAAGTAGGAGGGGGCTTTTCCTGACTGCCCAGGATTTGGGTGTCATCAAGAGCAATGCCAAAGGTCTAACTCAGTAAAATCACTTGCACCCACCCCTTGTGTTAATATTGTGTAAAGGACTGAGTTTCTTTCAACCTGAACACATAACGTGGTAGAAGAAAACAAAGTGAAGCTCAATTACATCATCATTTGGTGTCATTTCCAGACTTATCTGATAGAATTCCGCAAAATGAATAAGAAAAAACGCAGCTTCTGTAGACAGGAAGGGTCAGTGCAGCTCTGAGTGAAATTTTCACTGAAAGCAACACTCAGAGAACATCAACATTCCAACCACAGGGAAGATCTTCTTGTCCTAACTCTGAACGAGCTAGGAGACAAAACTGCATATTGACGCCCTGATTTACAGCAGTGCAGTTAAAAGGAATCAACCACTAAATGATGTCCTAAGGTAAAGGCAAATAATGCCCCCATATTTTTCTGAAGGAATGGAGGGAGCCTCCCAGATCACTACAGGCTGGTTAATCAGACCTCAGTAGTCTGCAAAACTTAGAAATTTACAGAACAGTTTAAAGAATGGGGAAAAATGCATAAAAGATCTCTCTCAGGGTAGAGAAATTAAGCCAACAATACCCATTTTGAGGACAGTCATAAATGCAACGTACTGGTAAAATCTTTGGTAAAATATGAGAATTATGAATCAGCAGATGTGATTATGTGCTAAACTGGACAAAAGGACAATTTGCGCAAGAACTGTAATGTGACACTGGACCAAGCTGTAGAGCAAAGCTGGACAGAAAGGAATGCTCAAGCTGGATGGGAAATACTACTGAGAGTCCTAGTACAAGCTTTGGAACAGTAACAATTTCTGCTTCCACTGAAGACACTGGCACAAAGAGTGTGGGTGCTGCTGTGCTCTGCTCTGTGCAGGGAGCTGGGAGGCACTGGGAGCACAGGAGGCTCCAAAGGAGAAAAAGTTCTGTTGTTGGCACTAGAATAAACAGTATAAACACAACTTGGATGGAGCTTGAAAAGAAGGTGGAAAATAAATGAATGTGGGACATTTAAACTGGTTTCAAAGACAAACCAGAAGCAGGATCAAGAATCTTGCAGCCTCACAAGGCAGAAGCTGTGAGCCCAGTACAACAAGGAATGAACCAGGAAGGCTTTGGAAAGATTTTGAAGGAAACACGAGGATGCAATTGTTGCTCCAAAATGTTACTTCCACATAAATCAGTTTGTCCAATACTCTGGAAGCCTAATTGCAATACATGACAGTCTGTTCAGTAAATGCAATAAATAACTCTCTATGCCTTCAGCAAATGATAATTTTTCCCTGTTCCTGTGGCAAGAGACAGGGAGCAGGCAGCTTTCCTAGCTGAGATGCTTTGCTTTGGAAATTTAAAATGTAAGAAACCTATATTTGGCTAGAGCCTTCTCTCAGCTGGGCTAGGGAAAAAATACAGTAACTCCCCTTCTCATTTAGACATCTCAGACACAAGAATATCATCTGACTCACTAAATACTTTTATTTCTAAACCAATTTAGATTTATATTATATACCCACTCTTTGCAAAATAGTGCAATAATCAAATATTATGAAAAATTACCCAATGAAGTGCAATACAGAAACATCCCTGTTGATGCAATTTTAGTGTTACAGAAAAAGTGTAGGAAAGTCCTTCTGCGTACTTTTTGATCTTAATCGAAGTGTTTATATATTTTACTGGAATTCCTCACATGAAGCCTATAATCTATAAAAAAATCCCACTAGGATTCACACACTCTCTAGTGCCCAAACAGCTCAAAGATGTGCGATGTAGGGCAGTAAAATCCCTGCACACTTGAGAGAACGGCACATCCAAGGGCATCAGGGATATCATAACTGCTCCAACAGTGATCAGAATGGTCAGAGCAGCACTAATCAAGGTTTGATGCGCACACAGATCCTGCAGTGCTTCCTGGAGGGGCACGAGCTGGGTCAGCCTCTGAGTCAGCAGCACCTTCCCCAGCTCCAGGAGCTGAATTACTCTGCTCAACAAGAGATGAGCCCAAGACAAGAAATCCCATCTTAGTGGGGCTTATTGGCTTGAGGGCAGGGCAATGCTAATACCAGCTTTGCAGCCCTTCCTCCAGAACTGAGCTGCATCCTGACAGGACACTTGTGTCTGTCTGTAACACTGGGCAGGCAAACCTCAGCAGAAGAGACCATTCATGCACTGTATAAACTGAAAGAAATAATCCTCCTGTAGGAAGCAGGGAAAAAACAGGACTGTAGAGAATAACTGGCAGTTCTGCTGGTTTCACACTTGGATTTTAATTGGGGTTAGAAAGAGATGAGGGATGGTAGGGATAGGAAACTAGTACAAGTGAAAAGATTGAAAGGGAGGAAGAAAGAAATTCCAGCTGAGCAGCAAGGCTCAAGGCAGAGGTGAATCATAATGTGCAGTCTGAAGGAGCATTAATCAGAAGCTGGGTGTATGGTAGGAGATGGATTTTTCCCACTGAAATAGGGCCAAAGGGTAAAATCTGCATCTATGTTTCCAAAGTTGTCTAGTAGTCCCTAAAAACTGCAAATCTCTGGTAATGGCCTGGGGTTGATTTATAAATATGCAATCAAATCATCTGTATAATACAAAAAGCACTGAAATAGGTTTGGAAAAAAACCTGATGGAGAAGTTAGAAATCAGGATAGCAGAGTCAGTAGAAACCACTGAGCAGGACATCAGGGGAAAACCAACTCAGGCCTGTGCTGTGCTGCAAGGGTGGAACCACCACCAGAGGTAGGACTTGGGAGAGTGCCAAAACAAAGCCAGGTCTCCCCAAAACCTCTCCAGTAGCTTTGGCACTCAGGAAAATCTCCATCTCTTTAATCACAGGTAAATAATGAGCTCCACTGGGCAGAGCTCATGCTTAGGTGAGAACACACAGCAGCTCTGTGGGTGTGGACTCAGGAAGAGTCTAAGCTGGACCTCCAAATTCTAGAGTCAAGTCTTACTAAGCACAATAAAATACCTTTTTTTTCCCCAGAGGCTTATCAATTTGCTAAATTTTAATAGGGACAAGAAAAAGGAACATCCTTCACTTTGTAACAATGTCCACAAATATGAGACAAAATTTTAAATCTCTGCTACAAAGCCTCAAGGCACAAGTGCTACAACTAAACATAGAATCACAGAATATCCTGAGTCGGAAGGGACCCATCAGGTTCGAGTCCAGCTCCTGGCCCTGCACAGAAACCCCAACAATCCCACCCTGTGCATCCCTGGGAGCGTTGTCCAAATGCTCCTGGAGCTCTGGCAGCCTTGGGGCTGTGACCATTCCCTGGGGAGCCTGGGCAGTGCTCTGGGAGAAGAATCTTTCCCTGATATCCATCCTAAACCTCCCCTGACTCAGCTCCAGCTCTTCCCTTGGGTCTTGTCACTGGTCACAGAGAGAAGTGATCAGTGTCTCCCCCTCTGCTGCCCCTTGTGACTCTGGTGCATTTTCATTAATCTCATTTTTTGGCATTTTAACTGAACTGGTTTTAAATTAGATTTCCTAAACACTCAAGGCTGAGGCAGACACCTTCTGAGTAAAACACTGCACACAGGTATTTAGGCTTTAGGCTTGTTGCTTGTTATTACCAGAAGAGAGGTGGCCACTCTCCATTTAGATCACTTGTACACAGCAGGGACAAATCAGTACTTCAAGCAGAACATATAAATCCAGCACGTTTTGAACATAAATTCTGATTACTTTTACATGATGTGTGGCACCCAAATACGAAAACAGAAGAGAAAAAGCAAAGCTGCTAAGAAAAACACAGGGGGAAAAATGTCATCTTGATAGAGTCTTAACACAAGGCCAGCAAGTCAATCCATTACAAACGAATGTGCATGAGAAGTAATAAAACCACCAAACCAGATCGAGCCTTACCGCACGGACCGATCATCGCTGCCAGTGACCGCCAAAGGCTTCTTGGGATGCACGGCCAGGGCCCAGAGCTCCCCCTCACAGTGGCCCTGCATGATCAGCATGGGCTTGTCCCTCTCCCTCACGAGCACCTCGAAGATCTCGCTGTCCTGTGTCCCCGCCAGGAGTCTGTCGGCCTTCCAGCACACGCTGCGGATGGACAGGCCTGGGGGACACACCGGGAGCTGCCCTCAGTGCCAGCTGTGCCAGGGGATGTCCACAGGTCATTCCCAGCTGGCATGTTTGGCACTGGAGCCACACAGAACACCCCAGCTGATTCAAAGCAGTTCTGTCAGATTTTCTCCATTTGACCCACCAAGAGAAAGCTCAAACCTGAGGAAATATGCTTCCTGTACACCTTGGGAATTTAAAAGCCCAGCTCTGCTTCACAGGATTTAAAGATCTAAGTTTTATATTAGCCAAGGGGTTGGTTTATTCCTTTCTTCAGTACTTTACTTTTCTGCACATTCAAATAAAATTTTAATGGCGAATTTAAATGGTTTGTGCCCATGTTATCACTCTTATCCACTTCAATCAAAATGAACTATTAAAACAAAAAATAAAAAAAGAAAAGGCATCCCTCTGCCCAAAACCCAAACCAACAGAATTTTGCTTTGTATAACTTTTAGAGAGCTTGATCTTATTCCACAAATCTGATCCTAACTTTGGAGCTGGAATTTTACTGACCACAAGCTTAAAAACACCCTCTCAGCAGGCTGAGCAATTTGGTAGCACTCTCTGGTCAACCTTGCAGGGTTTGTATTTTCTGTTCCAGTACATGAAAAAAGTTTGGATAATGGGTCTAGATGCTGTGAGATGTGAATGAATAAAAAAATCCATTTGTCATGTAGTCAAGGTCACCCACATCATCGTTTTCACATATTTTTTGGAACCAAATACATAATGCAGTGAACTACTGGTCACATAAATAAAATATTCGCATCTCCTTAGAAGGTTAAATTGATCTTCATTTATTTTCTTGTCCACTTCCAGCAGCTTTTAATTTTTATAATGCCATTTTATGACTTAGCTAAATTCATCCTGAAGTTCTGACTGCCATCTTCTTCTTAACAGACACCTGTGACCACACAAGGAACGGAATTCCGATTGGAATTCAGCGGAAGATGGACATTGTTACATTTTAGAATACAAAGCACACCTTTGGACGTGGGAAAGGCAATGTTCTCTGTGAACATCCTGCACATGAAGAAAGATTATCTGTCCTCAGGGTTTGTTCGACAGCCAACGCCTTTGCATGCTTCGGAAAAGTAACCGGAAAGGAGGGACAGAAGGTCCCGGGCAAGCATTAAGGCTCCACCACTGCTCCAGGCTACAGATGTACTGAAATTAATCAGTGCCAATGACAACTGTTTTATATTAGCCAAGGGGTGAGGTTGGGATTAGCCTCAAAGGCAGTCTTCACTTGCCCAGATCTTTGCTATTTGGTTATTTGTTGCTACTGTTTTCTAGAAATTCATGTTAAACATTATGATTCAGGCTGCAAAAAACTACATAAAGCCAGGAGTGCAGAGGACAGGGACTGCTGCTTGGGTGTCTTGGACAACTTTTTGAGGGCTAAATTCCATGAGTGAACACTAGACCCCTGATAAAGCATACATTGAGATCTGTGAGATTGTAAGTGCTTCAAATCATAAAATGATGACTGAGCCCACAGGAAGCAGGATTAGCTTCAACAAATGTAATTACCACCAATTTAATAACATTCTCTCTAACGAATCTGCCAAGTGCTACCATTCCAAATGCATGAGTGGAATGTTCAGATGGTCAGCATCTCTGAGTATCAGGTTCCAGAAATCTCAATTAGTTAAATGAATTGCAAGTAATTAATTAATTAAGGATTGGCTAACTTAATTCTCCCATCTTAAGGTGTTTAATTAGTTCTCACTTATCTTCTTGCATTTGCATGGTGGGGAGCAGTGATTGCACCCCTGTGTTTATACCATGAACCAAGGAACACTCCACAGGTTACAGCATTGTCAGAAAGGGAAGGGAACACAGATCCAAAAATAAATACAGTCGTTAAGTAAAAAAATCAGCGATATGCAGAGACATTTACGCTTCACATTAAATGCTGTCACAATCCATTATCCAGATGTGTGAAAAACCATTAAAGGAATAGCTCATTACCTTTGTATCCTTGTTCAGTCTCCCTGAGATCAATTTTAGTAATTGGTTTGAACTCGGTGTCCCACAACCGAATGCAGCCATCTCTCCCTCCAGTGGCAAAGCCTTCCTCACAAGCATACATACTAAAAATTCCAGCCTGTCAACCAACAGCATCCCAAGTTTTAAAGGTCTTTACAACCAATTTAAACACACAAAGCAAACGTTTTCAAACAGACTCTTGTTAAAGGCCAGAAACTGCTGGGCATACAAGTGTTGCCCATCCAGAAAGCAAACCAGCAAACACAGCTTTTATTTCAAGTGCTCCATTTGAGTGGTTTATGCAGAAACCTTTGTGCAAATAGCACTGATACAGACTATCTGCAGAACTTCAAATTTGGGTATGTTAATATTATGACAAGGACAATCGAATAACTAATAGAGCACTTAAAATAAAGAGTTACCCAGGATAAACAAAACCAAGCAAACAAGCAATACAAATATTCTTACAGGAGCAGAGGTGACTGAGACATTCTTTCATGAATTCAGTTCAGACATCATTTGGAATCTGACAGGAACTGAAAGAGTGTCAGTTCATTCTCTTCGTTGAAAACAAGTTTTTATTACAGTTTGAATTTCTCCTTTGTTTTGAAAATGCCTCATGATTAACGACTGTGCTGAACTACCTTGGAATAGCTCAAGGAATGCCTTCTGAGTCAGTATTTTATCAGGAAAACCTTGGTTAAGAGATAGGTTGAACTGCATGGAGATAAATACAATGGAGAGGAGACCTCCATTTTCAAAGTGGCCTTGTGCAATGTCTTAATAAATTAGTATTTCTAATTATTAATTACATCCATATTAGAAATTGGGCAAGAGCTTGCACATTAGCCATGGCAAACTCCATAGTTTATCACATTATATACAGAGTGATTGTATTTAATCATTCTAATGAACCTAAATAAATTTCTGCAAACAGAATTCTGCTAATATACTACAGGGGGTTATTGCTTGCCAAAGGCATTCCTGTGTTATTGCAGCTGCAGTTTCACAGTAGCTCCTCAGGTAAGCTGTCCCACTGACTCCAGTCTCTCTGCTTTCACAAACTAGGGATTCCTTCTACAAACAACCAGCACTCTGCTGAACACTTAGATTTCCTCTGAATCCTAATGAACTGTCACCATATCCAGTTTGGGGAGGTCAGAAAAAAACCCATTATTTTTGCAGTGCTCTTCCTAGAACAAAACTATAGTGACAAATGTTAGATGTCATATCACTCTTCTAAAGAAAATTGTCTTGCTTCCTTCTGTTCCAAAGACCCCACACCAGAATGCCACTACGCACAGTCATATTCCAAATAGGAGCAGTTCTCAAATACATTTGAAATAAGACAAGGAAGTCCTACTGTGTCTTTATTGTAGCAACAACAGAGGCAAATTAATTATATTAGAGTGGTTAGAAATCTAACACAACCCTGTACGTCTCCCTTTCACTCTGTAATCATGAGAGCTCCAGACTGGGGGTGGTGGTTTGTGGGTGTGTGTTATGAAGGCAATTGGAGTAAATTGTCTCTGGAGCATGGCTGGAATGCAAACTCACAGATTCAACAGGTTTGCTGCACACTGAAGCTCTTCTGAAGAGTCAGACTCCAGTGTTGGGAATTTTAGTGGTAAAATTCTATTGAAGCCCAGATAATCTGCTTACCAGTTATTTTTAATTAAACTGATAATAACTAAAGCTACTGAATCTGTGAAACTTTAGACTTAGAGACTTCACTTGACGTTTGATTTATTTGGTTAGATGGAAGCTATAAATATCAGCAGTTCTGGCACTATCAGCTCAGCATCTGTTGGCAACACGTCAACAAGTACAACATTGCATCTAAGTTCTTAATTGCTGAACAGTCTCAGATATCCTTCTGACCCGAAACAGAAGGAAATCTTTGTAGCTAGGCCTTCAGCAAGTTTTTCAATTCAATGAAGAGTTCCTTATCAAACAGACATGAAAACACCACTTACACTGTGTGCTCCTTGAATTGTGCGGACCAGGTTGAGCCCTTTCCAAACATAGATGTCTCCATTTAAAGCCCCAGAGTAGGTGATGTCTTCTTTAGCACAGGCTAAACACAGGATTGTTTGGAGGTCTCCTGTTTTACCAAATATTCCTCTCTTCGCTGTCAGGGCGTTTCCACACAATGTCCAAAACTGTGAAATGTAAATGGCAGATCAGGAGAAGTTTCTGCAGAATTTCTGTTCTTTTCATTAGCGTGCAGATCTCAGACACAGATCCTGACAGAGCAATGTCTGGGCAGGCACTGAAGTGATTCCTTTAGTGCTATCGGAACACCCACTACTCCAAAGCCTGCCCATTTACCAAAGGAAGATCCAGGCAAACATAGTACATCTAAACCCAAACCAAATGATCAAACTGCTTGAGGGGGTGAGGTTCAATGCTGCCTCACTACTGCCACACTGCCCCTTCTCATTCTCTCACTGCCCTTTATCAGGTTTTGCTGGGAAATGCTGTCCAGACAAGTGCATGTTTTTAAACCCAAGAAAATCCCATTTTTCTTGCCTGCAAAACACAGCTACAGCACTGAAGTGATAAAATACTTTATCTTACACAACCTGCATGCTGGAGCAGACATTTCTGCCCTTCTCCAGTGCACTGAAAGAGTTCTGTCCCTCAAATATAGTCACAGTTACCGAGAAACCATCTGCTCCATGGGGACTGCAAACGCTCGTACGTGAGACAACTCCCTGACTCCCAGAGTAACAGGTTCCCGAGTGTGGAATGGGGACGTGCTCAGCTGCCACACAGAAGTCATTAACATTCTGCAAAGAGGAATCTAAGACTGACTGGGGAGGAGAAAAAGAGTGAAGAAAACAGAGAGTTTGTCTCAGAAGGTTGTCTTTGGAGGAGAGCTAGAAATATCAGATGATTTGGTTTTGAATAAGAGAGCTTTTTTTGATTTAAATAAACATCATTTATCAAGCAGAGAGGACAGTTTGTGTACTCAAGTCCCCCTCAAGGACCAGACCTTCTGGGGAAGGCAGAATAAAGAGAATATCAATGAGAGATCTGCAAGAGAATTGCTGAAATCTCCAGTCCTGTCAGCACCAGGACGTTGTGGACATGTGCAGATACGGAACAGCAAATCTCTGGGGTGCAGCACAGCAGTCTGTCAGCGGAGCCATCCCTGCTCTTCCATCTGATGGACACTGGACAGACACTGGCAGAGACTGGACAGGAATACTGATGTGTCTGGCATGGATTCATCACGTCCATCTATTCCCACTTCATTTTCCAACAGCCAAATTTTTAGGTATTTTTCTAAAATTTTTTATTCCAGAAAATCCTTGGATCAAGGTTTTTATTTCAGCTCCTTCTCTATTGTTAATTCAATTAAATTTTCCCTTTGCCTCTTAACATCAGCCAATTTAGAAGGCAGAGGGAATACTGCCCCCAGGGCTCTCAATCTGTGAGTAAAACCTAAACTCTCCTCCCTTGTGGTCAGCTGAGGAAGGGTGGGAGAGCAGGCAGCAGTGTTAGAAGGGCAGAGGGAGGATCCTGAGCTCAGTGTGAGATTCCTTAGCTCCTGGGCTTTACCTCAGCTTCTAATCCCTGCTCAGTCAAATAAACCAGCAGAACTGGATTGCAAAAGGAATAAACAGCCCAATTCCCAAGCATTAGTCCCAATTCCCACAGTGATACTATTCCTTTAGAGCTGTTATTATCACATTCCCACCACTTTGTGCTGAACAGCAAGTTCAGGCCGCTGCTGGAGCACCCCTGGATGGGAACACGGAGTCATTTCTCCTCCATGCTGCTTTTTTCCTATTTTTTGGCGTTCCTTTATCTCTGTGTATTTACAGTGCCTGATATTCTCTGTGTTCAGGGTGATTATGGCCATTTTAAACAGAAGACAGGTGCCAAACAAAGATGGGTTTTGGAAAACAGCTTGTGGAACACAACAGATGGTATCACTGCTGCCAAAACCACCCACAGTTGAAAGCAGTGGTGGTTTAAGGGCACAAGCTTCTCGGGAATCAGAACTAGAGCTATTAACTGGTTTCCTAAACTTCTAGTTAAAGCTCTTCCCACCCCAGTCATGTGAAATAACTGCCATCTGTTAGGAATGTTTTTGAGGAGACAGGAGAAAAATAAAAACCTGAAGGGGATATTGGCAAACAAGGATTTGTTTCTAAGCTTTCCACAGGCATGAGAATGTTTCATCCTAAACACCTAATATATATTAGGTTTATATTTAAAACACTTCCATAAACGGTGACTTAGAGGGAGCAAATAGTGGGGCACCAGAGTTTTTTCTCTGCAGGCCCTGCACACTTCTCACTGATGTTCCATGAGAAGCCCAAGAGCAGCTCACGTTTTTCACACTTTATATCTTTGTTCCCCCTACAGCTGCTCAGTGACTGTTTGTGATGCAGGATGAGAGAAACCCCTAAAGGCTGAGACCATTAGGGTGGAATGGAGAGGACAGAAGACTCAAAATTTTAAGTATATAATGATGAAAATGACATCAAAGGATCTTCCTTTCTTGTTCAGGGAATCTGCAACTCAGGCACTGCTGAATGTCTGAACTGGCTTCAAACAAAACATTTTGCAAAATGTTCATAGCGTAAAGAAGGAAAAATATAAACTGTCCTATATTTCAAGTCCTCATCAGGTAAGAACATTGATTTTTTTTTTTTTGTGCAAGTACTTTTTCCAAGTAAACAATGAAAGCTCTTTACCTTTATGTGTTTTACTCCACAGCTGACAATTCTGTTTGGCTGATATTGATCCCAGGAAATATCGAATATCTGTTAAGAAATACATTAAGCTGATATTTTAACCTATACAGTAATGACATCTAGGTTCAGCTTGCTTTTACCAGTGCTTAGCCATAATTTCTGTTGGAACATATTACTACAAGTGAAAGAACAGTCTTCAGGTAAATTTGGAACTCTTTGTAATCAAAGGTCAAGGCAAACATGGAGGGTTCCTCACACAGTTCTGCCCACACACTTCATCCCTGACTCCATACTGGCAAATCCATACCAGCTCCAAGATGTTATCGAATAAAGAATATTTACATAAGCATTCTTTCCCACTCCCTCGTCTGTGCAAAAGCTCTTTTTTCTGAGTGGGAAAGTCTACTGGGACTAAGATTTTAGGTACTTCTTGCCTGTCCTGGAGAATTCTGCTAATTCAGAACGTGATCTTGTACCTAGTGAGGTCAGTAGCAAAAATTCCACACAAGTAAAACTGGGAAGTGAATCAGTTCTGAAAGAGAAATTTGAATAAGGACTAAGATGCTTTGGTGTTGGGAACATTGCAACGTATTTTAATGTATGCATCCATGTGCTTAAATATGTCAGGGAGGCATTTTGCTTATGCTAAATCCAGTACAACATTTCCTAATCCTGAATAACATTCTAAATTCAAACCTGGTCAGTTCTCATCTTTATTTAAGTTTTGATCCTTCACCTGAAGCTAACAGATATAAAAGAAATATTTATCTCAATTAAGTTTCTTCTATAGGTAACAGTCTTAAAGAAAACAGAAAGGGATATAATTAAATTTGCCCTCAGAATAAATTGTCTTTTTGACATACTCAGAGACAAGATGATCTTTGGCCACTGAGCTCCCATTTCACATCTCATATGAAGAGTTACAGATCACGCCACTCAGCGTGTAGGTACAACATATTTCCTCCTTAGGCTTACTAACAGTGCCTTGTGCTGGGTCTGGCACAATGAGAAGGAATAAATATCTTGTCCAGTATTTTAAAAGCCAGGTAGAATGGCCAAAATTACCTTTGCATTAACCTAATACAAACAAAAATTATTTTTAAAACACCCGTGCAGCTCCCAGACAAAATCCAGGAGTACTTCCGTACAATTACCCTGTCGGAATGGCCTGTAGCTGTCGCCAGGAGCTTTCCCCTCTTCCAGTCCCAAATACACACAGTGTTTTTGGCATCCAGTCCCACAGAAGCCAAACGCTAAGGAAAAACAACAACAATGCAGTTAACAGGAAATCAACCCCAAATCGCTTTGCTGTAGTTCCCAGGATTATGTGCAAAAATGGATTCTCCCATATGTGACCTGGGTTTGAACCACATTGCAAAGGCAAAGACAGTCACACTCAACATTTACTCACTGGAGAGAGCACTGAAATGTCTCATCTTCTCTAAAAGGTCAGGTTATTGATTTCAGGCTACAATGTTCCAAGTGAAATTCTTACCCTGAAGTATCTGAGGTGCTTGTTTCAGGTGCACACTTCTCTAGCATTCTGGTTTATTAATATGATAATAAAAGTGAAAGGGAAATAAAAGCTTCCACTATTTTCCAACTTCTGCTTTGTTCATTATGCTCATTTTGTTGAGCTTTAGAACCAGAACTGGATGTACTCTTAATAATTGCCTTTTACATAGCTTAGTGTACCAAATCACCAGTTAAAATAACTAAAATAATTCATTAATAAGCAAGCTAAATTCAAGTTTTACTGGTCATCAATTAAAAAACTTAATTTTAATACTTTTCAATCTCAATAATGCAAGAAATAAAAGGAACAGAATAAAATGGAGGGGGAAATCTGGAAGGGAAAAAGCAGAGTGCATCCATCTGTGACATACCCAGAAGATCAGCAATTACTGTGGAAGCTGTAGGTCTTTTTCCTTCCAGTGACTGTCCTAATTTTGTCCAACTTAATATGAATTCCATAAAAAATGGGCTCAAATTTTCAGTAAGCAAATTTCTTAAAATCTGGAGCTGTCTGTGATAACACAAAAGGACTGAGCCAGCAAAGAACACAAGCATCATTACCAGAGACTCCTCTAAAATGCCACATTAGAAAAAATATTAAATGCAATAAAGCTTTCAACAACTGTATAACAGAGAGAGGAAATAACTGTTCAGAGAGGAACAGAAGGCTCCAGTTTTCATTCTGTAGCAATAACTCAGAGAGCAGGTACTCAAGGCCTTTTCATCCCATTCCTGAGTGTAAATCCACAGTGCACATCTTTCCTCTCTTGGGAGAGCCCCTCAACAGCCTCCGCATTAAATGCAGTCGGTTCACACACCCTCCACTGTCTTAACAGTTACAGTTTCTTGATTTAGAGGAACAAAAAGATGTTTTGGGACTTTGGTTTAATGGGAGATGACAACACGCACTATCCCGATGCAATACCCGCCTAGTGAATAACGCAGAACTCAACCACTGCCCCACCAGAAAATGCACTAAGCAATGTGGTGTTAATGAAAACAACAACACAAAAACCCTCCAAAAGACCCAACTCAACACCCCTCACCACCACCACTAGAAAAAACTATTTACAGACTTATACTACAAACTCCTCCAAGTCCAGTCTCCTTCCACTGGAATAAAAATACAGAGAGAGGAAATGAGCTGTTCCTAGAGGAACAGAAGGTTTCCATGGAGCAGTCTGGGTATGTTCTCAAATATTGTTGGGAGGAACAAGGTTCTCTTGGAGGGTTCACCCCGGGGGAGGGGGCAGAACTCGGTCAATGGGCTCTGACTCGTAGCAGAGTAGCAAAGGGAGAGTTAAAGAAGTTTGTACAGTGGAATTAAGAAATAAAATTATAGTTTTTGCAGGATTTAATAATATTTCCCCTTAAAATGTAACCCTGTTTTAGTTAGCAGTCACAATGTGAAAGGATTTCTGTGCTTTAACATTACTCAAAACGTCAATAGAACTCGGGGTGCTGGAGCTGGTCAGTGTCAGTGTTACCCCACTCCCAGCTGCAGGGCCACTGGGAAACTCCGCTGGCCCAATGGCACTGAGCACACAGAGGAATCACACTTAGGAGCCCTGCATCCATCAGCAGGCCAACAGTGGGAATTGGGAAATCAGACCTTCAGCACTGGGAATGGGACCTATTTCATATGTGGAGACAGTGCCTATAAATGGCTTTCCAAAGGTTCCTGTGTCCAAGCACTATTAATGCCTCCCCTCAGGGTACTTTGGCAACAACCACAAGGAAGAGCTAGGGCCAAGAGAACATTTTCCACCCAGGGAGTGCAGGACAATCTGCAATTACACTCCTTTGATTTTGGAAAGCAATTTAATTCAATGTTACACTTATTGCAACACTTTGAGCTGGAAAATGAAGTATTGAGAGTTGTCTAAAAGAGACAGTCTCAAGCAAAGGGGGGAACTTGACAGACAACATGGAGAATAGAAATGTTCCGTTCCCTTGAAACTGCAGAACAGAGAGTAACGACTAAATAGCCAGTTAGATAAAAGAATACAAAAGACACACAGGATACTAAAGGTAGCTGGAACCAGTGGATAAACAGATAATGAGAAATCTGAGTGGGTTTTGTGGCAGTTATGGAACAAGAAACACCAGTGCATGCCCTAAGAGAAGTTCAAGGCAAGGTCATTACAACACAGCGGGCTCTTAGTGAGTACAACCACCAGAGACCCCTTTCGACAAACTGCTAGGACCACAAAAGGATTTCCAGTAAGGAGCAGAAGCATGGAAATTAGTTCTAGGGAAAGTGGTATTTATGTATTAGCTGGGAAGTAGATTGTAATATGTCTGATCAGGATGGAATAAATGACCTGTTGTGAAGTTTCACGACACACATTTGATTAAAGAAAAAAAATCACTCCTCCAACTGTGTCCAGTGCTGGAATAAGGAATGGCTGCTTTCTAAAACTTCAAATTGTGTTAGAAAGTTTTTTCCCTAGCTGACTTTGGTATCAGCAGTGAAAGCACTACGGGAAACTAAGAAGTATTTTATATTTTCTTTTAACACAGGCCTGCTGAGGAAGGTCTCCTGCCAGCAGAAAAGTGTTAAATGCTGAATTTCCTCTTTGGTTGAAACACACTTTTAGTTCTCCTTCTGCACGGGAATTTGACAGAATTCTATTCAGAGAATTCACAGAACTACCAGAAGAAAATATCAGCCAAGCAGTTTAGACACATAATTAAACAATTATTTTAAAATCAACACAGATTTGGAAGATCTGGCTAAAGAAGCCTAGTGGTGCATTTCAAAAGTTTTCATTAGGTGTGTATGAATTATGGCAGTGCCCTTCCCACTTCAGTAATAAATATTTTTAGAAAGCACATAAAAAGGGTTAATCTGAAATAAGTCAGAGCAGAAATTGAAGTGTGTAGTACTGATAAAATACTTCAGTATGAGGCATCTGCTTTGTAGGTAATTCTGTGAACGGGAGATGCTAGTACTTTTAAGGAGAAACTCTAGTTAACTCCTGATTGAAGACATTTTTAATTACAGGCAAAGTGACAGCTCCTCATTAAATATTTGAACAAAGTGCAGTTTCTCTGCCAAATGGCAGCTCCTGCTCAGACAGAAAAAGCCCAAACTAAAATATGTATTTTTAAATAGCAACATTTCTGCAAGAAATTCAGCTCCTATCAGGACTGTATTAATCACAGGTAGCACAAAATAGGAAATTTTCTCTGACTCTACTTGTCTCCAAAAGCTGTATTGAAGGTACATAAAAAAAAGGAAGCATCCAAGCTCTCCCCTGTGTATTGATCACTTCCATTTATTAGAAACTATAACAAATCCTGTGCACACTGATCTGCATTCCCCACCCTGTGGAACACAATGCCAGGGAAGCACTGCAGGAACGACTGTGCTGTCTCCATACAGGGTCAGCTCAAGTCTGGCCAGGAGGAATATTTCCCCACTAATTCATCCAAAAGAAACAGATATCCCAGAGTTTCTGGTTCAACAAGAGCGAATTAACTTGGCTCAGAGAGACATGGGGTGGCCCTGTTTGAGACCTGCACATGGAGTGGCACTTGCACAGGAATGCACAAGGAGCCGAGCTGATTCCATGAAGATCCTCTCTGGGAATGCAGCCGAGTCCCCTGGGCTTTGCCTCTCTGCCTACTTTTATTTAGGAACTGGACAGCTGGCAGAGTCAGCAGTGAAAAGAATAGAGTTCTTATTGCACCTACACCATACCTGATTGTTGCATTTATTTGTGTTTTGAGGCTGAAATACAAATCTTCCCTGGCTTTTAACAGCCTTTGGATATAAAAGAAGGAAAGTTTTGCACTGGGACATGCAAGCAGTGTCTGCACAGCCTGTTTTGCCCTGTCACAGACACCAGCTCCTTTGGGAATGCTGACTAAACAAACCAGAACTGCCAGCACCTCTGAGTTCCAAACATTCACAGACTTCCTACCATGCCCTTTAATTCTGGCTCAGCACAGCAGCTTCTCCTGCAAAGCCAGGAAGTGCGGCAAAAAGCCAAGATGCATTATCCATATTCATGTTCTCCAGCACTGGTTGTTCTCCAGATATAAAAGTGTTCAATGCAAATTTTTATGTCCAGAATAAACTGCAACTTGTCAAGCACTTCCAGAAAGGGAATCGTCACTGTTCTGCAAGGTCAATGTGGCAGTGAGTTTGGGTTTCAATTACAGCAAGCAGCCAGCAGGATCTTCAGGAAGGCCTCCAGCTCAAACACCCTCTGGGCTCATGAGTCTTCACTCCCATGAGGTGCTTAAATAGCTTTAAAAAAAAGTTTAACCACCAGTCTTATGAAGTTAAAAATGAGAGGAAAAATGAAAAGCATTTATTTCCGAATGAACAATATCTTAAAAAAATATTACACCATTAGAAATTTTTTTCTGTTGATCTGAGGGTTTTTTTGTCTAAGGTTTTTGGTATCAGCTAATCTAAGCATTCCTAAAAATACTTTAGCAAGTATTACATCAGGAAACTCACTAGGACAAAATTGTCATCAATAATGACAAAACTGCACAGCCAGACATTTATTTATAAAGCTCTGTGAAATATTTCTCAGGTATATGTGAATTTTGGGTCTATTTGCCTCCTACTTCATTCAAAACTGAAAGCTTTTAACACTGCCATGGAGAAAAAAATCATTATGGGAACAGCCCACCATTTAGTTATAGTTTAAATTTTGCCTCAAGATATCATCTAGACTAATCACATTGTACACAGCCACAGTGTGTGTCCTAATGCCATTATTCAATTAAATTGCCCGTGCACCCCAGCCAAAGAGACTCTCCCAGCAGTGAGATTAGTGCAGTTCTTCTGCCAGAAAAGCTGCAGGGTTGTGAGGGCTTTGCCAGGAACTGATTTCTTTGGACAGCAGGTGACAAGTATGTGGTGAAGCCATTGCAGTTAAGCCACAGAGGGGTATTTCTGCTCTGGATACTTGTCCAACACCTGATGCCTCCACTGCACTCAGATGGCAAGCTGTGATTTCATCCCAAAAGCACCTCCTGTGCAACAGCTGCATTTGCAGTCCTCCTACTGCAATTACAATCACGATACAAACCTAGGCCTTGAACTGCAATCACAATTCAATCAGAACAGCAGTTTCAGCACTGCAGCTACTGAAACACAAAACACTGAATGTGCATCTCTCTGAGAACCAGAAATCCAGCTCAGCTCAGAACCCAGAGAAGGAGCTGTACTGACCTGGCCGTCCGAGTCGAAGGCCAGGCAGGCGACTCCATGCGTGTGCGCATCCTTCAGGACAGACACGGTCTGCACGCGGTAGGAATCCCAGATGCAAATGTAGGGGTCCTTCCCAACCTGCCCTGTGGCTACCAGCGTTTTATCCGGGTGAACTGCAAGGCTGCAAACAACACACTTCAAGTTATAACACACTTTGGGAATGATCACAGCAGGTGTCTTCAAAACTCAGTCTATTCCAGTATTTACTTAGAATGTTTTGCAGAGAGTGACATGGTGAGTGCAGGGTACAGTTTATCATGCAATAATATTTTAACTAAATAAAGGAAAAGCATAACCAGAGAATTTTTAGATACTTTTGACTGATAAGCTGATTGGACACACAGACTTAGATCTTAAGTCTTTCACAGGTTTATAATGGATGATTTTCTACTATTTATTCCTGTTTTGCACATCAGCTCAAATATTCTGAAATATGGACCAGAGGCTCAACCATAGATATTGTTCACTATGAGAAATACACACAAGAAATCCTTCCATCTTTATATATTTAAACATAGCAATCTCAGAAGAGACACAGAAATAAATTGTTTCACCAGCATCAAACCACATTTCTGTTCACAACCCTTCAAATATGAAAATAATAACAAACCCCCTCTGCAAAGTCATACGAATACAAAGGCAGATTCACACAGTTACCCAGGAAACAAATTTGAACAATGGTTGAGCATGGGAGCTACACACGGAATAAGGAAAAGCATCCTAATTATAAACTGGCACTCAACAGGTGGCTGAGGGGAGCTGAATACTTCTGCTACCCCAGGAGCAGATAAAACTAATTATTAAGAAGAATTAATTAAAAAGCTTAAGAAAGTTTTGTAAACATATGCATTTCACAGAAAAAGAATAATCTTAGCACAATTCAATTGTTTTCTCTCCCCTGCCCATTCCTCCTTTCCTCCCCAGGCTTGGGTTGTACATTATATTGCGTGCCAGTTCACCTCAGTTCTAAACCTATACAGGCAATAAAAGGTGACACCACAAACTTAAGGTGTGATAGCTGTAATTAAGTTAGAATACTTTTCGTCAAGAACCAGAAGGAAAAGATTAATTGGGCTGATCTCTCTCACCGCTAGAGCAGAACTTAATTACATGTGCCACCATTTAGCACTGAGCATTTCTCACACACCAGAGCCTCCTCTTGGGTTAAGAGCAGGAGCACATTTCCCAAACATCAACACGTCTGTATTGAATGTCTCTGGTATTTGCTTTATCCGTTTAGATGCATGAAGTCAGCCAGTGGGGGAACTAAAATTAGGGAATAATATCAATTTCTGGCACCTGAATTAGCAGTCTGATTTCCCAGCCCCGCTGAGGACATTCATCTCCCGCCACCAGCCTTTCCGATGCACTCCCGCTGCCCACGTTCAGTCTGGCTGTTAGATAACCAAGGGCTTATTTTTGGCAGACAGAACAGTGGGTTAGAGGAAGGAAATTAAGCCAAATTTCAAGAACAACTCTAGGTGACTGTTTGATACCTGTGTATGACTTATATGTTTGACATGTGTTCAACCATAAAAATTCTAAGTGTACCTATACAATGATCTCTGTTGCAGAGATCATGTGCTGTCTTCAGGGTGTAAGATTTCCATGCCCTTCTCTGCCTCCTTACACGGGTGTCAACTTCATTGCCTGTGTTTTGAACTGTTAAGGTGCATTTATTCAACTTTTCTAAGCAAACATCCCATAACTAGACCATTTGTAATGAAACCACATTGCTATTTCCCCCACTGGAAAATACTGAAATACTGTCACATTTATATGAAAATATGATTGATTAGAAGAGACAAGGCATTCAAACAACAGCAATTTATGGTACAGAAAACACATTATTACAGGATTAATTCCTATTCCTTTTACAAGGAGGACAAGATCTAAGGTGGGGTGGGGGGGGGAAGAGGCAGAAGAAATTTCCCAAGAAAATCAGAAAATTTCTCTGTTTTCCAGTTTTGCGGGAAAAGAACATGAACTCCCTCTTGCTAAGGAGCTGGGATGGAAACAAAGGATCAAAGCAGCAGCAGTTGCTGCTGATGCTGCCCACTGGCCCTGGCAGCCACTTCCCCACACGACAAGAACTTCCCTCTGTGGGAACAGCAACAGGAGCGGCTGCACACACAGGGAAAGAGGCAGAGATCAACTCTTTGGGAGTGCCCGTTCCCTTCCTTCCAGGGAAGGCAAAGAAAGCCATGGGATTCCTGGCTGAAAGTGCCTGTGTAAATTCCAAAAGCACTCTGATGTGTCTGCAAAAAAGCTCTTTAAGTGCCTCCACAGGCACTTCTTTCACGTACGTGATCCATTCAGGATGAACCAATAAAGCTCAGGTAATATTTTAACATTAAACCTCATTAATAAAAAGGTCTGTTAGGAATAAGATCTCTCAGGGAACATTTCCTTTTCCCTCCCTTCCAAGATCAGCATGCCTGAATCTAAGGATCCAAGGCTGGAATCGTGTTAATTTAGGATAATTAAAGATGCCACATGTGTTCCAGCAGGGTCTGATGAAATGCTCTATAAAAGTCATTAGTAGATCCATCTGGTCTGGGGGCCTTGCCAGATGGGAAACTCGTACTACCTCCACAATTTCTGTTGCAATAATATCCCACTCCAAGATTACGTTTTTAATAATACATTAGAATTCCAGTGGACTAAAAAGTATTTGTTTCTTGTCTCCACTGCAATTATGTCTATGTTGGTTTTCTCTAACAGGTTCTATACACTTGTAAACAGAGTATAAATCTGACGTTCCAAGACAGAATTAAGTAGAAAAGTTTAGACGTGGCTCAAGCCTCAAAAGCAGTTACAGAGAAGGTGGAGGTGCTCTTTTCATAGGGATGCAGAGGAGAGGACAAAGGCAAGAGACGTGAGCTGCTCTGTGGGAAACATTGTCCGGATACAAGGAAAACATCCACTAGAAAAACTAAAGATGGGGCTAGCTGCCTAGAGAAGTGGTAGAATTCCCCTCACTGGAAATGGTTCAGGACTTAACTGGCTTGACAGGACCCCAGACAACCAAATCTAAGGCCGTGCTCTCAAGAGAAAGATTGGATGATCTCTGCAGGCCTGATCCAAACCAGGCTTTTCTATGGCTCCAAATAGTGAAATACATCAAGAAAGCCTGAAGTAATCAAAGTAAAAATGCATTTTGGCTCACAGCAGTTAACTTGCATTAGATAATTGCTCCCTGATGCTGCAAAAAGCAAGCACTTCTGTTATCTTTAATATAGGCGTAGGGAATTGATGGAGACCTTGAAATGGGTGTATCAGATGAGAGATAGAGGTTTAAATCTCACTGCTCCGGGTCTTTTAAATGTATCACTGCACTATCCTATTTATCAGATAGGCAAAAACTGAACATTTGCTTTTGCAGTTTTGGTGCATAATTTTTAAAGTTACGTTTTCTATTTCAAATGCCATATTAATTTGAATCTTTTTATAACCATCCTATCAACGATTCGTTGTTCATACAAACCAAAGCTGGTTTCCAGAACATCCCACCTGACAAAAAAGAAATTGCTTTTTGAAAAGGAAACAAACACCTGCAGTTCTGAATGAAATCACTACAGACTGGTTGAAATCCCTGTCTCAGGTGGACCTGCTCTTGACAATATAATTCATCCTCAATGCTGGGATGTTCTGCGCTTCAAAGCAGAGTGCAAATTTGATGTTAATCTAACCTAACTCGAGATAGTTAGACACTGATCAATTAATCTCTATTTCAAACCCATCCAGTTTTAAATTTGGAATAACCTTTCCTGTTTAGACAAACCTTTACAGAATTCTGCAGCTTCCTGTAACAGCGCTAGATTACGTTAATGGAGACTTGGGCAGAGGCAGATACCACCTGTATTCTATCAATTCTCCTCAGAAAGTCTCTTTTCACAATGAAAGAATTGATGTTTCTTGTTAAAAACCATCTACAAACCCCACAGTTTAGCAGAACAGAGAACACAGCAGGTCTTTCCTCAGAATTTAGGTCAAACTTGTGAAGTACTCAGGGCACTGACTCTGCTACACTTGAACAATGGACATATTAGACAGCACCAATTTTTCTGAGGACTTTTCCTCTGCAGCAAAAATATCTCTGAAGCAACAATATTTCCAAGAAGCTCCAAGCCTGTCCCAAAATAGCCATTATGTGCCAGCTGCTATTTCCTCCTTTGTTGCCTCCTCCTGCTCCTGGCAGGACACTTCCAGGCTCCTGGCAGGCCAGCAGCACATGGGAACACCAGAGAGCTTCTGCATTTTACTGCTCACACAGTGCTAAGGACAGAGCTGTCCTCACATGGCAGCGAAGAACACAAACACTCACTCAGCAATTCCCCATTTCACAGAGCAAAATGAGTTTCTTTCCTCGGTTGTGGGGTCAAAAGGGAACTCACTGTACAGACAGAGCTATTTTAGCAGCAAAATAAGGCAGGATGCAGACTGATCCCTGTTTCTGAATATAACACAAAACATCACCAAGTCCCATTGAAAGGAATAATGGAACAAAGACCAGCAGTTAAATGGAAGCAAATGCAGGGGCCTTCAGGAGGAAGGGAGCGCCAGAAAAGGAAGAGGAGCCAGAAAAAGGCAAGAGTAACAAGGTAACAAGAAAATAACCTGCACAAACCCCACCAGACCTGTAAAAATGGAGAGAGCGTTGAGAAGAAAACTGCAGGGATCTGACAGGCTAATCCTACATCTTATCTCCCCCCAAATAACTTCTGAAACACCAACACCACAACCATCTTTTGAGGAAAATCCAGCTCTTAGTAACACAGGAGACTGTTGCTCATGCACAATCACAGCTCCCAGTCTTTGGCTCCTCCAGCACAAGCCCGAGACCCGCAGAGCAGCGCAGAGCCGGCAGGCGGATCACACACGACGATAACCAATTTTACTTGGCATGTACCATAGGGCAGGTGATGGAGGCTTTGGGAGGGCACTGCAGGCACGTGGAACAAGTGGGAGCAGAGAGAACAGATCGGTTAGCCCTGAGACACAGAGACTCTCTGTGTGCACATATTTGCCTGTATAATACAGTTATTGCCCACACTCATATAAGTGAATTGCTTTTTTCACACATCTGAACATATAGCTCTAATGACACTTTTAAATATACTAAATATTGCCACACACTTCTTGCAAACAACTCAAGTATGGAGCATATTTATCCTGACAAAATAAAAACAAATGTTGATGGAAATACTGCAATAGCAATGTTTTAATTTACCAGCTTGATTTCTATATGGCAATATCTTGTTTATTTATAACAGAGAACAGGATATGTGTACAGAATGATGGGGGTTTTTTAAGATCACTCAGGCATGTTTTAGGTCCAAGCTCTTACTAGCTGTTCCACTGCTGGTTTTCCCCTCCATGCTCCCTGTGTAGGAAGAAGAGTGATACAGCCACAGGTTCTAGCATTTACTCATCACTCTGCACCAGCTTCCTACTTCCAAGAAGCCAGGCTGACTCTGAGCTGCAGTTCCGGAATTCAGTGGCCTGCCCCAGACAGCTCCCATCTGCTCCTCCGAGAAAGCAAACACCCCCAGCTCCAAATGAAGTCAGAGCAGACCGTGACTGGAATCACTGCATTGGGCTGGGCCACAAACTGAGCCCAAACTGAATCATTCATGAAGTGGATGTGCAGATTAGACCTAATAAAGGTGCTGGAAACACACACACTGACAGCTGCTGCTCAGCTCGAGCACACTTAGAGTGCCCTGGGAATCCAAGGGGCATCTTGACAAGGGTTTTATTTCTGACTATTTTCCAGAACTCATCTGAGGGAGAATGGTGACAGGAGCACATGAAGTTACCACCATTCCTGCCACTCTTTATCTTGGGAAAATTCCTGCTGACCTGCTCCTTGTGCCAGTGTTTGTTCAAGCCCATGGAGTTATTCCACCACATTTCAATAAGGTTTGTTCAGCTGCCCAGGGCTTGTTAGAACTCTTGACAGATCAGGTCAAAAAGGCCTGAGCATAGCAGAACACGGAATTTCTCATGGCACCATGGAGCCACAGAGGGATCAGAATCAGGCCAGATTTAAAAAATAAATGGCTTTTGAACAAGTGTTTAAAATTTCCCCAATAACAGAAGGTGAAAGAAGCAAGAGAAAAAAAAATACCTCTTAAAATGCAATGCTCAAGAGCAAAAGCATTCTGCGCTTTAATTAAGACCAGCTCTGATTTACACTCTTATGCGTCTGTACACACAGAAATATTGGGCAGATTCCCAAATAAAAAGGGAACAGCACTGCAGCACAGTTCTGCAGCACTGGGGCTCCTCTTCCCACTTGGCTGCAATTCTCTGATGATTTATTTCCTCATATATGTTTATTTCATGGATAACTCATGGATATTTTGCAACTCTGAGCTTCTCCCAGTGAAAAGCAATCCTAGGAGATTTTATCCAAAGCCCACTTTATGACACTGAAAACCAAGCAACAACAACTGTTAATGTCCTCATGAATTGTGGGTGTTGAGCAACACGTGATCAGGAGAAAATATCCAGTATTTCTTATGAGCCACACTACCCCAAAGAGACCTCACTGTGTAACTCTGAAGTTCAGCCACCATATTCCAGTTTTCCCATGCATGCTCAGAGTTTCCATTTGAGTCTAACGATATTTGCATTCATGATGATGAACCAGACACTCATTCTGATGGCCAAAGCAGTTGTACATAAATACCCAAGACAGATACATATGACACCCTCCTTGATATAAGCATTGTGATTTGATGCAATCAGTAAAATGGACCAGAAACTATCAGTTGTAAAGAAAAACCTGCTAGAACTGGAGACTAGAAAGAGAGGGCTGGGAAAGAGCAAGAACCATATTTAGTTCAGCATTGTATTTGCCCCTGCCCTATTCTATGCTTATGATACTTTTATGGACAATGTAACACATTGTAATAAAATACACAATAAACCAGTAAGTAGATATTGGTCTATGATGCTGAGATAAAAACAGCAACTTAAATGCTATCAGTGATTTCTCAATACATGGAAAGCTAATGAACACTGCTGTAAATCTAGTACTGCTCACCAGGAGCCAACAAAACTTTTCATGTTCATCTGGTAAAAGGAGTTTGAAGGCCAGTCTGAATACTGTGATCAAAAATATAAAATTTATACACCAGATAAAGTCTGGAAGTGAAGAGATCACTGTCACATGTTGGAGCCTCCTTTATTTCTTGTGCTCACCTTATTCCAGCCTGACTGTGGAAACACCAGAATGGAATGCAATCCAAACCAGACACACAAACCATGCACAGCTGCTGGGAATAAAACCCTTTATTCTTCCCATTTCACAACACTCCAGGGCTGAAGCAACTGAAAACAGCCTGAATGTAGCTGAGCCTTTCCCTCAAAGGCAGAGATGTGATGATCATTCAGGCAAAGATTAAGCTGACAGTTCTACAACTGGTGGTCACAGTGAACAGCAAATCTGAGCACTAATTAATTGCCCACATGTACCAATTAATAACCTGCCCAAAGCATGGTGATGGCTAGATGGCCCCCCACGCGTGGCAGCACAGCAGGAGGTATTCCCAGGGGGATTCTCCTGTTTTCTCCAGAGGCTGACTCAGGCACAACTGCTTTGGCATTTCCTGGATCTACTCTGCTTTTTGTATAGCCAACAGTCAGCACTGAATACGGGTATAACTATGCAGATCACAGTCGGAATCAAAACATTTGCAGAAACAGCTGAGAAACAGGAGAGGGAAATGGGAAGGAAATTTTGGAAACAGGACAGACAAAAGATAGAGCTGACAAAAAGAGGAATCATGGGGGAGCTGCAAAATGAATACAGTATAGAAGATGTGATAAAAATAACCAAAAAGCCCAGAGAACAGCCAAGGAGAAATGGGAAATACTGCAGAGAACAAGGAAAAAAAACCCCAGCCATTGTCACAACTTTCCTGGATCACTCCCACTTTCATTTTTAGTTTAAGAGATTTTATCTCATCCTGTAGAAAATCCGCAGGTATATTCACATCTATGCCAAATTGTGTGGTCTGACAAAACTCCCAAGCTGTTGCCAAAAAATTCACACCACGATAATAATACTGTTTGCATAGGTTTGCCCGCACCTCACTATCAGAAATAAGGATTTTAAGCCTAGAGAAAGTGCTCTTACTTCAAGTGCAACAAAGACCCAGCTGTATCCTATTTGGGTGTTACAGCTGCATCCTATTTGGGCCTTCTTCTCATGGCTATCCTGCCCTACAACATTTAAAGTTTAGGCACTTTAATGGCAAGAAGAAGAGAAGACAAAAGGTTTGATTCCACAATATATCAAACCAACACACACTGAGCTGCATTTCATGGGTCAGAAGCAGATGATTCTTTGTATACTGAATGTCTACAGGAATGATAAATGTGGCAATATTATATGTGGCTGGTAAAAAACATTCATTTTTAGACCCCTTGGGATAGAGGGAGTTTTCAGTGCTACTAAGAATGTTTTTTTTCTCGTTATCTCACAGGAATGCAAAGCCAAGACCAACAATTGTTCTCAGGGAAAACATCTTTCTATTTTAGAGGTTGAAAATCAGCAGAAACAGTAAAGAAATAGAAAGTTCTTACACGATCATGTGGAAATCCAGCTCCCTGTTTGGCCATGCTGAAGTGAATAACAAACATCAACTGGGGCAGAAATCACTGCAGAGCAAATAGGAACCATATGTAACATCAGAATGGGTCTGTTCTCTAAACTTCCAGTCACAACGGATCAGCAGCAAAGCCACGAGTTACCAGTTCTATGAGCACTCTTGCCAGGCTTCTCAAATTCTGCTTCACCGGTTAATTGTACAGAACACAAATACAAACACCATTCCTAAAAATGAAAATACTGTTTATAACAAATACTTATTGGAAATCCATTTTCCTAACAATTCAGACAAGAAAGGTTTCTATACAATTATCCATAAGGCAATTTTATTTTTTTGAGAAGTGCACTTACTAAAATAAGTGTGACTGTTTTTATCTTGCTTTACATTGTCTGACACAGCCTGAAGATTCTAAGTATCAAGTGTCTCTTTCATGTGGGACAGATTAAACAAAACCTCTGTTAAACTTCTCAGATAACAGAACTTACCTGGTTTCCCAGAGCATATTTTAGCTGCAAAAGAGCTTACCCAGCTATAGCCTAGTATTAAACAAAAAGCAGCTAAGTACCATTGCTTTCAGAGCCAACACACAGAACAATTAAAGATTAAAACCAACACCTTGATTTCACCACACCCTGCTGCCCTTTCGATGACAGAATTATGCAGCACCACAGTAAAACCAACAAATGATTCAGCAATAGCATACCAATGCTCTGCACACAGAATCCAGAAAGATAAGCAGGAAACCACCAAAGCAACACACTCAGAAATTAACAACGATTAGAATTTCTCACTGCTTGCCTTTTAGCCTGCTCTCCTTTCTACCACAGGCTTTGTCAGTTTAGTTTTTTGATTGCTTGGTTGTTTTAAAAAGTATAAGTAAATAAAAGAAGCACTTACGGAAGCTCTGAAGCACCTTCGGAGAGGGCAGCTTAACAACTGAACCCTTTAAATAACCTCCTACTGCCTCCCTCTTCCAGCTGACCCATGTTTGTCACAAATGAGGGCCTGGCAAGCCCAGGTGCAGGCATTTTACAAATGAGGGCCTGGCAACTTCAGGTGCAGGGACTCTCATTGCTCATTGCTTGGTTAGTTCTGCTGCTTCCAAATTCTGCAGAGTAAATTCAGGTGAAATGCTCACTCGAGAACAATCTGTGTTTATCAGGTAGCACACAACAGAAAATCCTCAGAGGACAGAGCTGCTTTTTATCAGAACAAAAGCTAAGATTCAAGTCCACATCAATTTGATACCACAAAGTTCATTCTCCAGCCAAGGTATTTTTTGCAGTGGAATCTCTGATGTCTAAGAGAGGGATGTTACATGAAATATCTCATGGATATGAGGTGTTTGCTTGGCTGAGTGGAGATTTCTAAGTATCTAGAGGAAGGAAGCTAATTTTGAAGCTTTATACTGAAATAAAATTTTTATTAGTCACAAGTAAGCAAAGGACACAATTTTAATGGGAGTGTTGCTCATGGACTGCCTGCAGAGATTTGAAATGTGTCCAAAACTCAGCTGCTCACACTGAAGGATGGTGTGTATTTTGCTCCACTTGTGAAAATACACCTAAATATGCTCAATTCACGTGTCTTAGAAAAATCACCATCAAGACACACTTCCTTCACTCAGCACATACAAATACTGTTGAGTTTATCTTTACAGAAATTACTAAAATAGTAGGAAACTGCTACCCTTTGTGTAAAACCCAAAAAGTCTGTGAATTAAACAAGTTGCACCTGTATCTACTGAAAGGCAGAAATTCACTTTGGTCATTTTTAGAAGTTAACTGTAAACAGAAATTATAATCAGGAGAAAATTTTGCTTTAATTTTTTTGTGTGTTTCTTGGTTTATTGATCATTTTTATGTGTAAAACAATAATTCTACAATGCTTAATAGTCAAATCAACTTTGTATAGTCACTTAAAAATGTTTTAGTTGTTCCACTTTTAATTTCTTTCTAATCCTTAGTATTTTCCTGTGATGTTATTGACTATTTCCTCTAATTCATGTACTGCCACGTTATGTTAGTATTTTATCTGCTTTTATTAGAAAAAAATTAAACTAAGGAGAAAAGAAGGGAATGGCTTTATTAGTTACTTAGAAAATCAAGTTCAGCCCAGTCTGGAGGGCCATATGAAAGCAGGCTGCCTGAGGAGTTAGAAAGTCCATTTTATTATTCCATCAATCCACTGTCTAATGAAGTACAAGAAAGAAGCAGCTTCAAAAGTAAACATTAATAATAATTACACAAGCCAAAGTAAAATATTTCTTTGCCTTCTAGAATCTCACAAAGCCTGTGCAAGTTCTAAAAATGTATTTTTTCAGACTCATGTGGGTATGAGCAGTGCTTTCAGATGAGAAGCTGTAATTCATCAGGACTAGAAAATCAAATTACTTCTTAGACTTCTACAATAGAAAATCTTACTCTAGAGAGTCCAAACACCAGGAGTTAATACCAACATGCCAAGTGCATCAGACATCCCCTGTCTCTGCTACAACTACGGAAGTGAAATAAATCAAAATGCTGTTTTCCCAAGAGTCGATTCCACAATCATAATGTTTTAAATGAATGTTAAAATGTAGGATTTGAACGCAATAAATTCACCTAATTCAAGTTTCTGCCTCCCCAGGGTCTGTGGGACACACCTCAGGGTACTGTTATTACAATTCTGTACTGCAAACCAGCTTCTGAGCTGATTTGGGGATTCAGATCTTTTGCTGTGCTCCCAATATAGGCAAACAGATCAAATGGGAAGCAGACTTAATTTAGGTAATGGTGCATTGGAGGAATTCCCAGATTTGCCATAGAAGGAAGAATAAAACTGAAAGGGTTCCATGCCAGTGGCACCTAGGTTTGCTGGTTTAAAATATCTGTATTACAGACTTGATACACTTGCAGCTCGGCTGAAAATACAGCTGTCAGTATTTTCTGATCAGATTTGTATTTCTGAAAGCAAAAGATTAATAGAGATGACTGATGTGTGACACGTTATCCACATTCTGCTCTCTCTTGCAAAAATATCAGACGAGTTGAGAAACAACCAGAATTTTAAAGGATGTTAATTTGAGCAATGCATTTTGCATACATTTGCTTTTATTTTTGTATTCTGCAGGCAGCTGGAATAAGTAAAAAAAGATCTGTAATCATCTCAGAATTAGAAAAAAAAATTGAAAGCCAAAGCTTTATTCCATATTCATTATTTAAATATTAAACCAGTAAAATGATATACTTTGGCTTTCATGATCTTATAACGAAGCCATAAACAGATCTAGAAATGTTTGCATTTTTACTTTGGAAATGAGCTTCATAACTTGACTGGAACCCACCTTAAAAAAATTGTTCAGTTTAACATGATATTAGAAAATACTAGTTTTTTTATTTAATTAGAAAATGACTGAAATTATTGCAGTTCAGTTTAATAACATTCAAGTTATCTTATTGGGCTGAAAATAGGGCTCACTGGATGGGGTTTTTAACTTTTTTTAAACTATCCAGACCAGGTCCAACAGGATGTCACCTCTTATCAGGCGCAGTTCAAAAAAACCCCCCACAAACCTTGAGGACTGCAATCTATTTTCCCAACCATTCCTTGTTTTTAAAACCACCTTCACATCGACATGTAGGCTGAGGAAGAGGAGCCTTTGTAGGTTTTCATTTAATCCCTTTACAGGTAATACACACATTTGAGTCACAGTTCCTCCCAGGCAGATGGAAACAGCTTGTTCCACAGAAAGTTGGTCTCAGTTTTCAGGTGAGTGTTTTGGGAACAATCCAGACACCCTTCTTCAAAACAAACACTTCTACTGATGAATTTAATTGCCCTCAGCCACTCAGGGGAGGAGCCACAACATAAATATGGATTTTTACGAAGAAAGGTGAGAATGGAACAAGCAAACAAAGGATGCAAGAGCAGAATGAAGAGGAAATAAGACATCAAGGAAACTTCCCATATATTAGTCCAATAATGTCTCAGAGTTAGAGAGACTGAGGCAGCCTTTAGGGGGGTGACTGTGGGGTCATGATGCAGAGCAGATTTCAGCAGCTGAGTGGGAGTTTAATTGATAACTCTGAAGTCATCTCCCTGAAGGCTGGTGAGAAGCACTCATCTTTATTCACTCTGTCAGCTGGGCCTTCTTGTTACAACAATATAAGAAATATAAATAAAATAAATTTGAGAAAAAAGGAAAAAATATTCAATCAATCGAAGCATACTCTAAAATATAAATGAGGATTCTAATTAAGAAATATAAAGATTATGTTCAAAATGTATGATATGCTGCCCAATTTTTCCATGAACCAAATTCCTCAGGGTTTTTTGCTGGTTTCTGGAACAGCTGATCAAAGACACATGCTAACATTTTCAACATAAGACAGGTGAAATGTGTTGGCATGCTGTATGAACAACCAAGTCTGGGAAGCCCCACATCCATGAGCAATCCAAGAATGAAACAGGAGACCAGCCTACTCTAGCTGTTGTCCCACTGGAACTTTCCCATTTGGAGTGGTGGGTGCCAGAGGTACCAGTAAAGCAGTTCTACCTCACTGACTCGAGGGAGCCAGGAGAAAAACTGAAATCCAACATGTTACAAACAGTATGCTAACATTCCCACAGGAATAACCAGTGCAGGACATAACTGGAAATGACATCTGAAATGCCACGGTCTGTCTTCAGAAGAGAGAAATGAAGAGCTAAAAATCCCCAGGACCTCCTGAGCAGAATGCAACATCTTATGCCTTAAATTCATGCTGACATACAGCAAAGCTCTTCTGTTTTAACATATTTGGGCATGTTGTCCTAAAGCCACAGCCCAAGCCCCAAAGAACAAACCATGGTTGTGGCAATTGCTTTGTTTTGGTGACTCTCACCTTTTTTTTTCTTTCTTAAATGTCTATCACATACTAGAGGAAAAAACTCCTCCTGTCACAATGCAAGAGGTTTTTTTTTTTACTGGAAACATTTCCTAGGAGCCTAAAAGTCTGCCAGCAGTCAGATAAAGCTTAGATTTGGCAATACTGAACATCTCTACATAGTCCCAACTGCTTAGCAATTCCAGGTGCAGAGCGTTCATAAATGCAATGAAGGGACATCATCACTCCCCACCGCTTCCTCCAGCACAGAAAAGAGGGAAGTGAAAGGGGTAATCATGTCATGACATTTAGTCAACAATTTATTTGAAAGCTAAAAATATCAAATTTTTATATTTATGCATTATACAATACTGCATAATTACATGATAATATTGTGTATGTATATATATACACCCTCTATATATATTTGTGTGTGTATATATGTTTAAAAACGCAGAACACAATCCTGACAATGGCTGAGGTGGATCACAGAAACTCCAGCTCTGTTGATAGCAGCCTGTGACAGCTGCAGCAGATGTTCAGTTTTGAGGGGCTCAGGCTGATAAAATTGTTATATCTGATAGGGAGGAAGAAAGAAGAAAAAAATGTGGGCAGTGCACTAAACTGTCATAATGTATAAAGTAACTCCTACCAAACTAAATGATAAGGTAAAAGAACATTTACCCCTAGGCAGTGGGGAGTCCTACAGATTGAAAATGAAAAATAACAGATACCACAGGGAAAATGTGACATGCAATACACGTTCAGAACATTCCATCAAACAACTATTTAATACAGCAAGAAACAGGGCATTCTGAAGACCTGACTTATTTAACAGCAGTGTATTCATCTTTTCTTTAGTCTGTCCTCTGTTGAAACACAAAATACATGGTTATTCCTAATTTAAATTATCTTATGACCCTTCACCAGGTCTAACAGTTAACCAAAATACAATTGTGAAGTTATACTGATATAGACACAAGTGCCAAAATATTCCTTGCTCAGACAAATGCATGCTGCTTTCTCAGCTCCCTTACAGGAAAATTATGTTTTACCTCACATAAGGCCAGCTCTCAGAGAACAAGACTCTCTGTTCAGATTTACAATATTCTTAAAATAGGCATTTACAAAAATAAATAGCTGACACCCATCTCCCATGCAGATCTAAGATTTCCTCACATGCCTAGTCACACTTGTGTATCCACCAGGCTCTGGAAAGTTAAAGATCTGTATCCTGGTTCCCATCAAAGCACACAAACAAGCCCTGGAAATTCAAGTATTTTCTAGAAATTTCAGACATGGAAGATTAATTTACTTCCAATCTTTTAAAATGATCCATCTGTGTAACAGAGCAATTCATATGTTCACACATAAGGCAGTGCCCACAGAGCCATCACCATGGCTGAAAAGCAAATTATGTCTGTGGTAACTCCATAGAAAGGGAAGAGAAATAGCAAAAAGTGAGGACAGAGTCTGGGAATTTAGCAAGTTCTCTGAATCAGAGAACTTCCCTTCTGTGCTGGCTACAAAATGGATAGTTGGGGACAAACATGAAGGGAAATGGTTCAGAACTTCTATGCAGTGCCATTTTGGGCAACAAACTTGGTAGAGGTTTGAGGAAAGCTGCCCTTGCACATGGAATAAGCTCAGGTCCTGACTTTAGGGTCTCAAGGAGCACCACAGCCAGACAATGGAAAGAAATCACAGAAATACCTGACAGGCTATTCAAAGCCCACAAGCCACATCCAAATCCAACTCAACAGTCACTTAAGTCATGTTTATGGGACTGCTTTACAGTCACTTAAAAATGAACCCTTATCAAGATAATGTAAATACAGCAAGCTTCAAACAGAAAGTTATGCCATGTTGTTAAATTAATGTTTTCTATAAGTAAAACTTTCAGTATTACATTTCTGAGGAAGTGTTCACCAATCTTCCTGTTCCACTGAAAGACTGATCAGACATTTTGAAAAGTTATTCACAGATCACTTCAGCTCATCTGTCCTTCCATAGAACCAGCTGCACTAGGCAGAATATAGGACCTGCACCTCAGAATATAGGACCCTCCCTATTATCCAAAACATGTCTTTTAATGCAATATACAGTTATTAATTATCCAACTAGTTATTCATTTTACCTGGGTTTTAATGGATGTGCAGCCAGCCACAGACACAAATAGGAAAGAGCAGGTGTGAAGTTATGACACCACCAAAATCCATGACATCCTGTATTTAAGGGAGATTGCCATGATCCAAATAATGCCTTTTAAACTTCTGTTTTATGAGACTAATACCAGGATTTATATAAACAAACATGGAATTATGATTTTCTATGTTTTTATGTAAGCACTGTGACTCATTTTCTTGCATGTTACTATTACTTCTCTTTTTCTCTTGATTTCTTAGCCAACTCTTCAGAGCAGAGATTGGGAACCTGGAGTTGTGCTTTCAGTGAAACCTCAGAGAACCGGGCTCATTGGAGCCCTTTTTGCTGTATTTCAGTCTCAGTGCTGCAGTGGAGGCTGAAGAGTTTTGTGCCATTATGTAACTGCCTGGCAGCATGTAGCTTCAGGCAGTTATAATCTGGTTTACTGCTTGTCATTTGCTAATACTTCGGGTTTTTCTCTAGATTATGGTATCAGGGATGTTACAGGGGGTTTGCCTTCCCCTTCCCGGTAGGAGAGAAAGCAGCCTTCAGCCACAGCTGCCAGGTTCCTGTGGAGAATAACCCACATCTCCCCGCTCATCCCATCCCCTGTGCTTCCTTCTGCCTCAGCACACAGAGCAGGGCACTCCGCCCTGCCACACAGAGGGTGGGCTTTGCTGATGGCTCCTGTGGCACAGGAGGCTGAAGCTGAGCAGAATCTGGAAGCACAAGCTCAGGGTAAGATGCGGGTGGTGCTGCTCCAATAAAATCTGCTAATCAAGTGCATTCAGCGGGGTTGGGCAGACTTCCAGATTTAACCATACCATGGCAGACAGCCAGGAGAGGGAAATAGCAACACACTTGGTTGTGTGCAGGGACAGACAAACAGGTCTCTGCATCACTGATTGAAGATCCTAATTTCTTTCAGAGCTTTAAAAATTACAAGCTATTAAAGAAGGCTTCACATGTCCTTGATAACAGTTCATATATCTACTTGCTTTTCTATTCTCCTACAGTTTTCCTGAGCAAAATATCCTTTTTTCTTCATTCTTTTTCATCCATGACAGATAAGATAAAAAGATATATCACACCTAATTCTTCCGTATAAACCTAAGGTAAGAATTACAATGGACAAGCTCTCCCCGGGAACGGAGCAGCCAAGAGCCAGTGTGAGGTCTCATTAGACGTCTGCACCCTGCTCATATTGCAAACAAAACTAAAATGGTATTTTTCATGCTGTATTTTATTTCTCTCTCCATGAAGTCAGTCTCCTTAAAAGGAGAGAAATAAAAATTAAATCTGAAAATCTGATAGAAGCTCAAAATAAATTAAATATGAAAATAAAAAGAACAGAAAATGCAGAGCCCTCAAAACTCTAAGTTCTTGGCTAAGTTCTATCTCAAAGGAAGAAACTACTTTATATCTATTTTCTTAAGACTGCAATTATTTGTAAAATATAAAATTATTATGTGTTCTTCCAGGGAGGTCCTGAATTTATGAACAGTGATTTTAAAAAGGATATGAGGATAATTTAAAAGGATAAAAGAAGAATTTTTAATAATCTGAACTGTCCTTGCCAGAGAGATAAGATGGAAGAGAGATGAGCCTAAAACAGATGTGCAGATTCCTTTAAAAAGGTGTTCTTCCTCCACTTAATGGAAGAGAAATAATGGGAATTAGCTCTCTTAATTTATCCTTTGCCAAATTTTTCTGTCACAATATGAAATGTCTAATTTTCATTTGAAATTAATTTGAAATATTTATTTTGAGATTTGTGATACAATTACATCAAAAATTTTATATTGCAAAGAGTCACATATCCAAAAGAAGGCCCCGAAAATTTTGAGTGCATTCTGAATGGCATGACCTGTAATACAGAAACCAACTGATTAAAGGATGCAGTGCAGGAAATAAAAAGAGGAGGAAAATGCCACACACAAAAGAAAAGAGAAGAAAAGGAAAATAGCATTTCTTTAACACCATTATTTAACAACATTAAACAATCAAAAATATCATCAAGTTTCAAAGAGGAGAAGATTGTCTTCCCTGAGCCCATGTCCAATAATCTTAATCTTCTAAAAATATCCAAGCTTTTGGATAAGCAACTTTTCCACCACGATAAATGTCACGTCTGGTTCTTGCAGGTGGCTCAGCAGGTGTATCCAGCAGGCTCCCTGAAATGAGCTCTGGTACAACCTGTGGTGAAAACATCCCACTGCAGCAATGGGAGTGCCTATGGAAGGTGATAGATTTGTCTTTTGTGCATCTTTTGCAAATGCCTAATGAATTATTACTTATTGACCCAAGTAATGAAACCTGTCAGACTCACAGTGTTACGTTTACCCAACGTGCAGCTAAGAAGATAAAGCAATATTCCTGTCTGGGATTTGAGCAGGCTACTTGCTCTAAGTATCTTTTGTAAAATGCTCTTTTCTGCAACCCCATAGTGTAGGTGCAATTCTTTAAAACTTAGTTCCAGTATTAAGACATAAAAGGGCCGCTCCAGGAGGAACCTGGGGTATGTCTGCAATCAGTAGCTCTGGGTTAGACCCTCAGCTGTACCACGCTTCATGTTTACACAGCCAGCCCAAGCAGGGCAGGTGACAGCAGAGGGACAGTTCACTGCAAGGCCACTGCCACACACCCAACCAAACCACAAAGAGAACTCCCCAGGGAAAGGCATTTAGGTTATTCCTTTCTTGGGAAGGAGGGACTGCATTATAAGGAGTGCAGCACAGAGCTGCCCATCCTAAAGCGGCTTGAGATGGTTCTACTAACTTAATCACAGGCAGAACCACACAGACTTCTTCAGTCTGACAAGCAAAAGCTTTAAAATAGCTCTTTCAACTGAAGACAGCTTTCATACAGACTGAATATAATATCCTTTTAGACACTTGTGGCCACCTCCAGATGCCACATATTTTTGAAAACCCAAACAAACCCGCTGTAGAAGTAAAAGGCCAGCACATATGCAACAATCACTGTATCTGCACAAGACCTTGAATCAGGAACATAATTGTATATTATAAACTTGTTTTACAGCCACTAAGAGACAGAGCAGTTTCACTGAACAGCATTTCAATTTTTTTTTAAATAATTTCTAAACAGATGAAAATATCTCAGAATCCTAGAGGGATAAGGAACCTGCTGTAGACCTGCTGCTAAAATCTCATTTAAGTGCAGCCACACTCATACATGCTCAGCACTGGTGTGAACAGGGCCAGAGAGCAGGTCCCAGCAGTGTCATCTCTGATCTGCTGTCAGAGAGAAGCCACAGAGAAAGCTCAACTTTTACCTAACCATAGATTCCAGCATTGGGAGAAGCCAAAAGGTCCCTCAAGTACCTTACAAATAGTGCTCAAACACTAGAGAGATGAAAGGAGAAGTTAAGGACATTTACATTTAACACCTTTTCTGGTCAGACAGCAACTGACTGTGACTAACCTCCAGTTAAAGAGCTCTTAGGATATGGAGAAGGAAGCATGGTCTGCCTCGTCAGGGTGAAAGCAAAAGGGCTCCAGCCTTAACTGCAGGTACAGCTGTGAAAAACTGAGGGCGTATTCTATTGTCTTTTCTACTACAGTTAATTTCTAAAATAAACAACATCTATTTAAAAAAGAATCAGAAAATTCTTCTTCAAAAGTATGGCTCATCTTGCCCAAAACTGTTATTCTGCAGTTAATATTTGCAAGTAGTAGGTTGCAATATTTAGATACACTTGCAATATTTATCTCTGCATATGGAAGACAGTTTCTGAGGATGAGGAAGCAGATGTTTGGCATGAACGGATGCCCAATTTCCATGTGGAGGCATCAGTATCAGTATGACTACATGTAAACTGCAGTGCCAGTCAGCAATTTTCATGTAGGGTTATGCCTTGAACATTCAAGTCTGCTAAAATAATGGAGGCACTCAAAATTCCTTATAAAAAAATCCAGTAAAATCTTTTGTGACAAGGAGTGTTAGGCAGCCAAAATAACAGCGTTGCTGTATCACTCTAAGAGTAGCCTTTATTTTATGTTCTGTTCTAATTACCATCATTTTAGTGTACTTCTATCCATCTGTCACAGGAGAAAGAACAGACTTCACCGCCAGCACCTACAGAAGTTACAGCAATCAGATGCAGCGCACCAAGGTTCATCGTGCTGCTGGAATGTTTAAAGGAGCTTGACATAAACATACACTTGGCCCCAAGATCAGGCCTCCCTAAAGCTTTGGAGGTCTGTTCCTAGGCCTTTATAAATACCAGCTCTAAAGGAGAATTTAAATTCAACATGTCTCTTGAACAGCCAGTGCAGACAACTGAAAGTTTCTGAGGCAGAAGCGTACCTCATGAAAAACAAGGTGCTGTTCCTAAGAACAGTCTTTAGGTGGGAAGAAAAGGAAGCATTTTTGCTCTTTACCAAGGTTCCCAAAAACCTGAGCAGCTGGCAAGTCAGCAGAAGACCCTTTTACAGACCTCAAACCCCCTCCCACTTTCACAGAAAAGCATTCAAATACTTGCAGCTGTAGAATTTCTTTTTAATTTGAAAGTACGTTAACGCATATGAAAACATTTTCTGTGAGTTTTCTTCCTAATAAAGAGTGATTACACACAACTACCTGACCATCATGACTCCTGACCAACTGAAATCAAGCTGAAATAAAACAAGTAAACATACTGCAGAGTGTTAACACATAGAAAATGTAAAAAAATGTATTTAAAAATTAGAGTTAGACTGCTATGGTTAAAGGCTGTGGTTAAATGATGACCGTTTTCACTGACATACTCTGACAAATGCCTCCTGAGTTTCTCTCCACTTTTAATTGATTCAAGTATTTCTAAATCACTTTCAATAAGATACTGTAACTGTATATTCCAACACATCTGATGCATTAATACAGATATTTAAGAAACCAATGTATAGCAGCTCATGCCCCAGTAAAGACTTCAAATCTAAATGCAGAACAGCACTCAAGCAGAGGCAAAAGAGGCCATTGGAACTTCACAGAATAAACAGCATTTTCCCCAAGTTTTCCAACACTGAAAGCAAAGGAGGCAACAAGCTGATTAGAGGAATTTTTACAGGGAATTAATTTCTTTCATATGAAACTCATTTAACAACTTGCTGCTTCAAAACAGTTCCCAAAACCCCAGCTGTGCCTGTGAAGTTTGGATGGAACTGGTGTAGCACCCACGTAACAAACAGGGCTGGAACTTCTGTTGTTGAAAATCTCGGATGTTTCCATGGCTCCTTTGCTCCCTTTTAGGTCACTGAACCTCAGCAGTCCTGTGTGTTCACCTCGGATGCCTGGGTTAGCCCAAGCTGCAGACAGTGCAGCTCCCATGCACCGATGATAAACAATAACCACAGTAACCTGAACGCCAGTCTACATCAAACAACTGCTGTTACCATCCAGAGGGTGGCAACGGAACAGAAATTTAAAGTATTTTAGATCCCTTCAAATAAGCATCACCCTATAAACAGAAATATGATAACACAATTTTAAATAAAAATATTAAGGTACAATTTAGATCTTCTGTCTCTGAGGCTTTGATTTGCATAGCTCTGCCATCAATTCACTAATTCCAAAATTCTATTTACTTTGGTCAGCAATACACAACATTGCTTTAAGCATACTACTCCTTTTTTTCCTAACTGCAGCAAGACAAGAAAACCACGTTCTGGCACATATCCTGTCTCCTGAAACAACCCTTGTGCAGAACAAGCCAGGCCTCCAGTGGCTCCCGCAGCCCAGTAAATCCCATCCCCACTGGCACGGCTGCAGTTTTAATCTCAATCTGTCAGCACAGTGGCACCCCCCCAGCACACTTAGAGCAATATTCTGATAAATCCGACACTGCTGGTATACTGTGAGCAGCCTTACATAAACAACAGCTCTGGAATCCAGGGATAACAGGATAGCTTTGCAGGTAGTACAGAGACCTGGGAGAGGGAGCAGGCTTGCTGCCTCACAAGAGACTGGCATGGAGGCAATCGGGATGCAAAACTGCTTTTGTAAGTGCATTACATCCAAATATCAGATTCCATAAGAAACCAGGGTGTGTAAAAACTGCAGGTGAAGTCTTCAATACACTGTCACAGGTGTTGTGTCAGTAGGTTTTGACATATTCAGGACAACGGTTCAATACTGCAAAAATTCTCAAAACTCAAACAGGGAGACATAACTTCGTCACTACACCAGAGGAAAAATTTCTCAGGGTTAGGAATCTCTATCAACAAATGACTTCTGCAGAAATAGATAAAATCAACTGTATTTTAAGTGATAATGAGAAGTATCTCAACTGGTTATATTTCTATTTTTGCTGTCTGCTGTGGCTTTTAAATGCACAAAATGCAGAAAAGTTATAGGAAAGAACTGCCTGCATTCAACACTTAATTGAGAGAAAAATGAGGATTGATCTAACTGATCACGGTTCTACAAGTAATGCACAATAAAAAAGTAAGAAAACCTGTTCTTTTGAAAGTTTTCAATTGCTGTCAAAGCTAATGCTCTGGAGGTTACCCACAAACCTCTCTGCAAAACAGGGCTCGCTTGAAGGTTAAATCGGTGGTTCAGGACCTCATCTCCTCCTAAGGTTAAAGGAGGAAGAGCTGGAAGCACAGCACCTGTGGTGGCTTTGCACAGAAAACACGACAATTCCGAGCTCCCTTGTTCCTGCTCAGAGCATCGACCTTATTAGCTGAGTGCAGAACATTCAGTTCTTGTACATACAGAACTTGCCTTTCAAATGTGAATCTTGGAAAAAATGGCATTTCTCCAATACAACACAATTTAATCCAATACACACTGGTCTGCTTTAGCCCAAACTAAATTATGTCCAGCTGCATTATTTTGATGCAAAACAAGAGACAGAACTATAAATCTTGGAGAACATATTAAACATACACACCTGCCATTTTCACCAAGGACAAATATCCCCTTTCGTGACTTCAGTAAACATTTCAAGGTAACACATAGTATTACCCCTGAGAATCATGGCTTTATCATCTTTTTTACCAACAAAACAGCATTCACAAAACCACCAAAAAAATCACAGAAGGAGACAACAGCAGTCCTTGGAAGCAGAAGATCTTCCCACTTGAAAGTCTCCCAGACTCAATGATTCACAGTATTTTCCAAAACCCAAGTTTTCTTTTTTAAACAGTGTTTCAAACCTCTTTAGAAATTACAACTTGTTGGACTGCAAATGCATGCCCTGCTGTTTAGAAGCTGGTCTCAAGCAAGTAAATACCAACAAACCCAGAAAAATTGGGTAAGTACATTCATCCCATTCATCTCAAATGGATGAGAGCTGTGAAGCTTAAAATGTGAGAATTTAAATTCCTGCATTTATTAGTCATATCAGTGATGACCACACAAGGCATCATCTACTTAAAAGTACTTACACTGATGGGATATTGCATCAGTAGGGACTGCGCAGTGCACCAGTGGCAAAGGAGGCAACCACCCATGCCCTGGTGCAAACAACAGGCTATTCCAGCAGCATTCTGGATCATCTGTCCTTCCTTAAACCCCATATGGTGACAGCAACAGTTCTTGGCCACTAAGAGCTGAAATGAACTGTTGCTTGGGTTCTGCTGATGCCTTCTGGACTCAAATGTTTCATCCTTTGTGGAAACTGCAGTTTTCCACCAGAATTCTGATGGTGTTACAGATCAGAAACAAAACCCATCTTTCCAGAGCATGCATTGGACATTCAGCTGATGCATTTTGCCTGGTCTTAAAATTAAGAGAGCTAAACACAGTTAAGAGGGAAAAAGGGTTTTACCTCGGTATTTATTTAAGGATCCTCAGGTGCGCCGAAATGCACATCGAAATGCACCCCGAAATGCCCACCGGAAAAAAAATGGCCACTGATGACATAATGTGTATACAATTATAGGCCTTGCTAATTAGCACATCTATCAAAGATTCCCCAGGGAGGGACTCCAGCGAGACCCCCTCAGTGAGGAACCTTCCCCTGGCTGGGCCTGGCTTTGTTTACAGAATGTGTTCTGGAGAGGCCCTCGGGGTCTGGGGTTTCCAGGGTGTTTGGTCTCTTGGCTTAATGGAATATTGGGTCTGAGGGAAGTGATCAAGCTTAAAGAATTATAACTGTGTGGGCTAAAAGCACTAAGAATACATAAAAGCTATATAAAAGAGTGTATAAAAGGGGTATAAAAGAAACAGCAAAAAATCATCATGGCACCACAGCAAGTCCCTCAAGACACAACTACTTTGAACACCTGGTTCTAGTTTCCTTTAAAGAGCACAATAGGCAGAAGCAGTGTCAAAGTACAAATATGAGACATTCATTCTTTCTACCCCAGTTGTTCCTTCTAACCATGACACTGCCAAAAGCAGACTCCTAACATAACAGATCTTAAAGTAAAGGGTGCAGAAGCTGTACAATACAGGGCTGGGTTTGGGGAGGGAGGTGCTGTCAGGTATAATAATAACAATTCAAACATAACAACAGATATACACAACTCTCTACATGGATTACACTTCCTATTGCAAAGAGTATCAAAATGTACATCCATACAACAAGCAAAAATTTTAATTTCATGATCCTGCAGATGCCTCTAAAATGCTGACTCTTCTCTGAGCAGCCCAGTGTCTATTTCAGCAGCCTTTTGGAGCTGATAATACCTTTGGAACCAGAATAAACTTCGATGCACATGCACCGTACTTGATGAAATGCCGCTGCTTTAAAGCATCCTAGAGAGGAGGAGAAGGATGCTACGAGGATACATAGCAGCCAAAAGCTCTTCCTGGGAAAAGTGGATGGCTTTCTGCAAAAGGGATTATGTGACAATTGTGTGGTTTGGTTACGGAGTGTCAAAACTCTGGCTTCAGCAGATGCTTCCACAGCACTCCCACACCATGAGTCACCTGGGACTGTTCTGGTTTCACATCATCCAGGAATCGCTTCATTCATGCTGAATTGGGTGAACAGGGAGGGCAGCAGATAGCTGTGCTCAGAGGAGTGGCATCGCCAGGCAACATCCTTCATGAGGATATTCTAGGCTCAGATTTCTCTCCTCAAGTAGTAGCTACATTAATTTTCTATTTTACTGATGTAAATTTCTGTATTCTGGGCAGATTTTTTAAAAGGCGACTTTGAACACTGTAACTGCATTTTTATTTTGTGAGGTGCAGTAAAAAATTAGCATTTCTGTAGGACAAAAACATCAATTAAATCTGCTTCTCAGGCAGAATTTGAGAGAAAGAGACAATAAACTGGGCAGATGAGGAGCAAGACCTGTCCTTGTGTAGCCATCTTGCACCAGCATGCTTGGGATTTTTTGCCTGGAGTGCAAACAGCTAAACTCGATTTTGATTTACATTTTCTGGATGATATTAAAACCAGATTAGTTTGAGCTACGTGTCAGATTTATGACACTCTCGTGCTGGGATTTGCTGAGGGCAAGGAGAGCTACACCTGCCTTCTGTACGAGGTCAGAATTGATGAGCTGGGGTCCCAGCTCTGGAAACATCAAGGTGCTGGAGCCACTATTTTGCAGCACTGTTGCACTGAGATCTTCCCAGTGCTGAAATGAAGCGCTTTGCTTTTGGTGCAGTGCAATAGAAAAACTTACCTTCCCTCCCTTATTATTGCAACATTTTGAAGCTTTGCTACAAAATAATGATAATCAACAAAATCTAGACATTCACCTTTCACAGCGAGTGCTGCTAACAAATCTGAGCTGCTCTAAAACGGCAGGTACAAGCCGAGCTGTAAGAGGCGAGGAGGGGGTATTCTGCCAGCACTACATTCTCCTCCCTTCCCTTTAAACCCCACCCCACCCCACCACCAGAGAAGTCAGCCCCCTTACCTGATAATATCATCATTGTGCCCGAGGAAGAATTTCTGGCTGTGCTCCCTGGTGTTGTAAACCACGCCGACTCCAGCCACGAAGTACACCACCTCTTTCCCTGCCGTGTAGTACAGGTTGTTGCGGCACTGGTGGCCCCGGTAGCCGTACACCCACTCCAGCCGGAGCTGGCAGCGCGGAGCCGTCCGATCCGCCATGATAACCAGCCCCCTGCCCACCGGCACACACAGCCGAGCGCCGGCCCGCCTTCCCCCGGCACGCTCTCCCCTTCCGAACGGCGGCGATCCCCGCCCGCCTGCCGAAGCCTCAGGTGTCCCTTCCGCGCGGGGATGGGGATGGGCAGCGCATCCGCGGATCCGGGATGCCGCCGCCGCCGCGCTACCGCCGCGCCGCCACCATCATCTACTGCCGCCGCTGCCCAGGACGAGCCGCCGCCGCTCCGCCGCCGCTGCGCGACCCGGGCAACTTCTCGGGGGCACAAAAACACACCTACAGAAGCCGCAGACCGGGCTTTTTTTCCTTTCCGAAGGCAAAGTAACTTCTGTGCGTCACCAGCACCACCTGCCAAAGACTCCCCGCTGCGTCTGCCGGGTTGCACCTTCTTGGTTTCCTGCACAAAGCTTCCTGGGCGCTCTTCTTTTTAACATATCTACCCTCGGGGCTAGAGCTGGAAGAGAAGAAAACACAAAACCTGTGCGCTCGAGCCGCAGAGTGCACATGAGTTTAAAATCAAAAGGAGTGCCTGGATGGGGGAGCTCTGCTTGGATGGGAGACCTCTCGTTCGATGAGTATAAAAGAAACAGCATGGGGGAGCTCAGCTTGGATGGGGGAAGCTCTGCTTGGATGAGGGGAGCTCTCCTTGGATGGGTGCTGTGGCCGCTCTGGGGGCTTCTGAGGCTTTTCAACAGGATCCAGTGCTCCGAGTTCTCATAGAGATTCTCTATTTCGATATAATCTCATATACAACATCCAGCATAGATATGGGAATATTACCCCACCTTTCCTCACCCCCCAGCAACCAGAAACTTTCTCCTTTTGCAGTCTACAGCAACTATGTAATTAAGACAATCTTATTTTCCCGTTTTCAGTCACAAAACACTCCAAGTCACCAAGAGATAGCGGGGGCTGTGGCTCTTTGGGTTTTTTCCCACTGTCATCCATTGGAATGATATTATAAGGAATACATTTCCTCTCTTGCCTTCTGCTTTTCCTAAAGCAGAATTCATATTACCATTGTCAGTCGAGCATGGTTGCTGCATGTTGTTGGTGATAAGACATCCACTACTTTATAGTATCACTGCACAGGAGCCCAAACCCAGCCCGCCAGACACGGCCACAACCGCAGGGAAGAGGATGCTGGAATCAGAGAGCAGAACCAAACACCCATTCACAGAGCACAGCGCCAGACGGACGGGAAGAGGGAATTCCGAGGCTGACAACCCCTGTACCTTTTCCCACACAACACGCGTCACACCGACCGAGCTGGAGAGCGGCGTGCCGGCACCGCTCGCACACGGGGTCACAGCACCGGCAGCACTCCAGGACACGGCAGCGGGACACCCGCCCTCGGGGAATGCGAACCCCGGAGCTACGAGAGCCGCCTCCGCCGAGAGCGCCGGCCGCGGGCGGGCGGGGGCACGGGCGGAGCCCTCACGGCGCCGGCCCTGAGGCGGAGCCACCTTCCCGCCTCACGGGGCGCGCGGGCGCGGCGCGCGGCCGTTCCCGCCCTTCCTCCTGAGGGGGCCCGGCCCTGAGGGGCCCGCGGAGCCCTCAGCGACCCCCGGCACGGCACAGCCCAGGCCAGCCCCGCCCCGCCCCGCAAAGCACACGCAGATTTAGGCAAAAAAAATCCCATCTTTCTGCTTTCCTCGTGTGCAGTAGTCTCCAAAAGTCTCACAAAATACAACCAAATTCGCACTCACCTTTTTAAACTCCTTCCCCAGCAGCCGCTCACCACAACCACCTTGTTTTATCATAGAATCGTGGAATATGTTGAGTTGGAAGGGATCCACAAGGCTCATCCAGTCCAGCTCCTGGCCCTGCACAGACACCCCAACAATCCCACCCTGTTGCCGAGAGCGGTGTCGAAGCGCTCCTGGAGCTCTGGCAGCCTCGGGGCCGTGCCCATTCCCTGGGGAGCCTGGGCAGTGCCCAGCACCCTCTGGAGGAAGAACCTTTCCCTGATATCCATCCCAACGCCCTGACTCAGCTGCAGCCGTTCCCTCAGGTCCTGTCTGGTCACGGGAGTGAAGAGATCGATACCGGCCCCTCCACTGCCTCTCACGAATTCTTGATCCTTTCCCACCCTGGTATTATTCAATGGAATAACTTCCATGTGATTATAGCTTTCTTTTTATGAATTTTTTGGTTACATTATCTAATTTACATTAAAAAATTAATCGATATGACAGATAGGCTGTTCACCTACCCAACCAGGACAAACAAAAAACTAGTTTCAAGCTTCTGCTGGCGTCGCTGTCACTTCTCTATGAGCAACAGCGGTCAAACTGAACTTTGTATTTAATCCTTTGGGAAAACTTATATTCTCAGTTCTTGAAAAAAAAAATTATAAATTATTATCATTATTTTAGCAATTAAGTACAGTAGTCATGAACGAACACCCCATAAAAACCTCGAAGAAAAACCTTAAAATAAACTTGTGCAGCAACAAAAGTTCAGTTTCATTCATTTTTCTATAATCTGTACTCTCAAGAATTTGGTATATTTTTGATGGTGATTGAATTAATTCGATTAATTTTAAGCATGAGGTTTTGCATATTTTTTTCCCATTAAAGAAAAAAAGGCATTATTACTTTCCTGTTAGGAGCCGTCATGTTGCTGAAAATGTTCCTCAATGCTGCAGCCTGCTGTTCACTGTCAGCACAACGTAAATATCCTGGATGCTCTCATGAGGCTTTTTTTGGGTGTTAATTCTGGGTTCTGGAGTCCTCAGCATCACAAAAAGAATAGAAGGAGCAACACAAACCAAGACAAAGTGTGAACCTAAGTAAAAAAGGGGCATTTCTGTTAAAAAAAGTGTAGTCTGGATGTACTTCCTATTTCGCATAACTGTAAAAATGAACACTTTAAAATACACTGAAGAACTTAATTAAAAGAGACATAAAAATTGGCAATAGCAGCAGCATTCTTCCTCCTCATTGTGGCAAGGAGCCCATTGGCCTGGAACACATATCCTGTGACTTTACTACTTGGGTTTTTTTTGATATGAAATGCAAAAACCAACTAATGTAGCATCCTGGACGAGTAGTACCTGAATGACAGTCACCACTCTGCTGAAGGGACGATTTGCTGCTGCTGTTGGGTTTTTTGAGGGCTTTGGGGTTGGTTTTTTTTTGTTTGTTTTTGGTGGGGTTTTTTGTTGTTGTTTGTTTGGTTTGCTTCTTTAAAGCAAGCCTTGTACAGAAGATGCCAGAAAGCACCACATCTCAAATGAACTCCAATCCTCTGTGATACATCCTGCCCACTCTGTACATATCCAAGAGCTGTGATTAACAATGAACACTGAGGTTTTCCCTCCCAGGAACATCTGTGTTACGTCCTAGATATCTGCTCCACAAAATAGCCTTTATAACTCTTATTTTTATGGATGAATGTACAGCAGATGCACAGAGATGGCATATTAATTGGTATTTCAAAATTGGTACCTCTTATTTGAGCTGCAAATGCTTTTTAAAATTATATAAAATCCTTAAGAACTTGGGGGAGGGATCAGAAGCAGGAGCTGTGATCTAGTTCTGTTTATTTGTTGCCTGGCATTACATTAATCCAATCCTGACTGATGCCTCTTGGTGATTTTAAAATTTAACTACAAAATCATAACAGGGGAATTGGCTCTAAGCTCTTATTCCTTGTGGGCAGAAATACTGATTTGCATTAATGAAAGGCTTGGATCCGGCCAGAAACAGTGATAGGAAAAAAGGAGAAAATCAAAAAATGGAGCCTTTTCCATCCTCATGCCCATTTCGGAGAGACCTGGCAGACCGGGCTCTTTCCAGAACCTGCCTGGAGGGAAAGTCCTTCTGACCAACCATGACAGATTGGTTCTGCTGCCATCCCAGAGCTATGCAGGACAGCCAGGAACAGCAGATAGATCAAAGCTCCCCATCCCGCCTCCACACTCGGCCACAGAGGCCCGAGGTCTCCCAGACCCCCTCTCTCATGGGATACTGCCTGCCTTCATCCAGCCTGGGGGGCTGCCTTTCTGCCATCTCTTCATGGAACCTCCGTGACCAATTTTAAATCACTTGCAGAAAGCTTGCTCTTCCCACAGAACCTCCTTTTTTCCTGCCACAGCCAGGATGGTGGTATTCCTCGCCTTTCTGTATCCTGGCTGCCATACTTGATTCAACTTCCCTCCTACGATGATTCAGCTGAGACGTGTCTAAATCTTGCCACGAGTTTACATAACTCCTTAGAAATCTGACTTTCTGAGTGAAGAGAACTTTGATCCGAGCTCTTCATTCTCTTGAGCGCACCAATAACCCCCGGTGTGCGGTCCCGGTGGCAGCGGCTCTGCCGCAGCTCAGCATCTCCCTGGATACAGTGACCTCTCATGGACGATGCCGGCACTCGGTGAGCAAGGGACAGTTTTGTCTCAGCTGGGCGTGGGAGGAGAAGAGCAGCAGCAGCAATAACAGACTTGTAACAAAATTCATGTTAGGCCCGGATAATTTTTGCCGTTACAGCTTAATGAGCCACCCCAGCGTCTCATCTAACAGAGAAAGAGTATTGTGTGATATTCCTTACTTTGGAACACAAAGTAAATGCTATTTCAGACACAGAGAAATGTGCAGTCACACTGCGCTGTAGCTGTGGTGTTCACCACCACCAGGCTGATCAGCTGGGGGTGGTGCTGAGCAGGGGCGGATCCGGCAGGCACCGACGCACAAAATGCTTTATTTTCGTTCCATGAGGTGTTTTAAAGCCAAGCAGCCCGTTCGATGTCCCTGGCCGTGTGTCCTGGGGCTGCCCCGCGGGCGAGGCCCCGGCAGCCCGGCCCGGCCGCTGGGCTGCGGGCGGGCTGTGCTGCATTATGACACACTGCGGATGCGCCCACGTGGGGCTCGGGCGGCTCCGCGGCGCCCGGGGACGGCAGCTGAGGCACTCGCCACCCCTGCAGCCCCTTCCACAGCACCGCACCGGCTCCAGGCTCTCCGGACACACCACAGGGACCTGCTGAGGGGGTGGCCTCCACTGGGCAGTCCACGGACAGGGCTGAGGTGTCCACTTCTTCCAGTAATTTCATTCTTAACATTGATCAGGGATTTAGCACAGCCTAATTTTCTGATTGTGTTTTTTAAATGAAAAGGACTAATGTTTGTTCCAACTCATTGTGATTCAAGTTTCTGTATTTCTTCAGCCACCTGTGGTTAGCAAAGGTAGCACAAAAAAAGAAAAAAAGAACCCAGCCACCAAAAGTAGCAAAACTATCATACCTGCAAGTTATTTATTGCAAAGTTAGATTCTTAAAGACCCTACCCATTTAAAGTCTGTGAACTCAAGCATAAGAAAGGAGACCATGGTGAAGGAAAAAACATCTAAACCGATATTTCACCAGGACAGAGATTAATAATTCCTTTCTTTTCCTTTACCATTAATCTTCCTCATACAGAGTACAGCCCTACCACAGAGCATATTCCGTGTGCAGAACAGATGGACTAACAGATTATTTGCATCAATCTAAAAGAAAACCCTCCCACCAACACATACTAAATTCTGATGGCTAAGGATGTCTGGGTTTTTTCCCCACATTGTACTCAATTTGCCACGATATGGGAAGGACCCTCTGACACCTTCCCTTAGCTTAGAATGCAATGTGAGGGTCCCTCCAAGATGGAAAAAGGGAGACCGGCCTGACTACAGGACAACTCCTCTTCTTACCAATGACAAGCAACACAGCTGGAAAGTGGTTTGCCCTAATTAATTTTCTTTGAAAATGTTGAGGTTGAGGTTCTGTATGACTTTTGCAATGTATCTCCAGCGGAAATATCGTAACTTAGGTACAAAACAGATGAAGTAATGTGTTACACTGCGCTAGAAATCCTCACCCTTCAGTGAGGCTCCAGGAGGAACAGAACATTCCATCTGTCAGCGGTCCAGCCAAGGTCACTGGTGCAATTCAGAAAGTGTCATGGCCACCTCTGAGCAGGTGACACTGGTGGCAGTGACAGCCTACTCATGTTTCAGCCCCATTTCCATCACCCACCTTTGCAGTTTCCTCTTCCCCTGGTGTTTTCCAGCAGCAGTCCCTCCCTTCCCATGACCCAAGAGATTCCCACACTCCTCTCCCTCCTGCCCTGGCACACGGGTGTGTGCACTGACCTGACTTCTCTGACCTGGCTCTGTCTGGGGAGGCTCCTCTTGACCTCCCTCTGCAGGCAACTGCTCCCTGAGGCTCCAAGGCTTACTGGGATTCATTCCTACTCCTCAGCAACTTCCAATCAGTCCCTAAGCAGAAAGAATTTTTATTCAAGTCACTCTTGGGAACAACTTCCAGCAAGGAGTGAGACAAACAAGAAAACAACTCTAAAGGCAATGTTCAACCAAATCACTACAGACCCACACACTACAGGCTGTCGAGATCCATCTACCTGACTGCTCATTGCACCAGCTCATTTGAAGTGACACATATGTAAGGCATCAACATCTCTGTGCACGTTAATCAACTCAGCAAACTGTTTCATAGTCTCTAATAAGGTTTAACCTCAGCGTTTTCTACTGTATTAAATTTTACATTTACAATACTAGCAGTGTTAGCCTACATTTTACCAATAATTAGACTGAACAATATAACATTACAGAGTGAAAACTTGTGTACATGAATACTCCATTGTTTAATAACCAAAAACTTTGGAAAACAAGAAAAACCCAGAGAATGCTGTACACTCCATGAAAATAATATAAGTCACTGTATTGGTCACATGCTCAGGAAACTGTCAGTTGGAAACCCGTGAGCTTGCAGTTTATCTGCTTTCCATCAAAATTAATATTTGAGCGTGTTTTAACAATCACAATACATTAAAACCCAGGTTCCTTACATTTCATTGATTTTAAAACATATTGGAGCTTCTTAGAGCTATTCCTATTAGATGGTTCCCTAGGTGGCATCCAAGGTAAGGAAAGGATGCAAGCACTTCAGCAAAAGGTGGGTAAAAAGTTGGAGAGCGGTGCTTACTCAAAAGGATGTCCTTTTGCTGCCAGCTGGGACATGGAGCTTTAACTCCATTGGGTAAATGTTCAGGGAACTCCATCGCCCCAGCCTCTGATGTGCTTACTCCCATCCACTCTGCTGGTTTCACTTCCCACAAAAAGTATCTGTATCAGAATATTTTGCAAAATATTCATTTAATTCCTTTTCTCTTTATTTTTGGCACTTAATTTGAGAGGCAGGGTAAAAGGGAGGGCAAGTGGGAAGTGAAGGGAAAGAAAAGTGGGAAGAGAGAAAACAACTATTTCAGAATGAACTTTCGCACAAAAGAAGGAATTACATTTGAAGACATCAGTTTCAGTGCACAGGAGAGATGACATTTTAAAATAACTTTATTTTTGATCCTCTTTCAAAATTATGATTTAACATTGTCAGAAATGAAATAAGAAACTTACCCAGCATATTTAGTTTTAAAAGCATTTAATGACATCGCATATATTTAACAGATAGGGTAAAAGTCTAGAGGTACAGTTCGATACAACTGAAAGCCAGTTCCAGTACTACTCTTGACTATAGGCCCAGTCATTGAAAGTTCATTCCTATTAAATGTAATTTTTGATTGTGCAGTAAGATGAAAATTTTTCATTACAATAGTTACAGTGACAGAAATGCACACTATGTATCAAAGAGCAAGGTAATGTAGCAAAATTATAACACACAGTGCTGCAGCTGACAAGCAAGTAACCATTTGAGTAACATTACTTTTCCAGTAAATGCTTCAGTTCCACTTTTACACTTATCGATGATTTTAAAGGGTTTATTATACATCTAGTCTTATTATACTTTGTACTAGAATTATCTGAAACATACAATATAATGTATTTCGGAAAAAAAAAAAGAAAAAAAAAAAAGAAATTTGAAATTACAGCTTATTTAAAACTGTACCAGCCTGTTAATCCGTCTTGAACACCAACATTCTTATCTGTCGTACTCGATGCGGGGACGCTTCAGGTGGTGTTAATACCAACGTTGGGCTGTGAGTCAACGCATACCTGCACTCTGTTACAGCAAAGAGAACACACTACCACTTTAATTCCTGTTAGAATCACAAGGGGAGGCTCTACTAGTCAGGACTCAGCATAACAACCTTAACTGGAAGTGAATGCCTTTGAGAATTTGTACATTGGTTTCTCATGTGCACAGTAGAGTTGAAAGCACCGCTGCCTTGCATACCAATAGCACTAGGAGTGGGTTATTTTCCAAGACAGCCTCACAAAATTGAGGAACAGTTTAAATATTAAGATCTAATCTACATTAACTTCATTTAAAAAAAAGAAAACAAACAAAAACAAAAACAAACCCCCAAAACCTGGTCCTCCCTCTCCTACAGAAGCTGCCCAATGCACCTCATACATTTGTAACTTTAGATTCTTTTTTTTTGTTGGCTTTTTTTATTTTAAAACGCTCTATAAATAAAAAAATGTCAATCACATTGAGGAACATGAGGCACAGAGAGTAACGTATTGGTTCTGAGCTCGCATGCTGGAATTCCACTGGAACGGTCAGAGAAGTGCAGTGTGTGGAGATGGAATTCACTTCTTTTTACCAAAAAGGCTGAATCTTTTCTCTTTGTCTTTCTCTTTGTCTTTCTCCCGCTTGCCAGGGCTGGACTCGCTGGTTATTGTGACGCTGGCAGGCAGGGTCTGGGCACGGCTGGAGGCTGGAGTGCTCTGGGTGGTCGGGGACACTTCGATTTTGTCCGAAGAGATCGCTGATGTGATGGCCTGAATCCACGTGTTCATCTCCTCCTTCAAGAAGCCCCAAAGACACAAAACTGTTACAACCAGCACGCCCCTCTGATTCCCGCGACAGTGCAGAGGGGGAACGGACACAGGTGGGAAATGCAAGGAAAAATGGCCCCAACCCATCCCCTCTGGCTGTGCACCTCCAGAGATACCTCCTAGAGGCTGCACCTGAGCAGCCCTGGGCCTACACATCACCCACACACAGAGTGCACACCAGCTCTTAGCAGCTGCTTCTCTCCATGGTACGACAGCACAGACAGCACAGTAATAAACTGTAAGAAAGCCACACTTACATCGTCTTTGGCTTGGAAGAGGTATTCGTTGCCATCGGTCAATCTGGAAAGGAAACACCATCACAAATTTAGCTCAGTTGTGGTCACACTGCTTCAACTCCTGCTTGTTTGGCTCCAGCACATGAGCAGCCAGAAGCACACAGGACTGCACGGGACAGTGCCCACGTGCCAAATGCCCCAACAACCCCTGTTGCAGCCACACACACGGTAGCTTCGGGCTCTGAACATTCTCAGGGTGGTGCTGGCTCAGTATTGTCTCTTTCCGGTAAATCTTTTCTCCTTTGCAAAACACATTATCAAAGTTTACTCAATACTTTGAAAAGAAAAAAGTCACAGGCAGCACCCAGAGTTTTCATGGCTGCTGTGGAAAACCCAGCAAAGTTCTGCAGCTGCTCTGCTCTTGTAGCTATGGTGGTGCTGGCTCGAGGTCCTACAGAGTATTAGTGATGAGCAGCTACCTCTCCTCACAGTGAAGGCCAGAGTCTCCTTTCTGCTTGATTCCTGTGCTGATTTTACTCAGGTGGTTTAACTAGGATACATTTAACAATGTATGTGATGAAACATATAAATTAAAAACCAACTGACTAACACTTGAACAAGCAGGAGGCAGGGGCAGCAGGAGCTCTGCTGCAGGCTTCCCCATCTTTCCCAACAAAAAGCAAGCATTTTAACAACTCTTTATGAAATGAAATTAAGGTTTAAACAGTAAAATAACAGTGCCTGAGTAAAGGAAATACCTACATGCAAGTAACCGAGGGGCCTGATGCAGGTGATGGAGCACTGGGAAAAAGGGCAGTTGGTTTTTCTGCCTAACTTTGCATTTCGAACAGCATATCCTTCCATTAGCAATTCAGAGAGGTTTAAAATAGTCTAAAGGATGAATCACATAGCTGCAGGCCTGTCTTCAAGAAAGGTACATTTCCCTAAATATTTGCTATGTATTTCCACATGTATTTTCTATAAAGCAAATTTTTCCTGGATAGGGATTCCATGATCTTTAGAGGATTCCTGTACCAATATCAAATTACACCACCACCACCCCTCCCCTGCCAAAAAAACCCCAAACACCTGTCTTGGAATACATGACCCGATCAGTTCTTAAAGTGAGTCTTCTTTGACAGGATTACCTTGCAGGTGTGTAATAATAAATATTTCTTAACTGTTGGCACTAGAAGATTGTTCAGTAAAACAAAGAGTTTCCCAAGGAAAACTTTTTTTTTAACCTTTGAACAACAGGTCCTTCACATATTTCAGAGTGAAATGGGCTGTAACTATATGTTCTAGAACTGAATATGTGAGAGATGTCTTCAGTAGTCTCCTAAATTCATACAGAAAAATTAAACAAGAAGCTTGATTTGGAAAAGAGCAGAACCACAATCACTGTTGTCAATCAGTTCCAGAGGGAGCGACTGAAAAGCCCAGCACTGTGAACTGCATGGCCCTAACTCCAGGCACACACATCTGGTCTTGTCCCAGATGAAAGTGCTCTGATTCCTGTGACACTATTCTGTGCTTGCTCGCTCTGATGAACAGACCACGACTCAGTGTTGGAAGAGCTTGCTCAGAAAAGCAGGGGCTGCAGTTAACATTCATGGTCAGTTCCTGGGCTGGGTCTCCCAGTGAACACACCCACCGTGGCTTTCCCAAGGGCAGAACACTGCCCCAGGTTTACCTGAGCTTGAACACATGCTTCTTCTTTTTGTAATCGACTGCTACTTCGCAGACTGCGTCCTTCAAGCTGACGGGGATCTCGTTGTGGTAGGGGATGCCAGAAGCAGCAGCTTTCGAGTCCTTGTAGAAGCCCATCTCTTGGTTGTTTATGACACAGTACACATTATGCCATGACCTTTGAGACATGGGAAACAACAAGAGCAGTTATAAAGCCAATGCTCTCGCCTGCAGGACTGGAGAAACCAAACGTAATTATTTCTGTAAGTTAATGGAGACTGGTTCAGTGTGAGGATGTGAATACAGCCTACGCTGTCCCAAAAAGTACAGACAGGGAATTCTTTCATGGAAGCACAGCTTCAAGACAAAAGCCAAAGGGAACAGAGATTCCCAGAGCTCCCTGTGATAGCACATCAGCCTCTCCTCACAGTGGGAGGACTGTCTTGCAGACTGGGCACTTTGCATTCTTGAAACAGAAAATGATTGACCTTTTAATGGCAGTGCTCTGTTGTAGAAGGAATTCTCACTGTGCTGCAAACTGATGAATGGAATGGACTGTGTGTGAAATCCTTGACTGACACAAATACTCTTAGTGGCATAATCCACCTCATTCTCTAATTGAACTGTGAAAATTAACAATTACTGGAAATAAGAGTACCCAGACACTAGTACCGGTGGCTGTCACTGCCTCAAAGGCGTTGTCTGGTGTGAATAACTCCAGTGGAACAAAAATCCTGGTACTGTTGTATTCACTTGTGATCTCAGCTCTGCCAAGTGCTTCGGCTCCTACCAAATCCCACAGATGTTGCTGCAGCTCAGCACTTGCTGTGAACATTTCCCTTGTCAGCCAAGTCATAAATCTGGTTTCAAGAGCTCTCTCAGGTCACGAAGGAGCCCAGTCTGCTTTTTCAGCGCAGACAAATCTCAAAGTTCTGCCTGTTTGAGACCTGCAGGACGTTCCTTGGGAATGGAATTGACTATGGCGCACCAGTCGTCCTCTGTTCATGCTGAACAGATTACGGAGTAGGTGGAAAGTGGTAATGTGCAAACAGAAAATGTCAGAAGAATATGAACATTTCTAGTCTCACACCTACGTGGTTTTCTTTTCTTGTAGTAACGTACGACTTGAGAGATCTGGAATCAAATCCCACTACTGCCACAAATCCATCATGTGGAGTGGGAAAGTCATGGTATCTCTCTGCCTCAGTTTTCCACCTGGCTAAATGTGGCTAACGCTGCCTTTTGTACCAAGTATCTTTAGACTGCAGCTGCCCACATGCAGTGTTCGGCCCTGCAGCCCCTACAGCAACAGGAGCCTCGGAGGTCTCTGGCAGTGGGGAGAAGGCTGGGGATGGTTGTGTGCCATCTTGGGCAGAGCCCTGGGCTGCCCTACCCTGTGTCATGCATCGAGCACTTTACCTGCTGGAGGCTTTCTTGCTGTGTGTCTCCCACTCGTGCTTGCGGTGTAAGAAGCCCTCCATCTGGGCTGAGGGGATCTCCTGGGTTTTGGCTGGGAGGGTAGCAGCAGTCTGGGCCTGAACGCCGCTCTTGGCTTTGCGGTCTGACGTCGGGGAAGGAACGGGACTGGACTCTTTGGAACTCGTCCTCTGTTCTGCAGCTCCATTGACCATTTCATTGGTTTCTGCGGTTTCTGCCACCTAAGAACAGTGGAGAACACGTTCAGCCAGAAGCCCCCAGCACTGAGGCATCCTGCAGTTAATCTGTCTCCCTGCACAACGTGGCTGTGTATAAACTTTGCCTGGACAATGACACAGGCCAGTAAGTTCTTTCTCGCACTCCATGGAGACACAGGAGGCCAAGGAAATTAGAAGGTAGGAATGGATTAGTACCCATTTTATAGGTGGAGAGACGGGAAAATAAGAGCAGCTGAACATCAGTGTGAATTTTACTGTGCTTTGCTCTGCTGGTCAATTCTTTTAGATATTGTTATTCCTAGAATGAGAGCATTCAATTCTGTTGCTAAGTACTCAAATGTTTGGAACAGTAACAATCACACTTTCTGCAAACCTAGAGGAACAGTAGAAGTTATACACATCAGCCACCTTAAATACATTTATGGCATTACTGGGGCATTAAAGGTCCATAAAAGGTATTAACTATGAGTCAGCAGAGAAAGATGTCACAATCTCCCAGGAGCATTTACAAAAATGTGTGCAATTGATTTGTTTCTGTAAAAGCTCCTTTCCCGCTTTCCCCGTTCCCCTAGTGACACAACAAAATCAAAACATGCAGAAATTAGAAAGATTACACCATGCATTTCATCTCCACCATCCCAGTTAGGATATTGGATCGTAAAGACAAGGGGAATGAGGTCACGTGTCAATTGATCGAGGTCTGGTTCAGACTGGCGTTATTAGGTGGATTGGATTTTGGTTAAAGGAACTGAAAACCACCACAGTCACACAGCATCACACAGCTATTTACCCCCAAACAAAGACAGAACCAAGGCCTTGCCCATCACTTGCTTTGTTGGTCGCGTTGCCTGGTGCACTGGGATCGATAGTCTAGAGAGCAGCCGTGTTTCCAGCAACTCTCACTGGTCAAGCTGGCGACGTCTTCAGGAGCCATTCATCCAAAAATCATTTAAATTGGAATCCTAATGGCTATAAGCTTTTGAAATGCAGCTTGGTCCCAGTTTTTTTTTTCTCGTACCATTACTTTGACGTGTAGAGCCATTGGTAGCAGCTCAGGAGTTACACAACCAGTGTGTAGTATTATTATTAGCAAGTTACTAAAGCTCAGTGCTGCTAATGCTCTAGTAGATTACAAACATTCTAGACTGGTTTTATGCAGACAAGCAGGTTTTTGTGAATGGCACAATAATTAGACATTCCCACTTCTGCACATGGCCTGGACAAATCAAAAGCAGCCAAATTATTATGCAACAAACTCAATTTTGCCACCATTTGCTAGAACTTCTTATACCTGCCCAGTATCCATTATTGTGCCTCACACCTTGTACCTCACCATCAGCCTAGGAAGATCTGAGTGTCAGCTTGCTCTGAACATGGGAAGGATTGGTTAACTGCCTTTAGCAACCTAAACTTCCAAAGTACAGACACTACACCCTCAAACAGGGAGAGAATCACTGCTCACATTGCACTTCAGTCAGACCTGGTTTACCCTGTCCCTACAGACACGTAGCCTTACGCTGCTCCTTTACAATTAGGATCAATCTAAGCCATCAATCCTCACTACTTGTATCCAAATCTCAAAGTAGAACAAAAATGTTGCATTAAAGAGGGGGAAAAGGGTAAATAGATGAGGCTGAAGATTATCCAAACACTGCCAGAACACAGGTAGTGGAATGAACAGCCCCTGAGTCACCATTCGTCACCCGTGTCAACCACCCACAGCCAACAGATCCCTTCAAGAACAAGGAGAGCCCTTTGCACACCTTTCTGTCCCCTGACAGCTCCTGAACCTCAAACTCTGCTTTGTCGCTGGCTGGAGCCCTGTCTGAGGGACCTGTAACCTCTGACCAGCACTGAGGAATCACACAGCCCACAGGAACTCATCTCCACAACTTCAATAAATTCCCCAGAAGTACCTGGCCCCTGCACTGACATAGACAGCAGCACGTTTGCTGGAGCAGTACCAGCCAGATGTGAAAATAGGGCTGATTTGGGGGGTACCTAGAACCCCTAATCTGAGGTAAACCAGACCAGTTTCAAACCAGCAGCCACTGCACAGCTACTCAATGTGTTTTATGGGAAATAATATTGAATTCAGTGCTGCAATCTGAAACCCTGCAGCTTTGAACAGTAAATGCCAACTTCAATCACACCATCAGATCTGCACCTTCAACGTCAAATCCTACTGGTTGTAAAAGGCCTACGAAAAGCTTTTCTGACGCTCTTTCAGGTTTTATTTCCTTTCACGTGTTATCTACAATTAACAGAAAACAAGCAAAATAAATCATGAACAGCTCTGCAAAGGATGTGTCATGAAAACGGAGAAAAAACAGGAGCTGAACACACTTTAATGGAAACATGCGTTCGGCATGCGGAGACAACGCCACAGAGAACAAACAGCAACAGCAAACTCCTGTTACAACACAACAGGTCTCGTGTACATGATACAGTTCTCTCAGTGGGGCCTGAGGGGTTAGTTGGAAGTGCTTTAGTGGCTACAGGCTACTCTGGAAATCTTTAAAGCAGGACTGAGACATGCAACAAGACAGGTGGTGACAATGACAGAGGCGCCCCTTTGGATTTCACAGTGCTTGAAGCAGCATCTGCTCAGTTCATCGACTCAAGGCTCTGCCCCACAGCTGAAGAACCAGATGATTTGCCTGGTTCAGATGCAAACAGATGCCAACCTCTAGGCTGTTCTGGCAAAAGGACCTTCCTAATGCCTTTAGCCAGACCCACAGGCTGCAATAAACAGGTGAAATCCTACTCTTCTACTGCCTGAAATGATGACCTTAATCGATGACTTACTTTTTCTTCATCGTCATAAAAGTGGAATTTTTATGTAAGTGTACTAATAAAAATTTTAAAAGTCTATCTCTATAAATTCCTCTATAGACTACTTTTTTGCTAGAATACATGTGAAGGATCTGCAGATGGTGGAGTCTGAAGCCACAGCTATCCTGCCCTTAGAACTGGCACACTTTCAAGGCACAGGGCAGCCACCAGAGCATCCCCATAAATTCATATGGAATTTTTAAAAGCATTAAGAAGCTATATGTTGTTATCCTGACAAAAGAAAAAAAAACATGCATCATGAAGTGGAAAGACAAAAGTACAGTTACTGAAGCACATCCTTTCAATCACCGCTCTCAGTTCACAAGCTCAGCCCACACAGAACAATCCAGCTGCACTGCTCAGCCAGCTGTCAGAAGCCAAAATTCTGACCAACAGCAGCACATCTTGTGCCTCACATCAGAACTGACACAGCTCTGTACACCCGAGGTATTGCAACCCAGGACTCAACAAACTGAGCTCGAAAGAAGACTGGAAGTGCAGATGGCAAAGATGAACACGGAAATGCATTATGTAGCATGGCAATAAAATAAAATTTCAAAAGAAGCAAACAGGCAATGTATAAGGCTGTGCTAACCAACAAGATGATGGTCTGGGACGTGCTTGAAGATCACCTCACATTCCCTGCCACAACTGTACAGAATTTATAAACATTAGAATGTACAACAGCTCACTCCAGAACTGAACGCTAAAGGAGAACCAAAAGGTTTTATTTCCAGAAAGAGAAAGGTGGAACTGCCATGAACTATGGAGCATTGGCACAGTCTGTGTGCAGACTCAGACCTAACTTGTGCTGAAAGGCATTTCCTGCCAGAGCCCTCAGCTGGGACCCGTGTTTGCTCTACAGCACCATAAGAGCCCTGATATCCACGGATCCCAGCCTGCCAGGAGCCTTTCCTGCACTGAATGTGACCCCAGAGAGCCAGGTTCCGTAACGAAGAGAAGCGTCCTTTCACTCAAAGCATTAACTGAAACAAGGAGGCTCTGCAGGAAGGGGATGGGGAGGGGAGCCAGATTCAGCTCCTGTGTTGCATTAACTCCAGAGACATTTACTGGCATTGTCACGGCTGCACGTGACGATTCTTGGCATGCACCCTGACTCCACTGGGACACCCCCTATCAACAAGGAGCGAGTAAGGCATGGAGCATTCAGCCTCCACCTATGTATAATAAAGAGCTGGAATCTCAGACAATGTATTTTATTTAGTTTTTAAAGGAAAGCATCACAACCTCTCCCCAAGGGGCTACACCCTACTCTCATTTACATCCCTGTCTCTAGTGCCCAGAAATCAAATTGCTGTAGTGCTACCTGGACAGGACCAAGGCCAAACGGGGCCCCAACACAGCATGATCACAACTCTGCATGAGTACTAAACCCCCAGATAAATCTAGATACTGGTTTTGAATGGTTTATTTCACGTTTATTTGTCTCTGCAGTCAATGAGTCCATTCTGCATGGAATGTTATACAAACTAACCTTAAGGCTTTTATTTGTCCACAGTCACACTCCCCCCTCCCAGCCCTTCCTGCCCAGCTCACTCGTGTGGATTATCTTTGGCCTGGTACATAACTCTTGCTAATGCAGCTGATTTAATAAAGTTGCCGTGCTGAGACCTGTTAGTATAACTCGATGCGTCATACCTGTCAGGTCCTAGTGCTCTTCTTCATTAGGATGTAATCTCATTACATCTCAATTACTCATATAAAGGACGCTTTCGCTGGAAAATCTTAATACTATTAGCGACATGAAAAACTCACAGTAAATAACATGAAATAAACGTGTCACCTTAAAGCAACTGAGTGTCAGTGGGGAGATTCAAATAAACAAAGATTAAAGTGAAGCAAATATATGTCCAAGGGGCTGCTAATTAAATAAAAGTCAACTGATGGGAAGGAAGAGAAAAGCAGCAGGGAAATCTGAAGCCAAAAGATTAAACCAGTACCAGTAAACCATACTGAAAAAAGGTTTCTGTTGCTGCAAGTGATTCTGTGGCTCACAGTCCAGACCATGAGCGGTCATTGGCTGTCCGTCTGCTAATAAAGTTTTTGTAGTTTTGGTAGGTTTGGGAGCGGTAACTAACCCGTGGAGATTCCTGGTCTGAGGGCAAACCGTTTTGGGAAACCTGTTCTCCTTTTGTCCCATCCCTGTTGGAGAGAGGAAAAAGAAAAGAAACTGTATAAGGTTCTTGGAAGTCACCCATCTTGTTCAACAAAATGAGATTTTCTTACTGTATATTAATTTAAGAAATTTAAGCATGTTCCTAAAATCCTCAGGCCCAACTGAATAAATCTGGTGTGAAGTGAGATTGAACCAGGCTTTACTGACAGTTACCTTACAAATAAACCTCCTCCTATCACATAAGCAAGTTCGTAAATGTCAATGTTCCATGGACGGGGCTTAAAATCTGTAACTGATGCTTATCAAAGAAAAAAGCCAAGGTTGTTCAGAAACTGCAATTCATGGCCCAGGGGGTGAAAAACCAGCATTCCTACTTTTGGGCCAGGGCTGCCTCACCAGTGACAACTGGAAAATGGGAACTTAGCAGGGAATTTAGGCGGTTGGGAGAGGTCCTGTCCCCATAAACCACCAAGTCTTCTAACAGGGGTCATGTTACAAGCCCATACAACCTCCTCTCCTTTCACAGCACATTTTCAGCCCAAGGCTTCCCCGAGAGAAGTGCAGAGTCCAGCTCACCATTGCTGCTGGGAGTCTCCATCCTCTGCAACCTTGGTCTCTGGAGTGGGCGGCTGCCTCTTCCGCTCCTCCTCCTCTTGCTGCCGACGGACTTCCAGCAGTTCCAGCTGGGAGAAGAAACGTTTTTTATTTAAAAACACTGCTTATTTTTCATGGGGTGTTCTAGAAACTAACAATAACTCAGTATGTTTTTCTGAAACATTACTGAAATTAAAGCAAATGGGGAAAAAATTGGAAGGCAACAGTCCTTAAAAGCATCATTCATGCCAAATTTGTGACACAGAATTTGTCAGGGAGGGCATCAGCATTAGACCCTCTGACAGCAGCCCACCACTGGCCATGTCTATTTTCCAACTCATTCTATTAGAACAAAACCCAGACAAACAAGAAAACAGACCAAGTTATTACAATATCCTAAAGCAACATCTTCTTGTGTGCTTGCCAAACACGTTCCATGTCTGAATCCCCTAATCTGAAATTACCCATCTCCATAAAACCAGCCTGATTTGTGAAGATGCTGAGAAACTCCAGTTCCTTTTGTCTGCAGCTGTGACGCTCAGTGTGTGTAAAAACCCAGGCCACTTCAGCTGTAGTGTCTAAAGCCAAATTGTTCTCCAAAGATGGTAAAATGCTCTCCAAGCATTAATGACTGACATTGCAGCTGTGTTCAAAATGGGGCTTGGGGGTTTTTTTGCTTATTGTGTCTTCCTAGGGGACAACAGAGCCTTGCACTGGAGCAGTCACAGAACAACAAACATCACTGTCACTGCCCCCTTCCTACCAGTGTCATCTTTAACTAAAATTATTTAAAGTGTTTGGATCAGGGTCTCTTCACTCAGTTTCACTCTTCCCTTTCAGAGCCCAACCAGTACAGCAGAAGGCTGGAGCAAACTGCTCAGCTCTGAAATTTCCTTCTGGGTCATCACTCCCAGGCCCAAGACAGCTCCTGCTGACTCTTGAGGTCATTTATCATTTAAGCTTTTTCCTTGCAGGTCGTTGAGTTTAAATTAACCAGAGAGGGTTTTTCAGTATGGCTGGAAACATGAAACTTCAGGCTCTGGGTGAGGTCAATCAACAACCAACCAACAAATGGAGATCAGGTTGGTGATGCTGGGAGTTATTCCAAACCATCAGCCAAGAGGAATGGCCAGGGAGGTTCAGACACTCACCGTGGTCAGTCTCTCCAGCGCTGCAAACCTCTCGTCCCAGGTAGCTGCGGATTTCTCAAACGCTTCGTGCCGCTTGATTAATTTTTCCACCTCATCAACGCTCTGCCCTATTTCACGACTGGACAGGTAGGGCTCCTGTCCCAGCAGCCAAGCCTCAGCCACGCTTGCATCTCTGGAGAACTGGTGCACCTCCAAAACTGAGCAAAGAGGGCACAGGTGTCAGTGCCATTAATGTCACAAAGAAGAGCATCATGGAGTCATCAGGCAGCTTTGGGATTTACTTAAACACAGCTCAGGGAACAAAGTACATGCACTTGGCTAAGTGTTCCCCTTAGCTAAGTTCAGTGAAACTGATCATTGAAAAGACAGAAGTTTCTCCTGTTGGCTTTGCTTTAAGGAAAAATGCAAGTTTCATTTTGCAAGTTCAGTGTGGTTTCTTTGTTCTAATCTGCTGTAACCTACTAACTTCAGCACAGAAGTTGGAATGTGACACCTGCAAAATACAGTAGAGCTACTGCACCGAGCTCCAAATTTGATCATACAGAGCAAGACCTTTGGTGCAGGTTTCCTGGTTTCAAATTCTCCATTATTTAACCACCAACAGGTGTGAACCTTGCAGCTATTCCAGCACGCACATAAACGCCCTTCCAAGCACTGTAACAGAAAAGTGAAGAGCTGCAGGGCTTTTTCAATGCCCAGAAGCGCACAACGAAGAGAGTTAGATATGGCCCAGCCCAAAAGAAATCCAAATGTGTCCTTACTCAGTCTCAGCCACTCCCATCTGTCTTCCCATTTGTCAATCATTTCTTTTCTCTTTTCCGTCAGCTGCAGGAGCTTTTCCTTGATCTGGATGGGGAGCAGAGAGCAGGGCTGTTACACAAGCACCAGGCAGCAGCTCCCCGCCACCCTGCACTGAGAGACACTGCACGAGTTCCTCAGGAAGTGACTTCACCGTGCAAACAACAGCTGCTTTTCTCTTCCAAGTATAAATAAATGTGACATTTCCATTAAAATATCACATTTGCATAAGCATTCAGTGTCTGTCAAAAGCTACAGCACCCAGAGTATTTGATAAAAGGGTGTAATGGGCAAACAAATGTAAATAGTGCAATCAGGCACTGAATCTTCTGCCCTTTTAAAGCAAATAATTCAAAATGTGCTGCTCAGGATTGTGGCAGAAGCTCTCCCCTTCCTGAGAGGGAAGTGCCTCACAATGTTTGGTTATCCTCCCTTCCCCAAAGGGAGGCAGGAGAACCAAGGGCTAAGCCTCTGTCCTCTGGCCTAGACATACCAGAAAACGAATCAAGGCTTTAAGCAGTTGGATATGGTTCTCTTAATATTCCTTGAATTTACTCCCTACATAACAAATATTTTCTTGCTCATTCCCCTAGCAGGCCACTCCGCAGCATTCCATTTCCCCTGCAGGAAGTTCAGGCTGTCTCACAGCTGCCTCTGCCCTCGCTCAAGGAAGACACCTTTCCATCCCAGAGCCATTCTCTACAGAATGGAATGCAGCAGCTTCTTTGCACTTTTTGAGCTGAAAATGACACTTTAAATCTCAATGCCACCTCTGCTACCCACCATGAACCGCCAGAGTGAGGTTATACGCTGACTTCCCAGCAGCACATAAGTGCACCAGTCCCTGAGGTGACACCTGTCATTATTCCTCTGTGGGTGCCACAGGGCAGGTTTCTCCCATGGAAAGAACGCCTGGGAACCCATGGCTGTATGCAGAGAGCACGGTACCTCCTCAGATGCGTAGTGTTTCCGGGCCAGCAGAGACTTGCCAAGCTCAATGCACGTAGTGAAGCTGTCATTTCGGGCATCAATTTCTGCTTTGATCCCCTGGTGATTGTTCATGAGGAGTTCCACGGATGAAACATCCCTAAAATGACCAGAAACACAGATTTTGGGTTTAACAGTTGCTGCCTTTGCAAACTGACCCACAACTCAATGAGGAAAAAATTGATCCCTAGATTGTCTTTGTATTTCAGGAAGCCTTTCCTTAGGAACAGCACCATTCTGGTCCGAATCAAAGATCAAATAATCCCAGTGTGAGACCGAATCTCTTTGGGTACAATTTTCCAAGGCTATTATTCCAGCAGCCACCCACAAGTTGCTGCAGCAGCAGACTCTGAAAGCCACTCTCAATGATACTGAGCCTTCTCTTCTGATGGAGAAGAGATGCCTCACATTACCTTGGCTTTTCCTGGGCTTCTATCTGCCGGATAACATCTTCCATCCAGAGCATGAGATCTCGAACCATGCTGAAGAAGCGGAATTTGTCTCCTGTGTCCACCAGCCTCACCCTGCGGCCCTCACAGGCATCCAGCAGTGCCTTCCATGCCTCTAGGACCTCGTTTTCCCTCTTCTGGATGTCATCGGCCTTGTCCCCAGCGTAGGCAGCCTGGAGGCGTGCTGCATCCTCCTGCAGCTGTCGCACCTGGGCGGTTTGGGAGAGACAAAGCCGTCAGCGTGTTTGTGACTCCTGAGGCACAGATACAGAGACACTTATCTGCTAATTCATCACTTGAGGGGTTTTCTAAAGCCGCTGCAAATGCATTTGGTGTGTCAACACTAGAAAGGTCTGTGCTGTTATTAAGCCAGTATTATCCCTCAGAGAACACTGTAGGGTCAAGGGACCCCCAAAATAGCAAAGAATTGCCACTGCCTGAACTCACTGCAAGACACAGTGCCAAAACAAAGTGACTGTTACATGTCAGGGCAAATGGAGACCATTTTCATCATCAAACTCCCTTCCTCTCACACAAGTGACAATGGCACTTGGGAACTCTGTATCCAAACCACTACTCCAGTTGACAGAGGTCGTTTTTCAAAAATGTAGAAAATGACTTCAAAGAGAAGAAAATTTGGAAATGTTAACAACCTTCTACTATTAGAAATCTTTTCCTTTCAAACACTGTCTTGAGATGGCAAATGCTAATTCTTGACTGTTTTCCATATTTTTCAAGCCAGGAAACATTGCATTAGCTCTTGTCTGATAATTATTTTTTTAATATCAAATCAAACAGCCTTCTAGCTACATGCAGAGACCATGCCTCTCTCATAACGATCCATCTTGGTGCTCTCGCTGTTTCACCCAGAAATTATCCTAAGTGTTTTCCCCACAGTTCTGTGCTGTGATTACATATTCCTTCATTTAGGTCTTGATTATAATTACCTTTTTGAGAGACTGGGATTGATGTTTTGTGAATGTCTCCCATTTTCTGTATAAAATCTACAGCTTCTGAAGGTAAAACACCTGGAAAATCAAATGCTTGCTCTATCTCCTTTGTTTTAGCGTAAATTGCTACATAACCAAGAATTGGCTGGCAGCTGGGCCATAAAAGCTCTTTTCCTGACCTACTGGGATAAATGCAGTCAGTTGTAATTCCTCCATTCCTTAAGCAACTTGTTACCTTCCCAAATTCTCCTTGTGGCAGCTGAATGTTGTATTTTGATTTAGAATCCCCCCTATGCTGTATGAGCAGCTGCCACCTTCTACTTGACACACCTTGGCTTCAAAAGATTCAGAATTAGATCAAGCTTGGATGCTTTAAAAAATCTTAGCCTGAACTGTGCATTTTAAATCTCTTTTGCTCTTAGGAAGCACCAAGAAAGGCCATATTTAATTCAGAATGCCCAGGTCCATAACCAAGTCAGAACGCCTCTGTGTAGGTCTTTGCCTCTCAGAAAGGAAAAAGAAACAGTGCCTGGCACAAAGGGTTTGACTGGGGCTTTTTGGTGTTTTTAAAACCCAAAAGCCCCAAACTGACCAACGAAAATAAAACCAAACCTCAAAAAGCCAACCAGGCTTATACATTCCTTCATATTTTGTACTTTAAATCAATACAGAAGCTCTCTGCCTTTCTCATTTCTTCTTCAACCAAGGACAGGAAATGGAATAACATCCAACAATTGCCATCATGTTCAGAAGCCCGTGTACTTACAGATTGCTACTTTAGATAATCAACCGAATGCAGTGGCAGAGTAGCAGACAGACAGATAAGAAAAGGATGCAGGTGAGGTTATTCCCACAGCACTACACGTGGGAAGCAGCTGGCAGCACTCTGTCTCCCAGCCACGGAGCAGCCAAGGGCAGCAGCAAACTCTGCAGCTCAGGTTCCCACACCCACAGTTCACCTGCCACACACCTGGGTGCCCAGGGCCTGGATATCATGCTCAAACGTCGTGTGCATTCTCTGTAGTGTTTCCACTGTGTTTTGGTCTCTACCAAGCTCCTCGGGCAGTTTCTTATGTTTGTCTTGGATACGTCCTAAGATCTCCTTGGCATCGTGGTAAAATTTGTGCAGTTCATAAGAGGCTGCAAGGATCTGTGTTCTCGTGTCAATGAGCTCCAGGAGATCCGCCCAGGCCTCATTGAGTCCATCCTTCCACTCAGCGATTGTGGCAGCGTCCGAGTGGCCGGAGTTGATGAGTTCATCCGCCATGTGGTTGACAGTATCCACCCGCTCCTGCCCGATGTTCCCGGTGTCCCGGGCGAATTCCCGGAACCGCTCCTGCAGCATCTGGAAGGCAGAGAAAGAGCCTCATGCAGCGCTGTGGCTACAGAGAGACCTGGGCGAGCCCAGCCAAGCCCTGTGAGCGGCACCCAGAGAGGGCCCCTCCAAAGACTCACCGTGACGTGTTCGTAGTCCTGGCCCAGCTCGTGGGACCCTGCCACCACCTCCCTCTCGGCGATCCACTGCTCCAGGTCGTCCACTTCGCGGTTCAGCTGGAACAGCCGGTGCCTCTCGTCCAGCTTGCCCCTCCTCTCCTCAGCGAGGTCCTTCAGGCCCGCATAGAGCTTGTCCACCTTGGACTGGCGCATGCTGATGCGCTCGCTGGAAAACCAGACAGCACTGAGTCTGCATTGCCTTTGCAAGCAAAACCAAATGGGGAAAACTGCAAGGAATAAAAGTCACTCGGGGTATTTAATCCACAGAACGCACATCTGCTGCAGGCAGGAATTTGACTTGGGCATGCTGGACCGATCCTCTGTTGGCAGAGGCAACAGCAATAGCTGGGAAACTTGTCTGTCCTGTACTGTAACCCCCTGGCTTTAGAGAGAGGAGCTGGAATCCAGCTCTCCATTTGTCTGGCCACAGATCACACCAGTGTCTTCTCCCAAAGCTACAGGCAGGATCTGAGCTGCTGAGGCATGGAGCAGTTCCTTTTCAGTTAAAATGTGCTTCAGGGTTCAGCAGCACTCATAGGCTTCTTACCCGCTAAAGCTCAGCATTTGCACAAGGGATGACTATTTCTACTTGCTCTATCTTCTGCCTCTGTTTTGTCTGAGCCATACAGTGTCATCAAAGTGCCTTCCCTCTGCCTTGTAAAGCTGATGATGTTATTCCAGTACTCAGACAGCTCAGCCAGGAAATCTGCTCTCATCAGAAGCGATCATGACCACAAGAGAGTGCTTTAGAGTTAAATAACAACCTTCCACTGGAGGCAGAGTGTGTCTGTCCTAGGCCAGTGCCACCTTCCAGCCTGTGCAGGCTGAGCAGTTAAATACATCAGCCTCAGAGTGGAATCAGCCTTGCAGCTGAAGCCAGTGGAGAATTCTGTCTGCCGAGCTGCAGCTCTTACAGCAAAATGGTTCTTAGGCTTCCTGAATTCTCCCCAAAGGAAAGCCATTCATGAAAGATGAGATAAATTTACCAAAAGTAAGATGTTAATGTGCCCATGTTTAAAGCATCTGATTCCAGGCTCTGATTCTGCTGGAATCTCAGAGAGGAGAGGCAGATCTCGGGGAGCACTGCAGAAGGATTAATGACAGTGACCTTCCCCTCTGGACATAAAAGTTGGTTGGATGAGCGGATCTGGACCTTGTCCCTGAGGAGTGCTCCACCTCTGTGAGGTTCAGCCGTGCTGGCAGACCTGACACTGCAGCCTGCACAGGGGACACAACAGACAGGTGCTCCACGTATCCAGAACCACCAGAAATCAGCAGCTGCACATACTGACCCTGTCTGGCCAAATCAGGGTGGTCCAACACGCACCTTGAATTGAATGAGGCGGAACTCCTCTTCCTCTGCATGAGCTTCTGAGCTACTTACTCTTTGCTGTAGTCTTTGTGTGTCAGAACTGGCCAGTGAAGGGACTGAATTACTCAAAGAACTCATGATCCAATTAAAAATGGCAGTCAATACCTTTCTGGGTGATTATCTGCCACCAAAGTTCTGCTGGTCTTTGAAAGCTGGTGCACAGTTTCAGCATAATCTTCTACAGCTTGTTCCAAAATCTGGTGTTTCTTCAGCATGGACACTGCACTCTGTTCATCCTGTAAGGGTGACAGAAAACGACAGGAAGAATCATAAGAAGCTGCTCCCAAGTACAGCTTGAAGCCAAGTCCTTCTGCCAGTGCTGTAGAACAGTTGATGTCACAGCAAACGGTACCCCTAGAAAGCAAAATAATGAGTGAAAGAGAGAATGCAACAACTCCTCTGGGGTGCAGAACAAAATTACATCAGCAGGGCATTGAGCATGTTGAGTTTCCTCTTCTATGAAGCTTTTTGTGTGTTTCCACAACATTGGTGCAGGGCTCAGAAACATGGAACAGATTAAGACACACCACTTGTCAGGCATCTCAATTACAGCATGAAGCAAAGAAAAGAAGTTCTACATAGCTTATGCCAATGGATTCTCCACCAAAGTGTCTGGAGAAGTTCCAATCAAAACTTTTAATGCAGTGTTATAGCTAAGAAGAACAGCCCCCAAATCTCAGTGTTAACTGATATTGTCAATAAGTCTTTTCAATACCATATTTTGCATAGTGAGCTATTTGCAATAGATAGAAAAGAAAACAAGCCATTTTTAACTGGAGACTGAACACCTTTAGAATGTGCTCTCCTGATACAAAGCTGAGCTTTATTTTACCAGGCCAAAGAACATGGTGCATTTATGTCAAACAAGCTTTACAAACAAGCTCCAGCACTAACATCTCCTTGGAAAACAGGAGTTTACTTTCTCTTTGGTATGGTCTGAAGCTGGGAGTCAAAGCTGATGGTCACTGGGAGTCAAGGCTGGTGACAGTGGTAGCAGCTGACTGACCACCAAGCCCTGCTTCACCGCCAGGTGCATTGTGCTGTCATTCAAAACTACCAGAAAACTGGACCTAACCGGACCACACTGGCAATCCTGACCTTGCAGTGAAGGCAGGCACTGCCCTCTGCAGTGTGAGGATGCTTCCCTGGCTCCACACAGCACAGCCTATCCTGCACACTAGCAGAGATGTCAGAACAGACAGAAGCCATGATCACTTGAGGCTTCACCATGAAGTTAAACTTGTTTTTGTTACCATTCCATAGCGCCACATTAAATTATGTCACCTGCCTCCCTCCAGCAAAGCAATTAAGCCCAAAGTAGTGTCACTGTGGAGCTGCTCACCTTGGCTTTCTCTTCTGACATCATGTAGAGCTCCTGCTCACTCATCCAGGCCTCAGCCTCGGCTGCATCAAAGTAATACTGCTGAGCCCTGTGAGACTCCTCCAAGCGCTTGTGGCGCTTCTCCGTCTCCTCGATGAGGAGGTTCCACAGCTGCTTCAAGTCTGCAAGTCTCTGCTGAATGACTTCAGCATTGGGGCTGCTCTCTGTGATAATGTTCTGACTCCTCTCGAAGATGTCATCGATACGAGGCTGGTGGCCCTGGATTTCTTTCTGAAGGGTCTACATGGGAGAAAATTGACTGATGAGAATGCACAAATGAAAAGGAAATGCAAGTCAGGAGTCTTAACTCCAGAGGGGCACCAAAACACACACCATCAGCTCATGTAGACAACCAGGGGCTGTGCCACCACCTGTGGTCACACCACAGTACCCATTGTTTTAGCTCAAGCCTTTCCTTCCCGAATTAGTCAGCACTAAGGAGAAATAGCAGGTACGGAGCTCTAACAGCACCTGCTTACCTGGTTTTTCTTTATTAGTAGCTGCACAGTCTGGAGGTTGTGTCCATGATCAGTAGATGTAGCTATGGGCATCCTCTCTCCGACCCACAACTGAAAGAGAGAGAACACGTGATTTCAAGCAACCCCAGATACAGTTGGGACAGCAGAGAGAGGCTGGTGCACACGAGCTGCAGAAAGCAGCACTATTCCAACACTGTCCTACTGGCTGGGGAACGGGATTTCTTTGATACTCACAATTTCATCTTCCACATCCCGGTTGAACTGGTGGATCTCTTTGGAGGCCAGCAGGTTGGCCTTTCTCTCATTCAAAGGCTCTAGCAGCTCCAAGAATTTCTTTTCTACAGTAAGGCGTTTGCCATCAACTTCATCTGTGCTCTTGCCCTCTTGGCTCAAAGCCCTTGCCTGGCTTTGCAGCTCCTCTATCTCCTTCTTACGGACATCCATTTGATTCTCCAGCATCTAAACAGAAACATGGCAAAAAGGTCCTGAAAACTGGGGTAAAAGCTGTTGATACGATTAGGGCACATCAACAGCTTCCTCAGAAGGGAGAACAGATGCTGGTCAGTGAGGATTTACCATGTTAATAATTACTGTCTGATTTGTTGCTGGATATATTTCTTGTTCTTCTTAAAGATACATGAAAGAACAGGAAGAAAGAAAAGCAGTTCTCTTTCCTGAACTGAAAGCCTGCCCTGCCTGTTCCTTTGAGTGCAGCTATCTGCTGCCTGCCAACTGCGCCCCAAAGCTCTGTTTACCTGCTGCTTCTTCAACAGGATGTTGACGCTGGTGAGATCTTTTCCGTAGTCATCTGACTGGATTTGGCTCTCCAAACCATTCAGCCACTTATCCAGGTCTGCACAGCTCTGGGTAAAAAGCTCTGCCTTGTTTGCATCAAAGAGACGCTGAGCCTTGGTCTGGGTGGTAGATTCAAGCTCGTCCCACATTTGGTGGAGACCTGTCAGCTTCTCCTTCACCACGGCCTCAGTCTCTGGTTTCTCTGCAATGAGCTGCATTCCCTCCTGCAAAGCAAAGAGCAACCAAATGGTACCTCATTGGAAGCACTCATAGCCTGTTAGGGCAATTATCCTGATTAATAAGCACTCATCTGCTGGCAGCATCAACCACTCATTTTCTATCTCCAATTATCCAGTGACTCCTTCCAGAACATCAGCTCCCAGGTCCCTCTGCTGCCTGGAAGAGGGTTTTTTAGCAATGGGAAGGTCAAGCAATGCTTCCTTTCTCTTCTCCACTGCACATGTTCCCTGAAGGGAGCTCCCAGGGCGGTGGCTCAGGCAGGATGGGGCAGGGAGCTGGAGCTGCACACACTGGGTGTCCTGAGGCCCCCGCTTCCAGGGGCCACATCACCAGAGAACCATGAACACCCAGCCTAATGCTAGGAGAGCTTGGGAAATATTGTCTTTATTCTAATTATCCTTCTATCTTTGCACCTGGGTGCAGATGGGAATGCTGCCCCCAACCCAGCACATTCCACATGAATGTTAATCCAGGGACTGTCACAGCTCTGTACACAACCCTGGTCCTTTGCTGCAATCTGATTTTTCAGAGGCAAAGGAGGAGGATGTATTAGCATCACTAAAAAGGAACTTCCAGTACTAAGAGCAGCTTTCTAATTACACCATTAAAGGGTATTGCTATTTGTAGATCACAGAAAAGCCTCTAATGGGATATGGAGTGCCAAAGTGGGAGAGGAAATGAGCAATTAAGCTAACTTACACTGAACAGAAACCCACTGTCAGAGCTAAAGAGGAGACTCCTCAGTGCTCCAGAGCTGCACAGGAGAAATGGGGGGGAAAGTACTGCTCATCACAGCGTATTAAGGCTTCAAAGTAACTTGATACAGAGCTGTGAATCTTAATTAATCACAAAACTGGATGTTCTTTACCTCATGCTCTACTTTTGCATGGGGAAAGGCAGCTCGGTTATAGTCCTGAATGAATGAAAACCAGCTTAGCAGCACAGGAGAATAAACTCAGCTATTCCCTGTATTCCGTTATTTCCTGGGAAGTGCCTCTACTTTACTGGCTCAAATCCCAACACTTGCCCCACTTACCCTTCGGGTATGAAATTTAGGCTATGCCTTCCTTCTGGCACATAGGAAAGACTAGACAAAACTAAACTGGCACCTTAGCCAATGTCTGAGTGAATGCCTTGGATAAAAGCCTTTTAACATCAGTGTGGAATAAAATGGGTTGGATGGAGACATGATGCACCAGAAATCTCCTTTAGCCTCAGCTGTGGGATGATTTAAGGACCAGTTCTGCAGAGCAGCAGATCCCATCTTGGTGCACAACCACCCTGGACAATGATAAGGGCATTTTCCTGATGTTCTTCACTTACCTTTTCAATCTTCTCCAGCCACTCTTTGTTGGATGCAAGCTCTGCCATGAATGCCTGATGCTTCAGCCACTTGCTGTGCAGGTTCCTTGCCTCATCATAGGACATATCCTGGGCTGTGAGCATCTTCTCATTGATCCAGAGGGAGAGCTGGAAAGGAAAATACATGGGGGTGTGAGGAAACATTCCTGGTGTGAAATAACGCAGGATGCCTCTACAGAAGAGTTGTGTGAGATTCAGAGACTGCTCTTACTCTGGGATTTACTCAGGGTTCAGTCAAGGATCTGCCTCTTTAACAGTTCAATTCAAACATCCGTCGCCAATACATAAATAACCCACGATTCAAGCAGAAAGGAATCACCTCTGTTATAAGCAAAATCAAACACACAGGTCTCACCCAGTTCAACAGCAAGAGAAACAGGGACACCTGTCCTAGTTACAGGTCAGATGGTTTTGTAGAGCTTGGTAGAGATGGTTTTGTACCATTAATTCACAGCACATTTGTACCTTTTCCCCTCAGCCTTTTCTCTGCATAGGTTTACATAAGTAATTTGTTTATTTGTCCAGTCTCCAAGAGTGTTTTGGTATTGGAGACTTTCCTTTTCCCATTACATAAAATCCAAGACTGTTTTCTTTCTGATTTTCAGCAAATGCAAAGGCACTGGGGACACTTTCCATATCACCACTAGAGAAAACCAATACTTTAAGAGACAGTTGATTTGCCAAGGGCAAATGGAATGTGAAAATGATCCTAGCAGCCAACATCACATTTCCTCCTAGGGTGAGTCTGAGTGCCTCATCTATCCCTGAGGTGTGGATAAAAACCACATTCACAGGAATGTTTATAAAATTTGAAAAGGTTCACTTTCTGCATATTTAGAGCGGAAAATGTCAAAACAAATCTTAGCTTGGTTTCTAGAACAGCACTTGGGTGAGCAAGCAGCCCAAAAAGGAGAGGAACAGAGGCCTCTGCTGTGTGCTCAGGACACAGGGCAACAAATTCCACTGAGCACTCATGGGCCTCTTTTCCACTGCCCTTTAAAATTTCAATTGTCCCTTAAATGCACCCTTCCACAAAAAGGGAAAACTTAGAGCAATCAAGAGAAACTCCTCATTGGATCTTCCCATCAAGTCTAAACAGAAAAATGCTTGTTAGCGAAGAGCTCTGTAGGCAGAAGTTTACATTAGAACAGGCTACTGTGCTGCTGAACACTCAAAGGCTACATGGGGATTAGGATATAACCCAGAATTAGTGGTTTTACTCCTGCCTTTCTGGGGAGGAGACAGCTGCTCTGCTCTGCAAATTGCACTGCTTGGCTTTCACTGTTTGCTTTTACTCAGCCACAGCATTAAGGCTTCTGGGGATTTAAAAGTGCTTCCCAAGGAGAGGCTGGATCATTCCTGTTAGCAGCTGGGGGGAGGCAAGACAGGGACAACATGTGGTTCACAGGCAGGGTCTGTTGGGATAAACCCTTTGGAGCACAGAAAAGCAGAGAAAGTATTTAAGGGCTCACTGCTAAAATCTGGGGTTTGCAACCGCTACAGGCACTAAAAGGCAGTACCTTGAGTGTGAAAGTAGATTTTCAGAAAATATTTCCCTAAATTGCCTCAGAATAACACTTGGATTATTTATTTTTCCAGAAGTTGTTAAGGCCAGGAGAGGATGAGGCTTCCTTCCATCCTTTGCACCTGTACACAAGATCCTGTTCCTGCTCTTGGCTCCCGTTCTGCAGTGCCAACCCAGCACAAAGGAAGGGGAATGCACAGACAAACCCTTTCAAGCCTGGGACAGCAGCAAGGCAAGGGGAAAGGGCTCCGAGTGCTGCTGCACTTCCCAGACTGTGCCAGGAGCCAAGCTGACACAGCCCATCCTGCAGGGAGGCTCACATGGCAAATCCTGCCAGCACACTCCAGGAGAGAAACTTTGGAGTGCCGAGTCTTGCCAAGAGCTTTCACCCTGTCCCTGGAGAAATGAGCCGAGACAGTGCTGGGACTTCAAAGCACTCAGAGGGAAGGTCAGCTGTAAACTCCTCAAAGGTGAGCTGAGAAAGAGCAGGAAGTCAAAGAAAACTAAATTTCAACATTTATCACATCTCCTCCACTCAGGATTTTCTGCTGCCACTGTTTCATTCACTCTGCAAATTTATTTAACACATTCACACGGATGAGTGGAAGAAACAGCCAGGAAAGCAGCACCCCAGGACTAACCTGTGACAGTGTTTCTGACTCCTCACAACAACAAAATCTGCTGTTTTCCCTCACCTGTGACCCCAGAGGGAAGGTTTATCACTGCTGAGCTGCTGTGAGGAGCATTATCCTGCTGCTCCCTGGCTCTGCAGGAAGGAGTGAGGGGCAGGAGGCCACACTCACAACAACACCTCAGCACAGGCTGACAGTGACAATGTGGCTGCCCTGGGAAGGGCAGGGCTGCAGAAAACACTCTGCCTTTCCTCAAGTTACACACAGATGGGAAACTGTCCCTAAGGCAGCAGCGGGCAGGAAGGCCAAAGGATCATTGCCAGGTGAAATGGGGACTGGCTCAAAGCTGTTCTCTAACAATTCCCAGCTTCACAGGCAGTGCTAAGGAAAAAGCCAAGGGGGAGGTGTTGCCTTGGCTCCCTCCCACCCTGCAGGACAGTGCTGCTCCATCACTGCTCCATCACAAACCCTCCAGCCCAACGGAGGTGTGAGCAGGCCCCACACTGATGGAAATTCTAAGTTTTCTATGGGAAACAGCCCTTCAGTTATCACCAAGGTTAATGTGCTCTCCAAGAGGATTGGAGAAATCCCTGACATTGGGGTAGCTGTAAGTTTGTCTTTGAACCGTGCAGTCGAGACGTCCGTGTTTTAATAACTGGAGAGAAACAAGGGAGAGGAAAGGCATTCAGGCAGCCAACACTAGAGCTTTTATGCTGTCCTTTTTCTTCCAGTGATATAGGGGAACAAACAGCTCCTAGGGAACACACCCACACTGACACTGAGGCCAGGAGAGCGCCGAGAGCCAGGGGATCTTTGTACCAGAGCTGTCACAGAGGAAGGAAGAAGCTGCTGCTAATAACAGCAGAATTTTTGCTAATCTGTCATGTTTTAGCTACCAAGGAAGGAGCATTTGAAGGAAAGCTCATAGACAGCTTATGCAACGCTGGGAAATAGATTGAATCCAGGCAACCAAGCAGCAAACACCACTTGCCCAGTTTATGATCAAAACCTCACAGGCAAAGCTCTTTATTATCTGCCAGTACTCCATGAAATAACCTGAAAATTACTTGATTAATTCCTTGTGCTAGGAACAAGACTATTCCAAACTTTAAAATGTTTTCTTCAGTGTAAACAGTCCATGTAAGTGATTAGAAAATCTGGAAAAAATTTCTTTTTTCAAATGTTATAATACTTAACAATTTTAAACACATGTAAACTACCAGGTAAATCACACATAAATGACCCAGCTTAATCTTGCTCCTTTTTTATTCTTAACCTCCTATTCTTCTGACTCATGTTTGCTAGAAATCATTGAAATCCTCTGCACCAGGCCACATACATCTGTACAGCTGTAGACAAAACTCTTAGTAAGTGCACTGCTAATCCCACCACATTCCCCACATGGTTATAATTTACACCACAGCAAAAAATCTTCGCTGCTTTTGACAATTTTCTATGTCTTTAGTATGACAAAAGAAAATCTGGTTCACAAGAGAAGACAAACATTCTTTTTTGCAGTGGTATGGTCAGGGGTTTTTTTATGTTTACTCTACACTAAATACTACTGGATGACTGAGCATTCCAGTCCTCATAAAACACGGAGTAAGAATGCTCTTCTGCAGGATGCAGCTTTCAGCAATAAAAGTGAAAGGGCATGATTTACCTCTTGGCAATCCTGAAGAAACTTTTGGAGATCCCTGTTATCTTTCAGTCTCATCAGAAGTTCACTGGCTGCTTCACGGTTCTTCCTATGTCTGGTCAGAAAAGAAACAATAGAGAAAAGAAATGAAATAGGCATTTCATGAAAAACTGTCACTGTTGGTTTCTGGAGCCTCTTTGGACTACAGGTGCTGATAAGTTCGTGGTGTGTGTCCTTTGCTGCCTTTCAAAGGACATTTTGGATTGTGTTATTTAATGGGCTCCCGGAAGTTCAGCATCTCCTTGTTTATGTGACCCATTAAATACACAGAGAAAATTCTGAAGTCAGCAGGGTTTCACAATGTGTTACAGACAGAATTTGGCCCACTCATTTCAAGCCCACAGGAGAGGTCAGGCTGTTTGCCAAAAAATACAAGAGAACTGCAAATTGCAACAATAAGATGACGTCATGTGGCCCTTGCTGGGTGCACCTGCTGCAATGCTCTTTGTGAAACACCTTCAGCACCTCCTTGTCCTGCACGAAGCTGAGCTGGGCCACAGAACCTTCCCAAGGCTGTGTTTAACCACATGCAGCACCCTGTGTGGCTCTGCACACAGAAGCTTTATGCACTTGGAACATGTTTTTCAGAGTGTTTATGAGCAGCCAGAAGAGAAGGAAAGGTTAATCCAGAAGCCCTAATTTGATTCATCACTGTCTGCCCCTTGAAGGATGAGTCACGCTGGGAGTCCCAAAGGTTGTTGGTGGGTCCTTCAAATGGAATGGGGCTGATTCCCAAGGCACCTCTGGGCATGTTTTTAAAAATGCTTATTTGGAGTGGTTATCCTGGTCTTTCTGTTCCTTCATTATTTATGAGGCAATTTACAAGGAAGAGACAGAGTAAAGAAGATAATTTTTATTTACTGCTCATTGTGCTAGGCTTGTTCCTATTGCATTGTACAGGGGTTTAAAGTGAAATATTGCTGCCATTTGTAATAAGATAAATATGGACTGAGAGTTGGAAATTATTTTAAAGGGTGGCAATTTATAAGATGAGCTCAGCACATGCTGGCAAAAGCTAAATAAATCCATGTTAGCGGAGATCTCCAGAGACTCATGATACTCCAGAAGATCATAAATTACATTTTGATGACAACTGGATTATGACACTACTTTTCCTGATCTGCAGTAAGTTACCACAGCAAGCTCTCTGGCACCAATTTAGTGACTTCAGAAACACAAGGAATACTTGGAGATACAACTTCTTTAAATGCAAAAAGTCTGTAGGCAGAGGAATAGGAGAAAACCCTCTACAGGACTACAGTTTGCTTCTCTTTGGCCTCAACAGCTGCCTTCAAATAACCAGGCAAGCAGCATCTGTCTAGATGTAGTCAAGAAAATGATTTATAGATTGGATGGCAAGGAAGACACATGGAACCATCAAAGCAAGCGCCTGGAGTCCAAGCCCAGGTGAGCCTGAAGTTTTGACAGAGGGAACACAAAGGAAAAGACAAACTGTGCCATAGGAAAAACCTCTCTAATGAAGCAAACATCCCTGGGTTTGATTCCACTCTTTCTTGGCTGGCTTTTATATGCCTGGGCAAACACACTGCATTACTCAGGTTGTTAAAATGAAGCAAAGAACTGCTTGGGTGATTTTATCAGGCTGATTTCAGAGATTTAAGGCTAGATTACATTACAGACACATGTATTCTGGAGAGGACACGAGTTATGAAGTTAAAAGGAGAACTTTCACGGCACTGGAATAGATTTAAGACTAAGTACAGAAGTTCTTCTGTTGAGAAACCTGAATTTTAAAAAACTAATAAAAATATCTCCCATGGAGTGTTGGAAATACTGACTTGAAGGACTTTGAAGGAAACCGTGTGGGGATATCAAACAGATGATGCCATAGCATAACAAATACAATCTTTGGTGCTTAGAGCTATGTAACTGTAAAAGGTTGTTTTGTTCAAGATGACCGGGAGTGAGACTGGACAATGAGTTTTCTCTGAAGAACAGGGCTGAACCATAACAAGGTAGAAGTATTTTGAGGATGGGCACTGCTTGAACAGACAGGAATTCCTGTGTTTTCATCACTGACATTTTTTTATAGGAATAAAGGACTTTAAGAAGTCTTTTAGTCTGTTCTCCTGCTCCAGACTCGCTGTATCTAAATATTATTAACTCCTTGTTCAAATATCCCTAAATTCTTTAAAAGAATTCACACTTAAGGTTGTCAATGGCTGCTTTACTAATTTGCTAAAATAGTTTGTGGAAGAAGAATAGTATGCTCTGCAGACTCCAGTTATTTAGAATGACTTTGAATTCTGTATCACACATATGACTTACACCATAAGTGTAAGATCAGCACAAGGAGGTGTCTGACACAGATTAATCCAGAATTTGCCCAGTGTCCCCAAGCTGACTCCCAGAGGCCCCTGAAAATGCTGACAGTGCTGAAAACTGACAAAACCACTTGTGGTTTAACTGTAAGCCTGTGGGTTTCAAAGCCTGTGCAGAAATAATAAATCTTACACATGGTGTGAATGCAGCTGGCTGCTAGGAATCCCGAGATATATGAAAGGCAGTTTTAGGTTCTTTCATTGCTCCTGCAAACGAGGCACTCTCCCTTCTGAACGGGCAAGAACAAAACTTACTTCTGTTCTCTGTTGAGCAGAAAGTTGCACAAATACAAAAGTTGATGTAAAACAGGCTCAGATCACAACTTATGCCAGATCTGCCACCGTCTTTAGACTAAATCTCCCGTGCAGAATCAGAGGCCATGTGCAAGTACACAGACTGGAGCAGTTCCCCAACACTTTTCCAAGAGAAAATGGAGAAGAAAATGCTTCAGAGCAGCAGAAGTCACCCAAGCAGGGACAGCTGCACAGGGAGACCAGCTTCTTCCCCAGCTGGAAAAGCTAGTTAGTGTGATAGCTTGATGCAAACCCGCCTTCTCCTTTCCTCACCCTTACTCCATGTCCTTATTCCCATTCATTCTTGCCTGTGAGCTGCTCTAAAAGGTTGTGCTGAAGTATTTCTTTCCTATTGCACTTTCCTCCCCCTTGTGCCATCCCTGCTGAGGTGGGAACCATCCCAGGGCAGAGCCTGCCTGCTACACCAGGGCCAGTGGGGTCTCCGCGGGAGCAGCTCAAAAGCACAACTCCAAAACCCACCCTGAACAATACCAGAAACTACAAAGAGCTCCCTATGGGAAGTATGGAGCCACTGCACATATTTGTGCTTGTTTGTTTTGGTCCTTTGTTAGACATCCAGGTGGAGCTCAGCTGGGAAAGCCACTTTTTGTGAAAGCAAAGAGGCTTCCTTTGCTACCCCTCCCAGTGCACGCAGCCCCGAGGCTTTGTTCTGGAGGCTTATCAGCTCCACAGGCTCAGGGAGCAATCCCACGGATTTCCTGGATAGCAGCACACTGGATGGTTTTTGCAGTGCTCGGCATAAATAGCTTTGGAATTGAGGAAATGCTCAGTTCCAGTAGGAACTCCAGCACACGTCCCCCGGGCAGGACAGCAGGGACAACACGGCACAGAGGAGCAGCTGCACTGGGGTGACAGTCCCTGAGCCTCTGCAGAGCACACAACACAGGCTGCGGCTGTCTCTCCAGCCACCTCAGACAGGGCTGCAAGATGCTGCTGGCCCTTTGCTATGATATCCTTGGATGCTTTCTTTAAATATTCCAAAAGCTGCAGAAAGAGGACACCTGACCAGAAGGCCGGGATCGAGCTCTCCTTCTTTCCTAAACAGATGGGAAAACTTAGAGCAGAGGACCCTCAGAGAAGGTAAATAAGGAATATCACTGTCCTAGTTGTCCCCTTGATTGCTTTCATATCATCTCCTCTTCCTGGCCTTTGCAGATTCTCTCTGGGATCTAGAGCCAAGCTGGTGAGAGAGAGAATGGAAACGTGGGGTGTCCTGGGGGTTCACTTGTCAGAGGGCTCAGCAGCCCTCAGCAAGCTCTAGGAACAGGAAGAGCTGCCTTTCCCGAAGCCACGAGGCACAGCTAAAGTGGGTGCACACACAGTGGGACATCTCTGTCCGAACAGGAAAGGTACAACATTTTCTGAACTACTTCAGTTCAGTTTCTCCTTGGAGATGAAGGCACCTGGAGAACTCTGAGCTTACCAGCTGCGGGGGTATGCAAGTCTGATGGGAGGGTCATCAGTGACATTTCACAGCTCACTGCTGTGTTCTGACACTCACAGTGCCTTGAAAGGCTCCACTGTTATCCAAACCAAAAGCAGAAAGAAAAACAGCCATCAAAATTGAACATCTGGGTTTCAAAGAAAAGGAAACTTTTAATGCTCTATAGCATCCATGCCACAGCCAGAGAAAGAAAGCAAAGGACTTGCTCTGGGATGAAAGACACACTTGTACCAGTGCTTCCTAATCTGATCTCAGAGGGGCCAGACAAGCTGGAAGAGGCGATCAAAGGCAAGCGGGTGGAGTGGATGCAATGCCAATTATACCCTTGAAGAGCCACATTCCTTCTCCAGAGGAAGGACAGGAATACGTTATTGTAATTACACTAGCTCGGGGGCAGCAGAGGAAACTGAGACTTGTGGAACCAGACACAGCCAACTGCTACAGCTCCCACCAGAGCATCAAGTCTGTTCATACTCCAAGAACTACATGACAACATCCAAACAGCCAAATTCTGGGTAGGGAGCTCATTACCTATCAAGCCACTAGAAAGTGGGAGAGGTATTATTTAACTAAGATTAGCCTGGTGCATTCTTAAAACATGACAGTTCCTATTTTTCCATGAGACAAAGGAAACAGTCTGGAACAGACATTTTCTAAGCTGTTACTTTGCCTTTGAATCCTGGTAAAAGGGCATGTCTCAGAGAAGAGAACTAAAGCAGGAACAGCTACATTGTGCCACCGTTCTGCCCTTACCTGTCATCAATAGAGTCCACTTTCTCCTGGATTTTATCAGAGTTAATGTTCCCATCACTAACGAGCCTCCTGCCCGTCTCCACAACTGCATTGATCTTTTCTTCATTGGCATCCATGGTGGTCATGAAGTCCTCCTGCTTTTTAATAGCAGCTTCTGCTCCTTCCAAGGTAGTTGGCATCTCCGTGTGCGCCAGAACATACTCCTGGGATCAAAGAAATCAGAGAGAAAATTGTTACACTCAGGCTGCGCTTCTGCTCCAACAACAAACATCTCCCAAGAACAGTTTTAAGTAAAATACAGTTAGAAAGGGGCAATTTGTCTGTTTGTGGCTCTCCTGCCAATAGATTTTGTCTGTTAATTGCTTGCAGTACACAGTGCCAACCTGTAGAAATGAAGTCAGATATATCTTGACCACTTGCCTGGTTATTAAGGAAAGCTTCTGCTTGCTTGGTATCTCTGAGAAACAGCTGGTAGGCATGAGACTGGGAAAGGAGATTTTGCCTGTTCTCCCACATTTTGTGAAGCTCATTCCATCCGGTGTCCAAAGCTTGGAGGCGCTGGCGTAGGAACATGTACTGAGCGTCAGTTTGCCCTTGTGTCACCATCTCACCCATGTCCCTCATCTTCTGATAATCTTCCTCATAGTTGTTGATTTCATTCTTGATATTCTCATGCTGAGTGAGCAGCTTCTCAGCCTCTGTCAGGGTGTTGGGCATATCTTCGGAGGCGATTGCAGTCTGTGTTCTGGAGAGCCAGGACTGGAAGTCATCCAGATCTCTGAGGAACTGCTGCAGCTTGCTGGCCTCTCCCAGGGACTCTTCCCGGTTCTTCAGGGTGGTCTTCATTTCTTCCCACACATCATTGATCTCTGCAAGCCGTGAAAGGATGGCTTGTGCCTGGTCAGGATGCTCTGATTCCAGCTTCTCTGCCTCCTTTTGCAGGTCACTGAGCTTGGCTTCAATGGCCACCAGGTCCCGTTCCATGCCCGTCAGCTTCCTCTGCAGGGCCATCACTCCTGCCAGGTCATTACCCAGGTCTTGTGTGGATTCGATCACTTTGGTCTTTTCCCTGATCCAGGATTTGGTTTCATTACATTCAAGATGGTAGTTCTGGATACTCAGAGCAGAGAGCAGAGCATCCTTCTTCCTATCTACCAGTTCTCTGAACTGACTCCACCTGAAATGTGTGAGGAGAGGAGAGGAGACAAATTGAGATCTGTGGGAAAAGGATATGGCAGCATTGCTGAGTGAGCAGCTGCTCCCACCAGCTTGGTAAGCCCTGCTGTAACCCAGCTACTCATGGTTTTCTCAGTCCTTCCCACACCATTAGTATTTCTAGCAAAGCAACCATTAACCCAGATATGGTGTGTATTAGAATGTGACAAGTACCAGCACACGGAGTATAATTTTTCCTCAAGTGAAAAACTGGCAGTTACATCAACTTTTCACACTCCCTTGGTTCATTCTGAAGCTAAAAAATGAGAGAGCTTACATAAAACTATACTGGTTTCTTTTTTATCATAATAATTATTACAGTCAATTTCCAGCTCTCAAATCAAGGTACTGACACACTCAGGGCCTGATTAAGTCAAGAGCAAAACTCTGTCTGATAATCAAGTATTTGAAAGGCACACCTCTTTCCTTTTGAAGCTTTTAATGCCTACCTTGAAGATACTCCAGGTAACAGCATCAGAATATCTTAAAAAAGCATACCTAAGAAACACAAATGACCTCACCATACTTGTTCCAGCTGGTGTCATGTTCTTGAGCATGAGGCTTTCACTTACCTTGTGTTGAGTCTATCTTGCTGTGCTTTGATCTTCTCACCGGGGTGGCCACTGTGCATCAGCTGCCTGGCAATCTGGTTCACCACGGCCACGCGGGACGCCTGGTTGTTCATTTCCGGCTCCAAGCTTTCAAATCTGGAGTGGGGGAAAACAAACAAACACAAGATCCCCCAGGCATTAGAGAATCTGAGCCACAGGCAAGCTGAGAGAGGTAGCTGGGGTAAAAAATACTTCCACCCAGTATTCCCCAAACTTCCTGGTAAAGGCATTCTCACCTGTGCTGGATCACTTCCAGGTCCTCCAGCTTCTCTGGAATCTGCATATTATTCAGCCATTTCTCCTTTTCGTCGATCCAAAGCTCGCAAGCATCCGCCTCACTGAACATTTTATAGAGAGCGAGGGTATCCTGCAGGGCCTGTTTACGCAGTCGGGTCAGCTCAGCAACCTCTTTGTATCTCTCCTCGATTCCGGACAACCTGCCTTGCACATCTGGGGACCCCGCATGCTCCTGTGGCAGGGCCTTGGCCTGCTCGTGAAGGGAGTCGATGGTCGGCCGGTAGCTCGCAATCTCCTCAGCCACATCTTTGTGTTTCTTGACCAAGGACTGAGTGGAATATTCATCGTGGCCAACATCATTGCTGGAGACAATCTTGAGGATGTCCAACATCCACGCATCAATATCGTCAGCATCAGCCTGGAACTGGTGAAGGAGAGAGGCTTCCTCCAGCCGCTTCTTCCTAATGGCAGATAACTGCTCCAAGTTAGCCCACTGCTCCCGGATATCCTTAATTCTTTCTCTGATCTTCTCAGACCCAAAATGCTCTTCCGCAATCATGTCTTCACCTTCTTTTATCGCCTGCTGAAAGTGGCCGCTGCGGCCACTCATCTCATCCTCAAATGCCTTGTGTTTACTCAAGAGTCGGACGACACTGGTTAGGTCCTTCCCATAGTCATCAGATGACAGGATCTGTTCCTTCTCCCTGATCCAGCCCTCCTCTTCAGCCATTTCCCAGAAGAATTTCCAGAGGCGCCGGGACTCCTCGAGGCGTGCGCGGCGCTCAGCTGCGAGCTGGCAGAGCTCCTGGTAGCAGAACTCCATGTGAGCCACGCGGTCCCTGATCACCTGCGGGTCACAGGGCTTGTAACCTGCTCAGACAGAGAACATGTGTTACCACCTGGGCTCACTCACTCCCATCCCCACAGCTGGGGCCTACACGGAGCTCTGAATTCCTGTGTGCTCCAGCTACAAGGTTTACATGAAAGAATCCATAGTTAGCCTCATGAAAGTGAGTGGGAAGTGTTCAAGCTCCACCACACAATAACACAGGCCAGAAAATACTATTCTTACTAAAAGACCAAAAACCCCAAAAGGAAAGATATTCATGACTGTTTCCAGTGAGACAAAATTCACTGAATTCAGATTTATGCACAACTGCACAACACAGGCGTCATTTACTCTGGTTAACAACACTGGCTTCTAGGAAATTGCTTCCTTTTAGGATAAATTGGGACACCATCAGACTGGGTCTGACAATCTGCATTGTTTGCATTGGGAACACAGCATGGGGAACCATGGTGACCTCTACAAAGCCACGGCAGCTGCTGCTGAGGAGCGTGACATCTCATGCAAGGCACAATGCCACACTCAATTCCTGAGCAGGTTCCTGGACAAATGAATCATTGACACGCTGAGTACAGAAGGAACAAATGGAGCTGAATTCTCTCATTCCAGTGGGGAATTTAGCTAACCTGTCTTGCAGAACTAATTAGTCTCACAGATAACCTCATAGGTAATTAAGACAAAAAGGGTATGTTGGGTGCTGGTTACCTTCTCCATCAGTGGCAAACTTCTGAGCAGAGGCATTGACCCCTCTCACTCTCTCAGCCTGAATAGCAATGTCAGCTTCCACCAGAGCATGTTTCTGCAGCAGGTCTTCAACTCCCAGCAAATGTTTGCCGTAGTCTTGGGACAGCAGAAGCACCTGAACAAAATGAGAAAGACAAGTAAAACAGGCTGAAGGCCATAAGCTGTTTGCTTTTTTGGGACTCCAGGCACGGCAATGTTATCTGACTGTACAGTGTTATCTGTTGGTACATGAGGTCAGAGAAACTCCAGGCCCCTAAGGATAGCAATTCCAAATGTAGGAATATGGCTGATACAAATTTGAGCCAGTATTTTTGAAATCACTGGCAACCATGAAGAACTTGACTGCTCTTTAATGAGTTTCCAGTCTAGGATGCTCAGAGGCTGAGTTAGCTCAGCAGGGCCGAGGAACAGCACTCAGCCCAGGTGCTGTGAGCTCCTGCTGAGTGACACACAGCTTTCTTTCCTCCAACAGCTTCCAAGTTCTGCTGGCTGATGGACAAGTTGTGGTCCTTTCCTTTCCCAGATCCCAGGAGAACAGACAGGAAGAAATTGAAGCTTTTTAAAGCAGAGAGGTGAAGAGGTGACTTGTTCCCCATGTAAATCATGATGGTGAGAGATTATTTAATTCCCTTTCAACAAATCTGTCATCTTTACCCAACCACTGTGACCAAAACCTCTGGGCCTTAGGAGACAGACATGAAGCTACAAAGTAGCTTTTTATAGGAGTGAACCTCTTTTTCCTTACTTGTTTTTAATCTTTATTGTTAACAAATCATCATAAGGAATTTGTTCACTACTCTTGAATGTGGATCTTCGGGGTCTGTCTACTAAATCAGAGGGGCAAAATGAATCTTAAAACTGAAGAGAAAAGGACACGTACACCTCCGAGGAATATTTGGTCTGCGTTCTCAAAGGGCTTCCACCCACCTTCATCTCGTCCATCCAGTCCATAATGTACAGCATTTCCTGGAAAATCTTTTGCAGCCCAAGGTTCATCTCCAGCCGCTGTCTCCGTGCCCGGAGCAGCTCCAGGAGATACTCCCACAGGCGGATAACATTGTCCTTCCTCGCAGTGATGCGTTTGATGTCATGGTAGTTTTCAGTCTCGAGTTCCTTGGCCACCGCCACCACAGCCTGGACCCGCTCCTCGTACGCCGCGATGTCCGTCTCGATGGCCTCGTGCTTCTTCGTGGCAGCCTCCACTGCTGGGAGGTCAAAGCCAAAATTGTCCTGCAAAGACAGAGGCACTTCTTCAGGAACGGCTGCTGAGGACAAAAGTCCCTCTGCTCAATCTCCGCGTCAGTTCTGACTCAGCAAAACACACTTTTTGGCAAATCTGGAATCTCAAAATGCTCCCAAGAGTCTTCTTTAATAAAATAAGAGATACCTCTGATAATAAAGAACCACTGATAAAATCAGAGACATTATTCACTGCCTTTGGGGGAAGAATCACGTGGCCATCAGGATTAGGCTGGGGCTAATCTAATATTATCATCTCTAATATTAAACAATAAAATTAATTCCTGGGCTAATTTCACTGAACTCACCAAAATATTCAGATAAAGAAAATCTTGACTGTGGATAGTTATTTCCTCATCAAATCTCCTGACCACAGGCTGGTAGGTTCAAGGAAGGGAATCCCAAATGTATAGAAAAGAGGATGTACAATACATACACATAGAGAGTAACTAAATACAATAAATAAATGTACACATATATAGATACAGTGAAATATGAGGCACGGGGAAGAAAATGTTCTCCTTGCAAGAACTGCATCCTGTAATTACTCATGGGAACCATTTTAGTCACCCAGACAATTTCTGAGAGCAGCACCTGAGAAACGAGACGTTGATTTTCACTCAGCCAAGTTTCTCTCATAGCTGCCTTGCGATCGAATCTCCGTGCAAGTTGTTCCAGTTTCTCTTGTCTGATGAGCTCATTTCGCAGTGCCAGTTCTCTTTCATGTTCAGCTTTTTCCAGTCTTTCCCAGGCCTGAAGACGTGGAGGAAAAACACACGGCTTCTAAACATACATTCTTACAAGATTATGATAAATCCCATCTCCTTTGCATGAAATCAGGGCTGAAGTCACTACAGGCAACTTTCACCAAACTGGCTCAATTATTTATAAGCCAATAAATCCAGTTTGCACTGGCTGGCCCTACACCTTGTTTGCTAATATAAGCACATGACTTAAAATCTGGTCTCAATTTAGTCAGTCGTTTTGTGAGCAAGTTGTTTACCTCAGATGCATTTTCTCTGGTCCTTTCTTACATCCCTTCCCAACAAAGCCTAAGGAAACCACCTGGCTTGAATGTGTAAGAAAGTGTTTGCTTAAAAAAATAAAATCTCCTGAGTGCTGCTCCCAAACAAGCAGATTCTATCTTCCTCCTTTAGGAAATGGGAATTAGAGATTTATGGCCTCTCACCTCTAAAATCAACATACAATTGTTGTTCTTTATTACACTTTGGAAAAGAAAACAACTGCAGAATTTGGTTACTTCTGGTGCTTACAAGTCCTTTTTTCCCCCAAGCCAGAAGTTATTCACATGCATGACACTAACATTACAAAAATCAGAAGTCAGCATGTTGAAAGTCAGCTAATCGCCCTTCAGATCTTACAGACCAAAAAAATACCCTCAATTAAACACAAACTAAATCTAAATCCGAACAGATGTGAAACTGCCTGAAACACGACTATTTTGGGCATTCCTCTTGCAACCAGGAGAGCTGAGCAGTTTGCTGCTCCCTGGGATGAGGCCACAGACACCCACAACAGCTGGTCTGGGAATGCCAAGCATGATCAAACACAAAGGAGGAAGCTGCCAGGCTGAAGCTGTTTGTTATCCTTGAGAGAGCCTGTCAGCAATGCTGTGCTCAGCCCCGCCCTGCCCTGCCAGCTGCAGCAGCAGAGAACAGGCTGCAGGACCCCAGAGGGATCCATGATGCCCAGACAGGGCACTGGGAGGTGAAGGGGAGGGCACAGCACCTACTGCTGCTGCCTTCTGTCACTTCTCTCCAACAGCCAGGACTATGAGGGGCCAGGCAGAGCTCGCAGCCCCAGGAGCAGAAGCTCCTACAGATGCTGAGGACACCCAGGGCCTGGCTCAGGGCAGTGAGTCCGAGCTATAGGAAAAGGTCATCCCACCTCACCCGTCCCTTACAGCCCCCACATCAAGGCTGGAGATCACAAATGTTTTTCTGTCCAGCTTTCTGAGAGAAAACAGCACTATCCTGAGTCATGGGGGAGGAGCTGCTCAGTTTACCTTGTTAATGTCAGAGATGAGTTTGCCCTCCCTCGGCATATACACTTTCTGATTGTTGGCTCTCATTTTGCTTTGGATGGTAAAAAGCAGCACTTCCAGGTTTCCTTTTTCTGTAAATCTAAACAAATTTTTTCAAGATAATTGAGTTACAACCAAACTTTCATTACTGCTAAGGTATAATCATAGAATCATGGATTGACAAGATGGTTTGGGTTGGAAAGGACCTTAAAGCCCATCCAGTTATACCCCCTGCCAGGGCAGGGACACTTTCCGCTGTCCCAGGTTGCTCCCAGCCCTGTCCCACCCAGACTGGAAGTCTTCCAGGGATGGGGAAGCCACAGCTTCTCTGGGCAACCTGTGCCAGGGCCTCCCCACCCTGACAGGGAAGCACTTCTATAAAATATTGAATATAGTCAACTACAATAAACTGTAATAAAGCACTTGTTTAAAATGTTGACATGACAAATACAGCATTCACATAAACACCTCCATCTTGTGCGGAAGCTGGGAGCAATGGAAATAGCCCACACTTCCCCTGGAGCCAGTTGGGGCAGACAGCAAAAGCAACTTCACAGAAGTCAGCTGTCTGAGTGTTTGGATTTAAACCCCTTGGGGAACAGGAAAAGATTTTTTTTTAATTCGAGTACGTGCACTGTCCTAGTTTACTCCATCAGCACAAAAAATGGAAGTTTTATTTAAAGCCCACTGCAGTCAATAAACTCTTCCCACTGTTTTCCCTGCGTTGTACGCCTGGGAAATAAACAAACTCCATGGGCATTAGGGAGTAGTCTGCAATTTTAGAAGATGTCTGGATCCTGTGTAATGTTTCGGGTTGTGATTATTATCCATTAGAACTTGTATTAGACAAAAATAATAAACAGATTTGATATCACAACGTTAAAAGAGGCTTTCCAGAAATAAGTTGCCCAGTTTTGCTTGTATCAGTTTGAGTAAGCAGAGCTGTTTGACAAACCAGACACGCTTCCTCTTCACGTTGGATAAGCAGTAGGGATCTTTTAATAGCAGCATTTTGGTATTATCCACTGCTATTAAAAGCACGAGTGGTGACATTACTGTACTACCACGGTATGCTAGTACCACTCATATGATAAGACAGGCATCTCAGGACAGGGACAGCTTCCAGGACTCCCAGATCCTTTTCTCACTGCTGTTATTATCCGCACATTGAACAGCACAAAGCAAACAAGCCCCGAGTAATATCGATGAGTGCCAATCTGGAATATGAGAACTGGGCTTGTTCAGGAAAATAAATTCTTAAGCCACAATTAAAATTACTTGGATGTGTTTGTTTTTAAAAAAATCAGTGAATGACTAAGCCAAACAAGACCACTGACTGTTGTGTTAAGCTGAGATTAAACTCACTTGGGTGGTTTCTCCACTGTGCGGTAAGTGTTGAACGCCTGCAGCTGCTGCTGCACCCCAACCAGGGAGTTGGCAAATTTGCGATTGTTGAGGATGATAATGGTTTGCTCAATCCACTCCAGCAGGTCAGAAGCCAGGGACTCGTATTTTTCTATCATTTTCTCTGTTTCAATGGCATTGTCAAGCACCTGCAACAGCAGCACATCACACATGAGTCACAAGGGCAGTGCTCTTCAGTCATTTAAATCCAACAGGCCACATTAAAGGAACTGCTGGGAGACTTGAGCTGCGAATCAGAGCACTCACTGCCGGGATCCCTGAGGAATGAGAGCTCGGCGTTTTTCAGCACTGAATTCCCAAGATCCCACAGCAATAGGGAGGCAGAGCTGAGGCTCACACAAGGATTCACGTTCAGTCTGCCAGCTGTAAGGAGGGGGGCAATGTCGCCACAGGACAGAGAATGACTGCACATGTTTTAAATGAGGGACTTTTCCAGAGGAGACAGAGGGCCCAGAGGGTGAGGAGCAGTTAATGAGAAAGGAAAAGTAGCCGTGTTGCAAAATTAACAAGCAAAAATAAAACACCAGCCAAGTGTTCTCTAATGTGAGGCAGCTGGAAATTAACTAGTCCTCACAGTCACATGGGAATATTTAAGATTCGAAACATGTTCAAAAGCAAAAAAAAATTACCACAGAGTGGACTCTTCAAAAACTAACAACCAAGAGGAAAAAGAAAATCAGAAATATTTCACCTGCTTTGTAAAAATTTATAATTTAAACTTGCAAACCTTTCCGATACGTTTTCCTTCAACAGCCAAAGCTTTCATCTTGGAGAAGTAGTGGTAATATGTCACCACATAGGTGATGATTGACTTTTCATCAGGGTGATCAACACTGATATCTGCAAACCAAACAAGAGTTATCTCAGCATGCTGAGGGTGCAGGGGTTACACCAACAGAGCCCAGAGTGCACCAAGAATGCGTTTGGGAGTCACAGATGGGTTCAGTGGCAGTTCAGCCCCTAAGGTTTGTATCCTAAGCAGAAGTAAATTGAGCAGCTTTGCACTGGTTCTGGCAGTAGTGTGGACTCGGGCTAAAGCTTGGGGCCTTTGGGCTTTACAGTCAAGTTCCAGACTTTGCCACAGCTTGTGCACAGCCAAATAACTCCTCTGGTGTCTGTGTGAGTTGACATAACTACTGTTAATGGACAGCTTCAGTGCTGTGTCAGCATTTAGAGAGAGGAATTCAAACCTATGTCTGTCCAGGCAAATCTGAGAGATACAGGCGGAAAACAAAATATTTCCTCTCCTGCAGCAATTCTGAGGCACTGGAAAATAAGCAAGAAGAAATTTGCCCAAACACATCACTCCTGCCCTGGGACACAAAAGGCTCTTGCCCCAGCACTGGGAGCACACACACTCCCATAGAAGCACGGGCTGAAGCTTCTCTGCTTCTCAGAGCACATCAGAAGGAAGCCTCTGACTGGAATGACTTTGTGAACACATGGCCAGGCCAACAAACTTGTCAGATTGCAGTAAATAAACACAGGATTAAGGGCTCTTGTGCTACTGCTGCTCAGTTGGCTTCGGGAGACATCTCACATTCCCTCCCTCCCTCTCTGCCTGTATCACCAGGTGAGTCAGCAGCATCCAGCTGCTCTTGGACACAAGAGACAAAAGCTGTCACAGAGATGTGCTCTGACATGGAGGGGAGGGAGGAAAGAGCCCTTAAGTGCTGAAACTGCTGGAATTCTTACCCTCAGGGTCCAGGAGCTTGGTAAGACCAAGGTGCTGCTCTGCAAGGTTAAAAGCATTCTGCAGATTGTAGTGTGCATTTGATTTCTTCAGCTTGTCAAAATCAATCAGATCAGGCCTAGACAGGATGGAAAATTCTTCAGATTTCTCAAAGCACAGTGCAGCCACCCTCAAATGAACTAAAATCTCCAACCCTCAGAAAACCTGGCCAAGGTTTCACATGCCCCGTGCATTTCCCAGCAGTGTTAAAGGAAGGAAGCAATGCCCAGCACACGGCACAGCAGGACCTGGCCATGGGAGAGAATAAGGGAGAGCTTAACAGCAGGGAGGGCGACCCTGGAGAAGAGAAGAACAAAGTTGTGGTCACGAGTCTCTCCTCACACCCACAGAAGTGTGCAATCCATCCGGATAACTCTGCCTGAGCTTGCCATGAGCAGCATCCCCAGCCATGGCAGCCTGGCACCACATTTGGCCATCCTTGGGCAGGGATTTCCTTCCCCTTCAAGCTGCTTTGGGTGTGCTTCCCCACTCCTGCCCCCGAATTCCAGACCTGGGCATGGGTTACTCACTGAGGTACAAGAACCAAACCAAACCCAAATAATCACAGGTGTAATTTATTCCCTTGAAACCAAACACAACCTGTTTTGACTTGTGGTGTGAGAACCTGCTGCGCAGCTGAGCTCACAGCGATCACAAGAGCTGTACAGCTCAAAACAAGGTTGCTGTAAAACTCTCAGTAACTCCTCAACTTCCTGCTCATCACAGATTTTTAAAATCAAGCTGCAAGGGAGCTGTAAAAACAGGGCAGAATTTAGGCACACATACCTGTGCTTATGGATCAGTGCATTGAACGCCATCCCATCCCTCCAGCTTGTTGTAAAGTTGTGGATATTGACGTTGGGGTACCTGCAGAACAAAAACCAAGGAGAGTGCAATGAAAATGGCACCCCCAGTGCAGCTCTGCACACTCTGGCACCAAAAGCCAGAGCAGGCAGACATTAAGTTTCCCTTGAAATTGTCATTATTTCTTCAGAATAGGGTGCAAAAGAGTCAGAATATAACTATATATATTCATGGATTATCAGATTGGTGTGTTTATCACTTGGCATTAATATCATAAATTCAGACTTTTCTACCTTGTAAACATCAACTCACTTCTCTTGAATTCCCTCTCTCTGAATCCAGTTAAGAAGAGATATGTTTGCCCATTTAAAATTATTTCAACAAAAACTCAAAATGCTGTAAGAGCTTTAGAGATAATCACGTAATCCACACTCACCCAGCTGTTTTCATCTGGCACCACAAAAGCAAAGCATCTTTAGCAGATTTCTTCTCTTTGTTGTCCTCAGTTTCAACGCTGATATCTTGGATCTAAAATTAACATGGAAGATTTTAATATTTCTCTGAGAAAACACATGGCCCTTTTTGAAAAGATGAAAGGAACGCTGGGTAACACCAAAATTAAAGCTACTAAATGTCTATTACTATGCTATTTATTATGACTTATATATTTATTATATGGATTTATTATTCTTTCTGCGAAAGGACTTCCCAGCCTCTTTTAACTGAGGGCAAAGACCAATATGCAACTCGCTGGAAAACAAGAAATCTCAAGCCTTAGCTGGGACACTAAAATAATTCCTGTGTGCACCCTTAATCCATGTCAGTGCCAAGTCAGCCAGGTTATGGATAACCAGCATGGAGGTGGAGAGCAGCCGAGGGCAGCATTTCCTCCTGGGTCTAGTGTAGAGACTGGAGCTTCGTCTTTATTTGTGATTTAGAAATAGAGCCATATGAATTTCCCCACGGGAAACTCCCACCACCACAGGTCAGCAGCACCATGGAGACTGATTTATCCTGACAGGTTCCCAAGCATTTCTCCCTCCCATCAGCTGGGAGCACGTGGGAGCACTCTGCTCCTAAAACGCACAGCGAAGTATGTTACAAACAGGCATGGAAAGCTCATCCACGTATCTGTGTGTGCACACAACTCTACCTGGAATCTCAGGATAATAGTCCAAATAAGGCCAAGTGTCAGCCTGTGATTCCCATCCACAATATCATGAGATCCCATGTTTTCTAAGTGCACTCGCTGCTCTTTCAGGAACTGCAGGGCTTTATCCACATTCTCCAGGCAATGGATGCGCATCCTTCCTTTGGTTGGTTTAGGCTAGAAGGTAAAAGGAAGAATAAAAACATTTATTACTGTACATGGGAGGGGAAAAGCCAAAGAGCTTTAAACTCTTCAGTTCTGGCTGGTGCATCACCACTCCCAGGCAGTACCATCACATTTGTTCCTCAAATTCCAGGGACAAAACCACTTCTTGCATCTTCCAGCCCATTTTCACCAGGATAATGGTAGCACGTGTCAAAACCACGGTGAAAAAACCAATACCCTGGACCTGAGCTGGACACACAGGCCCAATTTCATTTGCCTTTCAAAGAAATTTTTCCTGCTCGCTTCCCTCATGTTTCCTCTCTAGGATATTCACTCACAAACTCAGATTGGAACCATGAGCTACTCAGTAAAACTCTTCAAGAAGGAAGTGGCAATGCTTTTCTTTGGTCAATAAATCTGATAAATAGTAAGAAAATAACAGAGATTGATTACAAAGTTTTCTTCATAGGAAAAAAATACTAATTAAAAAAATCAGCTACACCAACATAACAAAATTATATGAAGGCCCAGTGCAACTGTAAAAAAGCAGTGAATGTGTTATCAGCATGCAGAATTCTGCTGTAAAACTGAATAAAGGAACTTTGTTGTGCAGATAAGAATTACAGCTGAATAGCCTGTTCAGTGTTCACTGGGATGTCACCAAAGGTACTCAGCCAAACAACTAATTGCCACAATTTCCTTGTTTTCTGCAATGAATGTAATTAACTGGCCATGGAAATAGCTCAGGCAATATCCTTGCCCCAGCCTGCATTCAAGGGGAAGAGTTTCAGCCAGCTCCATGGTACAGCCCCTGGAAATACAGCCTACCACAGGGAATGGTGGAGAGGGAAGCCATGCAGGAAGATGCCCTTTGGGACACACAAACCCTGAGTCCAGCAGCTTTAGCCTCAGTCAGCCTGAGTCTGTTCTCCTCCTGAGGCTGGGGAATGATGCAGAGTTAACCCACAGCTCCCAGCAAGGGGGAGAATTTCCAGGAGCCTCCCACTGCTTTGGGGTATAAAAGTCCCTCCAAAGAGGCCCAAATTGCACGTCCAGCCTGTGCACACCCCATCCATCCCAAACACTACCAGTACAAAGAGCCACAGGAGCAGAAACAGGAGGGAGCTGCAAGTTTGGCTGAAGCCAGCCACAGATCTCTCATCCAACAGGGACAATCTGGGATCCAGCCTTTAGCTGGCACCATCAATTACCAAGAGTGTGGAAAGCTGGACCTAAGGCTTGACTGAACCTTGCAAAACAAGTAGGAGGCTGTTCCGGGGCAGGAGGGAAGGCGGAAGCCCAACTGCAGCCCCAGCTCCTGCCCACGGCTCGTTCCAGCCACAGCCACACCTGGAGCCCTGGAGCAGCTTCCCAGGCCTGCTCACCTGCACAGGGATGTTCCCAAGGCTCAGGAATGGCTGTGACTGTGGCCATTTCTCAGCAATAGTGGCAGACGCCAACCTGTTCCCTCTGCCTTAACACAGCTCTTCCCACTGCCCGAAGCAGTACCTGCACTGCCTCTATTGCCTCAAACTACTGAGCAGAAAAGGATTTGAAAAGCTCTTTTTGTGCTCTCAGAACCTCCAGTACCATTGTGACAGAGCCAAAACCATTCACCAGAGATGTTTTATGGAGAGGAAGAGGCGTCTGAGTCTGGTTTGTGCAAGGTGTGGCTGTGCTTGCCACACTCCCCTGCATAGCCTCAGGATGAGGCATAGTGAGACATATCTTGCACATTTATTGGGCTAACACAGATCCAGACACTGAGTGGAGGGAAAGCAAGTACCAAACCCAGAGTCTTCACACGCACATTACAGGAAAACTGGTTCTACATCAAAACCCTTCCTCTTTTCCAAGAGAAAATTTGACAGAACTCACTACAGAGAATGTGCTTAAGCGATTTGACCTTTGAGCATCCAGGAATTGTAAGGAATTTACTAATCCTTAATTTAGTTATGGAAGAAACTGAGCTAAATGCTTAATCTTAGGCCGAAAACAATTCCCAGCTTTATTTTTCTGTTAGGCACAAGCTGGTTAACAGTGTGCGCAAACCAAATTACAACTGTCCTTTCATGCTGGCTGGATTCTTTCCCACTGTACTCAGTGAGAGCATTGCATGCTATCAGTTTCCTTCCAAACCCTGCTGCGCAGAGGACATCATGCTGTAAGGCCTGGACTAAACACTAGGATTAGGAATCCATCTGAGCAAGGTCAGGAAGATGTAGGTGTTGCCCCTATTGAATGCTCTCACTGAGTTTCTCCAACACATCTCCAAGGACTGTGGGTTTTCACCAACAAAAATGACAACAGGTATTGGAAAATGCAGGGTTTGTGCAATCGAAGTGAGAGGGCAAAGAGCAGCCCTGCTTCCCTGATTGGCATCCAAAATCCTGGAGTCTGCTCCCCAGGCTCCAGCTCCAGCATCTGAATCCCAGTTTCAAAAGAGAGGAAACAATTCCTGTCTGTTCCACTGCACCAGTAAACACATTACGTTTATGGGATACTTATCTATGCTAGTTTCTGCTTTCTTACCATTTGATGTTCCTTGTCTTGATTTTAAGCCTTCTGCATAAGACTTGCCTTTAGATTTCCCTGGGCGGGGGCATGGAGTTGTCAGAACCTACCTAATATTGACTAAAATAAATTCCAAAAAACTCAACAACAACAGCAAGTAGATACTGTGTGGCAATCCTCCTGGAATATTTTTGGTGTGTGTAAGATCCTCCTGGAATACTTTTGGTGTGTGTAATTGTCTCAAGGTTTAGTGCATTGCGTTTACTCTTGTTTGCAGAGGAAGGTGTGGTGGAATGCACTGTTCAAATAGAGCCTGCTGTCCTCCAGCCTGAGATAAGGAAGCTACAAAAAGAATATGTGGTGGTGCAGGCAGCTGCCAATGCCAGACACAAACGATGATGCAAGTGCAGTTCCATGGAGGCTCCTGCCCTCTCCCCACCCTGCAGCTGCCTCAGCCCTGTTTGCATTTTCCAAAACCTGGAGTGAAAATGTAAATGAACGGCACAGCCAGAGTCATGGGACTGCTCAGAGCTTCTTACTTGCTGCTGAAAGTCAAATCTTGGCAGGCAGGCAGACAGGCAGACTTAACCAGAGGTGACACAGTTGGTGTCTCAGCCCTCAGACAATGGGGCATGTTTGTCTCAACTACCCCTGTGTGAGGAGCACCTGCTACCTGCAGTGAGCACGTCAAACCCAACACGTCGCTGAGGAGAGTGGTCTGGCAGAGACAGAGAGGGGCTCTGAGCAAACTGCAGCTGATGAACACCAGGATCCGTTACCCCATCCACACAGGCACTTCTGTGCATGTCACAGCTCCCTCACCCTCCCAGATGCACTCAGAAAGCTCCTCTCCAGCCTCTCGCACACACACACTACACTGGGCCATATGTTCCACTCATTAACCAGAGTCTTAAGCCATGGAGCTCCACTAATAGGAGAGCTTGATGACAAGTGATTACCCAGCCCCCTACAGCCTTGGGTCTTAGCTAAAGACCCGTATTTCTTTGAAAAGATTGCACCAAATTAGGCAGTTAAGAACATCACCATCATTTAAGGAAACTGAAGGAGAAGCTGATACCCAGCCATTTCCTGGCACCCAGTTTTTCTCTTGTGCCGCAGCATTTTTCACTACAAGGACTTCCTTACTCACCACTCCTTGTGCTGGTACCAAGGGGGTGCCTCAGCACACCCAAAGAAAGAATTTGACTCATTTATTTAAACTGATTTTAGATATTCCCCTAAGCAAAGAAAGCCCAAGCCTTATCTATCCGAGTAAAATCAGGTACACTCAGGGACATTCCTGAGCAGTGGGGTGCAATGAACACCACAGCTCCAGCTGTTCCCACAGTGGCGTGGCCCTCTCCAATTGTTGTCCTGCATACCCCTGGCACGCTCTGGGAAGGGAACAGGGATGTGCCAGGCCTGCACACCTGCATCAGTGCAGGGCTTGTCAGCAGAGAAATGGGCCACTGCCCACAGGGCCCAGGAACATCCCCCAGCACATCTAATTCACCACCACCGAGGAATCTAGGGGGCTCAGGAACATTTTGTGCTCTGTGCCTGTCAGATTTGGGAACAGGGAACATGCTGCTGGAAGCACGCAGAATGTTACCAGCAAGGAACCTTTGAAGAAGAAATCCTTTGATTCTCGCTGAAGCCAGTAGGAAGGCATTTTAATTGTGTCTGGATCCAGCTGAAGCAATAGAGCCCTTTTATTTTCCTTTAATATCTAAAAAGATATTTTCAGTGCTGAACCCTCAGCACTCAGATTTCCTATGCTGCAGTGGAGCCAAGGATTCACAAAACCCCACCCAAACCCAAACCAAAGCCCCCCAGTGGATTGATAAGCACTTACAAGTCTCTCTCCTGAAAGAACTTCCAGGAGTTTGATGAGCATCCTCCCATCTCGAAGGTCAGTGTACAGGTCTGTAATTCGGCAGGACACACGAGCCAAGTGGGAATTCACCCACTTTGTGAAGGTCTTCTTCTGAACTGCCTCACGTTCATCTGTGGGGAGAACAATACAATGTTACTCAAAATGAATCACAGCTCATGTTTCTATGTGAAAATGGGATGTTCAAACATCTAAGATTAAATCAAAGGTATGGCTCATCTTTTTGAGAGAATCATTGATGAAATTAGGACTTTTCATTGAAAACCCACCATTCTTCACCTGCTGAGTTCACCTGCTCTGGAACACACACACAAATCCACAACAGATCCCCCAAAATACCACAAGTCATTTTAGATTAAGACAGGTATGACAAAGAGCAGAGACCAAAACTTACTACTGACTTTTTCCCTTCTCACGACAATATTTATTTGCAGATTCAACATTTATAACTGTATTTACACAATGTCAACATGAATTTTTCCATAACTGCATGCCTGAGGTAGACAAGCATTTATATCAAGCCATAGAAAAATAGATTCTTTCCACCTTCCCAGAGTCTTTCACAACTGTTTATAGAGGAAAACATTGCCTGTGAGAGCTCTCTTACTGCACAGGCTCACTGCAGTCCACATTAATTCACAAACTGCTACCCAGCTATCTGCCAAGCCCAGAGCTCTCAGACAGAAAACATTATACATCTCTGTGGTTACATTCTTCTGCCAAGGGCTTTGGATGAAGCCCTTCCTTGTTAGCCAAAAGTCATTTCACTGAGCTGGGAAATACTACAGACCAAATCTGTCAAAACACAGGTGCTCTGACTCGGACTCTGAAAGCCACAGTTAGACAGATGAATGGAAGTGCTCTGCTTTCCCAGGCAGACAAGATTCCAAGCCTCCCATCAGTCTCTATAAAGTTGTTGGCATGTGCAGGAACAGGACATGAAGACAGGTTAATCCTAAACTACAGCATCCCCAGCTCTGAAAGCTCCAAGAATGTTGCTTGAAACACAGAGAACATTCCAGATCTGACTGCCCAGGGGTTTGGTGGATGCTGTCCTTCCAAAGGAAGGATGTGCTCCCTTCCTGGCAGTGCAGCATGGTGGGGGCATGGTCCCAGCACATTCATAACCAGTCACTGCCCCAGGACCTTGGGGACAGCAGAAAAATCCAGTCTTGGAGATGTGGGATGACAAAGATGCTGAGAGTAAAGAGGACAGAAAGCTGGGGAACAAGTAAAAGAAGAAAAGACAGTAAGAAGAGAAATCAGATAACAGAACAGCAGCGAGTGGGAGGGAGAGCAGACCTGCACTGAGTGGTGGTTTGCACAACTGCACAAACCCCACCCAAAGATTTCAGTTCCTCCCACTTATTTCTGAACTTGTCCTTCCTACCCATGTGGTCGGACATGATCAAAGTTACTGCACTGAAACTGCCCTGGTTTTGACAGCTTTTACCTACCTGTAAGGTGTGAAATTACAAATGTGGCTTGGAAAGCTGTCAAAGGTGGGGTTAGGGACAAAACAACGTGGTTTGGGTGAACTGACAGTTTGCATTACTCGTGTTTGCCCTCACTCTGTGTGGAGCAGAGGATCCCTGTGATAGAGGAACAGAACAGGAAATCAGCAGGAACTGCAGCTAGTGTCTACAAGCCTTAAATATATATTTTATGAACTATTTATAGCAAGTGCCTGGGAATGCTGTATCTGCATATCTGCTTGGCTAGTAATCCATGTCTTTATTTGAAGTATTTTTTTGAAATGAGTCACAGAAGAGAAACCTTGCAATAGTTGGTGCTTTAAAAAGAAAATTCCAACAGAAATTATGTCTCCCTTCACCAGCTTGAAAAAGCCCCAAAACAGCTCAGGAAATTTATTTAACCACTGCAGTCTCTACACAGAAGCACAACATTCAGTGATCCCTGTGCTTACATTCGTTCCAAAGAAAAATGCCACTGTACAGGATCCCAAAAATAGAGTTGGATATACAAAATATTATGTAAAACAAAAAGCTATCAAATACCATCTTAAAGCCAACCATTAAAAATATCTTTGGCCAAAAATTATGGTTATCGATAATCCTCCCAGTCTGGGGTCACAGTGAAAGTAAAGAGTGGGAAAAGAACATCCATGTGTGTTTAGTAAAAGGAGATGAAGAGTCAGGGCCTAATTTTGAACAGATGAAAGACATGATGTGGGAAATGCAGTGACACAACAAGTCAGGTTGTGAAACCTTTGGAGCCATGGTATTAACTGACACCAGCTTGGGACCTTCTGGTGTTGAAAGCAAGTCAAGGAAGCCAACAGAGCAAGCGGCCCTTCCAGGACAGGGAAGATGGGTCCCTCCAGGGGACAGTGTCCATGTGGCTCAGGGGCTGCTTCCCCAAAAAGCTTTCCCACCCCAGCATTTTCAGCGGCCCCGGAGGAGGACAAAGTGCATTCTTCAGGCAGCGGGGACTCGGGGAAAAAACCCGGAGAAACCTTGACTGACTCCTTGTCTTGAGTGGTGCCTCAGCATCCCCAAGCACAGTGAACTATCAGGGAGGGAGAGGATGAGAGCCCAGCCCGGCTGGAGGCCCTCTGTGCTGGGGGAGCTGACGGTGGTGCCGTTAGGAGTGGTTTCTTTACTCTAGAGTTCAAAGCCAGTCGCTGCCTCTCCCCTTCTGCTTTCCCGTTTCCTCAGCCTTGCTCTCGGTGGCCTCGATTTCCTGTTTACGGTGAGAGGCTGCAGGGCCCGGTTGGTTTCTCTGCCTCCCCACCTCCGCCCCCACCCCAGCTCGCTCTTGCCTGAGCTCCTCTCACCTGATCCCCACCCATCTGCGGCACCGGCCTCCTCCCTGCTGGCCCCACTGCTTAAAAATAGTGTGAAAGTCTCAAGTGGGACCACAGCTGTGCCGGTTCCAGCACTAACTCCTCATGCTGAGCCTACAGTCGGCTTTTCACATGAGCTCCAGCAACTTTAGTGCTAGAGCTATTCATGGCTCTTCACTTTCTTTCCATCCCTCCTCTGATTTACAGCAAGCAGGGCCCAAAGCAGGGAGATCCTGACGGGTGCAGCCCCGTGGGAAAACCCTGTGGCACCACACAAGGGCCAGGCCTCACATGCCACTGCCAACTTTTGGGGACAACCAGCAACTTATGTCAGAAAAATGCCACTGGAGAGACACAGCAGCTCTTTCAGGCTCTTAATGGGGCGGTCACCCAGGAAGGCCAGGCTTTATCCTGTACTTGGCACAGGCAGAGCACAGCTCTAATTCCCCACTGATATACTCAGCCAGAGAAGCCCCTGGAGGAAGAAGGCACAGCCCTTCTTACCCCGCATCATTTCACTCTTCTTGCACTCCCACAACGTGGGAAAGCAAACCAAGCCCATTTGGAAAGTGGTGTGACTGGGGTTGGTCATGTTAAAACCTCTCCTGATTATTTCTACACGGTGTTTCACAATGACAGCAGGTTTTTGCAATGCTTTTATCAACCCTTTCTAACTGATAAACTATTATGTACAAAAACCTCCACAGTAAGGGCCAGGTACATCCATGAGTGGTGACTCCAGGAATTTAACATCAACTATGGGCCCTCAAGTGCTATTTACGAACCTCAGGTGATGGTTTTGACAAATGTCCTTCATACTTTCAAAAACACAATTATGAATTTTGAAGATTAATTAAAACGAGAGGATATGGGTGGAGCTCCAAGTGTCCTACAGCTTGTGAAAACATTTGTTTCCCAAGGGTAAAGAGAAATGAGCAACATGCAAAACATGCACAGCGGGAAAACGGAAGCTGCTCTCAGAGCAGTATTGATAATAGAGAATCCAACTTATCTTGAAGGAACACTGGGAAGGAAATTTCCTTTATACGGAAGGCCCCATGACAATGCTACCACCAGATGGGCTTGCAAACTCAGTGCTGTGATTGTGATGCATCAAGGACTGACTTTGTTTAGGAGTTTAATAAATAAACCTGAGCTTGTATACTGAAAGCATAAACTGAGCTGGACAGGATCGCAAACAGGCATCTAACCCTTTCCTCGCTTAAGGCGAGACCTTTCTTCTTCCACTAATTTGATGAGAAAAAATCCTGACAAAAATGCAGTCAACTTTCTGAAAGCCCAGAGCTCAGTCACCGAGTCCCCAGTGTGGGACAGTGGGAGTGGGGTCACACACACCACCCCCCTCGTCACATGCTCAACTCTGCTGGGTGAACTCAACAGGGCTGTGCCAGAATAATGGTGAATTTGTTTTAATAACTGCCCTGGGAAAGGCAGGGCTGCAGGAGCTGGCTGAGACCAACGTGGGCCCCGTGACCCTGTGTACTCCCACATGCCAGCGGGCGTTACAAGCCCCAGGGCCTTCACGTGCAGCAGCACTGACCGCAGGTGTGGCAAAGGTTACCTGTGCGGCCACTTGCCTGCTAAAAACATTTTCCAGACACCCTGCTCGCTTCCATATTGGTCAAACCACATTTCCAACAAACTAACCTTGAGTCCCTTTCAAACAGAATGGTAAATCTGTTTGGGCCACGCTGCTGCCAGCCCTGCACAGGTAAAATGACTTTGGCTGTGTGACAGCTCCCACCAGCCCCCGGACAGGGGCAAAGGCCTCCACACAGCAAAAGGGGTGCTCTCAAAGGAGCCCAAACAGAGAAACTGGAGCACAAAAAGGAGAGCTGAAAGGAGCAGTCTGAGACTGCTGCTAGGCTCTCAGCCCCTCAGGACAGCCCAGCCATCAGTGGCACCGACAGCCTCCCTGCTGAGCCCAGCCCGAGGGCAGCTGCTCGAGGCACTGTCACTGTCCATGGATCCCTGCAATACCTCAAGCAAGACAAATTACAGATGACTTTTAATCCCTGACTTGAAAAGCTCTGTCTCCTGCAGGTTTACATCTTATATTTCCATGCTGGAAGTAATTTTTCCAGCTTAAAATGATTACTTTTTTCACTACAGCATCCAGTGTGTGCCCTACACAAAGCACTGCTACACCCACCGACTCAGAGATCAGCTGAGCGCTGCTCTAGGCACACCACTTGTGCTGATATCCACTATCCACAGCTTCCCAGAATTTCCCAGATCATGTCCTTATTTAACAGAGCACAGAGAAAACAGAGCTTCCTTTTGCAGGACAACATTCCCATTGCTGCTGGTTTTCAGGGTGCAGGATATCGCCCTACGCTTTCTCACAGATGTGAGGATGTAGAGTGAAATAGCCAGTAATATTCACAGCTTCACAAATTCCAGCTGTGCTTAGAGGTTTTTCAGCTGAGAAAGAAGCCTGAGAGAAGGGCAGATAAGCTACTGGGACCAGAATGTGGTGATCAAACAAGATTTTATCAGGAAACAACATGAACAGATGCGCTGTGATAACCTTCACTGTTTGCTGGAGTAAGAAAAGAGCGATAGTGAACATGAAATAACTCTAACATGGGTCCAACCTCTGGTGCTTGAATGGAGTAACCTGGCCCTGAGGCACACAGAGCCCTCAGTGGGTCTGACACAGCTCCTTTGGTCACCACTCCAGCAGCATCTTGACAAACAAACAGCACTAGTGGCTCCTGCTCCTTAAATTCCCTGTCCAAACCGAGGGCTGTGTGCTCAGAGAAGGCTGGGGACTGCCAGCAGCCCTGGGCTGTGCCCTAGGCTGGGAAAGGAGGCTGAGGCTGGGTTTGTGTGCTCCTCAACCCAGCAGGACCCACCCTAGGGTGAGACCCCCTGTGGGACTGTGGCTTGTGGGGTGTCTAGCTATGCAAAGCACTCAACTGATGCACCACTAAACATAGCCCAGAGGGGAAAATGCACCTCAGCATATCCACTGAGGATCAGCTGAGAAGAGAAACATCTGCTTGGGTAAACACTCCCGAAATGATGGCCTTTCCACATGGTCCCACACATGCTGTATTAGTCCTTATGGCATCAGGAAGCCCAGAGAACAATGCATAAGCATGCACAGCCAGGCACTGACAGTCTAAATGGAAATATTTTGGAATTGCTCTGTAGGGAAGAAAATGAAGGAAGGAGAAAAGATCACTATTAGCTATCAGTAGAGAAAAGGAAATTTTCTCTTAACATTCAAGTGTCCCACAGCAATAAACTGAGCAGCGGATGTTGCTTTTCTCCAGCTGCAGATGACAGGTTAGGACTGAAAACCGGGATTGACAAAAATGGAAAAAACAGAGCTTAATGTAGAAAGCACAAGTCCACAGTGCACACATGCAGGGACAAGGACAAAACTAGAACAAAACCTGCAGGGAGTCAAATTTACATGACATACAGAGAACATGATACACGTGGGTCCAGTGCTTAGAAAAAGGCATCTCCTTCACTTTAATCTTGCCGACAGTTTACCATGGAGGAATGGGAGTGGAGCAGCTGATCATTCTGATGCAAATAGGATGCATTTGTTAATGGTTGTTTTATGGCACAAAGTAATCTGTGGAGTGACTTCCCATCCAAACTGGTGAGATCACACTAAAGCTTTTACATGCTCCAGCATGACTTAAACGAGAACTTGAATGCAAATGTTAAAGATGACAAAGCAACGAGGGAATTTTGTTCATGCTGTGTTTAGCTGGTGATTTCATTAGGAGCAAAATCCTTGCTGCTTTCCTGACTCTGCTACATGGAGACAGTCGTGGAGAAATCAGGGGTGTGCTCAGCAATCCTTTTGCTTTTACTAGGAAGCACCAGGCAGCTGCTAAATCCTATTAAATATCTACCCTTCCCTAATAAACGTTACAGCATGTGACCACTTTCACTGCTGAAAATGCTCTGGAAAAAAAAAAAAAGGAAAGCTACATCATGTAGCATGTGGAACAAACAATTCTGCTGCTTTCTGTCTTTGATGGCACTAAACCCCCCTCACACAATGACATGATGCACAGAACAATGTCCAGGAGCCAGCCAAGCATTACGGGGTGTGGAAGGGCAGGTCCCTTCATTGTCTTTATTTTCACACAGAGTTTATGGCATTTTGGTGTCAGTAACACAAAAATAAACCTTCCACAAGCCAGATGCAGATTTATGTACAGGAATAATTATGTTCATCTGCAAAAAGTCACTGTAAAGCCTCCCACAGCAAATGAACGTAAAGTCATCTGGGTTTAACAGATTAAACTGGTGGAAGAAATCAGCTTGTGATTTTTAGTTTTTGTTTCAATTCAGAAGATGAAGATGACACATTTAAGCAGATTTAGAGGAGCGGGTGCTCAGCTCTCCCTGCATTGGTGGTGGATGTGTGAACTGTTTGTTTAACTTCGGGGGACCGGAATACAAACCTGTGTAACCATCTCCCACAACATGTCCGGCTCCCTCTGTGGAGAACACCCATCACAGGGCCCATTACAGCAACAGCAACCAGTCAGCTGCTCTTCTGGTTCTCCAGGAACCCCACTGACTGCTTGTTCTTCTGTGTGAAATGCAAAGCAGCTACAGAAACACAATCTTTCTAGTGGGCGATTCAAATGGTTTAACACTTCTGGGTGCTGCTCTTGGAAACACCTACACCCACCTTCAGCTTCAACCACCAGCACCTGCCCTGGTTTGCACATGACCGCTGAACAAAATGAGCACAAGGATCAAGGCCTGGACCCCGAACTGTATCACAGAATCACAGACTGGTTTGGGTTGGACAGGATCTTAAATATAATCCAGTTCCACCTCTCTGCCATGGGCCAGGACACTTTCCACTAGGCCAGGTTGCTCAGAGCTCCATCCAGTCCAGACTCAAACATTTCCAGGGACGGGGCATCCACAGCTGCTCTGGGCAACCTGTGCCAGGGCCTCACCACCCTCATAGGGAAGAATTTCCTCCCAATATCCCATCCAACCCTTCTCTCTGTCAGTGTGAAGCCATTCCCCACCTTGCCCTGTCACTCCAGACCCTTGTAAATAGTCTCTCTTCACCTTTCCTGTACCTTCTTCAGGCTACAGGCATTGTCAGGCTACAGTCAGGACACCCTGAAGCTTCTCTTCCCCAGGCTGAACAATTCCAATTCTCTCAGCCTTTCCCAAAGGAGAGGTGCTCCATCTCTCTAACCATCTTGGTGGCATCCTCTGGGCCTCTCTTCCTCCTTTCTGAAGAAAGATGTTACAAAACCATATTTACAGTAAAATAGCAGAAGAACAGACGAATAAAGGAGTAACTTTCTGGCCTCATGACGTGCAGTGTTCAAATGGGCCTCCTTTAAAAAGCAGCACGGAAAATGTCTCAGTGCTGTTGGCATTTTACACGAAAGGACACAAACCCCTCATGGCTATTTGATGTCAATGCTTGTTGCCACTTTTCCCTCTTACGTAAGTAACAAATCACTTCATCAAAAGGAGCATGGAAAAAGCATCTGCCTGTCCCAGGACACTGACTGTGAAATTTCCACACAAGAACAATGAAAACCTGAGGTCACTGTGCTGTTTCAAGTACACACAATCTTGGGGGGCCTTGGCAGTTTCCTTTAAAACACATTATATGCATAACGCAGGGAAGTGCCAGGGGATTTTTGAGGGGGACAAAAACATTTTTCTATACTTGTCCAAACCACTTTTTGATTGGCAGTGTTGAATAAGGATGAGAGCAAGGCTTGGCACAGGCAGGGAACATGCCAGGTACTTCCCTACATCAGATTCATCTTATTTCTTTCCATGTCAGCAAACCCAGCAGAATGAGAATTTTTACAGTGGATTCCCACTTGTCTATGGGAAGGAAACAAGGGTAGGAGGACGGAGCTGGAGGGTTTTATTATTTCTGCTGCTCCCTTTTCCTTTCAGCGTTCCTCCCTCTTCTCAGCACTGCAGGGAATGCAGCTGCTCTCACACAAGACTACGCAAGGGCACTGCTATTCCCACAGTGCAACTCCTACTGGTCCTGTGCGCCCAGCCTGGGACCCTCCTTAGCCAGGGATTTGGAAATACAGAATTGTAACTGACATTAACCAGAGATGAGTCCCAGAGAGATGGGCATCAGGAGTCAGCATTCCCTGCGAAGACAGCAAAACGCATGGTGAGCTCCATCTTCTCCAGAGCAAACCCTGGCCCTGTGGGCAACATACCACTCTGGAGGGAGGAGACCTGCCAGGATGTGAGGCTGGGGGGAGCCAAGCAACAGCAATCCTGATGGGATATCCAGAAGAAAGCTGTCACTGTGAGGGTGTTGAGACACTACCTCCCGCACAGGCTGTGGGAACTCCATCATTAGGGGGATTCAGACCTCAGGAGGACAAATCACTAAGCAACCTGATCTACCACAGGAGTTACCCCTGCTTTGAGCAGGTGTGCTGGACCAAATAAACTCCTCTCCCACCCTGAAGTATTCTGTGATTCTATGAATTCCAGCAAGTTTAAACAAGAATAGGCCAGAAGACTGCACTGCCAGTATTCTTATGGAATCCCACCGAGGGATTTCAGAGAGCTGTAGGATCTCTTCTATCATCTGAGGCACAAGCCGAGACATTACATGGAGAGCAAAATCAAAGCTGTGGTATGTTTTGACCATGCTTTTTTAAAAACTCACTGCAATCAGAATTAAGAATAGATGAAAGAAATGCCAAACCTTTGTTGGTTTCATGTTTAAATCTAATTTCACCTTAATGACAGAGAAGCATGAATAGAAAATAAAGAAATCTGTGATGACTGCATTTAATCCTTTCAAAATATTAAATCTCTGTGCTAAGAGATGTTATCATTATAATTAATTGCTGCTAAATTATAATTTTCATTATCACAGAAATATTTTAAATGGAAGAACATGTATTTAAACAACCACTGCGTTGATCAGGGATTAATAAGAGCTGAATTCATAGCCTTGCTGAACAATGTGTTTAGTTCCTGCAGTTTCCATGGCCACACAATAATTTACTATTGTTAATTGTGTGACATATTGTAGACTCAGATGCACTACACTGTGCTGACAGGATGCTGAATAAAAGCAGCAGCACCACAGGTAAGCCAGACCACAGCTCAGCAAACTAAATCCCAAAGGTGAAAACTGAATGAGTAACAGCAACAAAAATACTGTAGGCTACAATAAAAATCACTTGTATAACTGAAGGAACCTTGATATTTATAAAATGCCATTATTTCTAAGAAGGGAGTTTTAAAAATGCATTAATTTTAATGAGATTTGAGACAAACTGCTAATAAGAAGCATTAGAGGAAAAATCCCTAATCTTCTCTGGCTCTAATCTGCAAACCCATCATGCAGAGCTCCCAAGAAAGTCCAGGAGTTGGTGTCTTTTGAGATTGGCAGAACTGACACCTTCACCTGTTTGCTTGCTTAAGAAAAGCTCCAGAAAAGTGAACCATAATCTCAACTTGAACACACAGTCCAACCAGTCATTCTGTACAGTAAAGGAATTCTTTAAGAAATCCATGTGGCAATTAAAAAATAAGAATTAATAATAAGAAATCTTTCTTTTCATGCCACGTCTGCTTTATTGGGAATTCTGAGGCACAAACAAGTTGCACATGCATTCTAGTTCTTCACCCCAAAATTTTTGTACTTGCCTGTTTGATTCCAATCCAAAGGTCATTTACTGATCTGTTTTTGTGGGATGGTGTGGCATGTTTAAGCAAAATCATTTTAGCCTTTGGAATTATGCAAGAGTGGGGAAAAGAGATCCCTTTCCAGCACAGTATTTCCTGCCCAGGTAATAACTTTCAAAGCAGTACCAGAAAAAACCCCTTTGTTTGAAACTCTCGAAGGTCTCTCTGAGATTTAAAAGGTGATGCAAATTTGAAGAAATTAGGGTAAAATTATACTTTGAATACCTTAAATGTGTATGTTCATCCAGAAACATCACTTGTTTCTTGTTTTTCTAGTCTTGAAAGTGGACTTGTGAGTTGTACTGATTGTGCAAGGCCTTGACTGCAACAACTGAAAGGCCCTACACAGGGACAAAGGTGTGGCTCCTGTGGAAGGGATCCAGGAGAGCTCCCAAGAATTTACCTTCACTTACTTTCTTTCATTTTCAGCACAATGAGAAAATTATAAAAGCACTCAAAGACTCCTGATCACAGTCATTTCACTGATGTCTGCTTAGCCATGTTGCACATGGGCTCCATATTCTGGGCTTTTCTCCCTCAAAATGTGAATTGGTGATGTGGTGTTTTCTTTAAAAACTCCCCAAAACAGAATAAAGCCTCAAACAGACTATGAGGTAATGGCAATTAATAAAGGAAAACAATTTCTGAAAGTTCAGTGTCTAATTAATGCTCCCAGTTGTCTGTTAGTGCAACAGCAATGTCATTAGAACAGAGTTCAGGTGTTGGTTAAGCACAGAACTACTGCACATTCTCACAGACTGTTTGTGCTTGCACCCATCCTACACACCTCAAAATCACACGGATACAGGGGTACACAGACATGAGCACACACTGTGGCATCTTACACTCATTTGTATGTTCCTGAAGCCTCAGTCACAACTCACTGATTTTCAGGTCTGCAAACTTACACACATTTCAGCCTAACTCAGATACACCAGATGTTTATGCAAAAGGAAAAGTCCCATGAATACACTCCTGAAAGTGAAGGCCATGGTGACCTGCAGCTGATGCCAAGGAAATGTTTCTAAACTTGGCAACAGGAGCGAAACCAGAAGGGAAAGCTGAGTTGTGCAGTAGAGAAAACAAAGGGTGTTCTGGCATTAGGTGGCTCACACAGGTACACCTGAAACCTGTCAGGAACTGGCTGGGATGGGCCACGCTCACGAGGCTGGAGGAGGGGGAAAGGACAGCCTCACACCCAGCACCCTGAAATGGGCACTGCAGAGATCACACCACCCTGCCCAGCCATTGCAGTCATTTGGGGAAAACAGGCGGAAGTCCCCTTGGAGCTGCTGTTTTATTCCACGCTTGTCCCAGCCCTGCCATACCTAGCCTGGGGAGCAGCTCTGCTGGCGCCAGGGCAGAGCTCCAATCCATCCCTGCAGGGGCTGGCACTGCCAGGACATGCTGCACAGTTAAAGGTTTTACATATTAGGTGTCCTTAAGTGTTGTCTCCTCACCAGGACAACTTGTGACTGCTTTTATTTAGGAAAAAAGTATGTGCAGTGAGGAATTAGCTGGAACATGGCTGGCGCCAGGCACTGAGGACACAGGAGCATCTTTCAAGTGGCACAGAGCATCATTAGCATCAGTGTGCTGGCAAACACCAGTGCAAGTCAACTGTTAAGAGCAAAGGCTCCAGTAAATAAGGTTTATATCATGGGAATTTTATTATATACCCTATCAGACATATTTACTTTGGAGGAGAGGCAGAGAGAGAAGCATTCAGTAATATATCAGCAGTAGGGGATTTATGGAAAAAATGTTCCGTAATTTCCATATGTCACCCTGTGAGCTCCTTCCGTAAGGACTTAGGCCACAGCTAAGAGCAACCAGGTCCAGATGCAACCGGCACTTAATCTGCTATTAAAGGCTGACAGATTATCAGTGCACCTGCACAAGTGACAGTGGCCAGGACATCACCCAAGGAACAGTCAGGAAACAGTCTGTGGGCACTGCCAGTTTTCTGAAGAGACTTCCTTGAGCTAGAAGTGACACACTGTTCCTGATCCCAGGGGAGGCCATGAGGATGAAACTCAACTCACACCCCACAGGGTGAACAAAGGCACAGAGAGGGAGAACACGAGACGCTCAGCACTCAAAGGTAATGATAACCCAAATTACTGAACTTCCCGTGACGAGGATAACAGAAAGGTCAGAAGTTCAGAACACCACCAATATTTGATGTTTCCAGACACCACCCCTATTTATTTGGAGCCTGTCTTAAGTGCCATTCCGTAATGGCTCTTACTCATGTCAGCCTGCAATCACAGTACAGTCACATCTGTGATTTCACAGCAGTCTCTCCCATTATATTGCAGGCAATCTGAGCTGAGAGAGGAACACACCCTGAAAAAAGCAGCCATTGCACTATCAAAGTCTAGCTTCCCTCCAAATAACTGTGGAAAGAGGCTAAACTAGAGGTAGAATTAATTATTACCCAAAGCAAACTGTAGTTAGTTGACTGCAGATGGGATGGTCAGGTTTTCAATTATCTTTTTTCCTGGAACTAAACCATAATCAGATCATATTTTCAAAAACTGGGAACACTTCCTGGACAAAATGAGCATTAAGAATTGGTCTTTGGAGGTTTTTTGAAAGGAGAAGGCAGAACCCCATATATGGTATCAGCAAAGAGAAGCTGAAACCAAGGGAAAACTGTTAATTGAGAAAAATGTAGGTACAGGACTGGATTTGAGAGACAAAACCCCTCAGCACTGTGTTGTTTGTGCAGTTCCTTTTAACGGGGCTGCGTTGGTTTAGACTATCTGAGAAGTGGGTGCTGCATATTGGCTGGTTTTCTGCAGAGGTTGCCACACCATTAAGTGAAATTTAGGTATCTTTATTAAACCATAGGGGTTTCATTCCAAGAAAAATCTGGGCAGCCAGCGTTTATTCTTTTCAGATAAACTCTTAAATCTCTTTGTAACCACATGTTGTTTTGTTTAATCTTTGAAGGCATAAGGTCACCTTTTGCTTGTGATTAGAGTACTGTGGTCACACAGTTCATATTTGTACCTTGCCACCGCGCTTTTTCCACTGACCCTTTGGCAAGCAATTCTCCAGCTACTCTACCTGAAAACTCAGTCCCAACAGAACTAAAACAGGCAAGAGAACTTAAAGCCACTAATCTCAAAACCAAACCAATCAGAAGCACATGACTGGCCATTTTGGCAATATTGTAGGCAGAGATGTTTGAAGTCTCTGCAAGGGACACCAAATATGCCTTCTGTACAATGCCATTTGGGATGATACTGCTCGTTTTTGCTAATATAAATAATACATTAAAATCATATTTATGACCTCTGTCTCAATACAGTTTAGCTAAAATCAGTGCAGGACTGTGCATGCTACTGATTCCCACCAAAGAGCAAACTGACCCTGTCCAGTGTCACTTTGTCACGTATGTGAAACTGGGCTTGTACTTTCCAGTTCCAGCTTATACTTTTATGAACAAACCAAACTTCACTGAACACGGAATTATCAGCACTTCCAGTTATCCCATGAAAAGGCCACTTGGTAATGCTGGCTCTTTCACAAGCCCTTTGAAAAGGCAGGAGCGTGGCCCCCAAACCATGGCCCAGTGGCTGCCTGCGTGTCTGCTGGCCTGTGCTGTTCCCCGCACACTGAAGGGCCTTTCTCTGTAAGCTCCTTTCTCGGGAACAGTGGGGCATTGAGCAGGGCTACGAGCCTGGTTAATATTAGTTTGGCTACAGTAGTGCTCTCCCAACAAAGGAGGCTCTCAGCCCGGGATACCCTCGCTCCAGCAGCAAGTGCACAAGGGCTTTTGTGTGAGCGTGGGCTCTCCCGGCCACCGCGACCTCAGGCTCCGCATCACAAGTCACAAGCATGAGTGCTCCCCATCCCTCTGGGCCTTTCTCCTGTGGCAGAAATGTGAGGACTCAGCTGGATGCATTTTCAGGAGCAGTGAGCAATTTTGGGCTCACGTGCTCTCCTTAATTGTACGAGGCTCTCCGTGTGGACAGGAGGGCCACAGTGACTCTGGGTGCCAACAGGGACACAACATGCTCGAGGTGCAGTTGGGAGTGAGGCCCTGCTCCCCACAGTACCTCTGTGCTCATCAGGTTCCCTACTGCTTCTGCAGGCCAGGCCACCACCACGTTCCTGTTGCACTGAATTTCAGAGCTGCTGGAATGCAGAGTAATCCATGAGTTTCTTACTCTCTCCACAAATGACCCTTTACTTTGAAAGGACTCATTTTGAGTTGGGAGCGGAGTTGTTTACTAATACTTATTAAACAACTTTAATCTTTGATGAAGATGATGAAGTGTCACTTCACTTGGACAATCACACTGGGATAAAGGCCATTACCTGCCAGGCCCAGATACAAACATCCAAACGGAATTTCAGATTTGATTTCTTGTGGGAAGAGCAAAGCAGATTCTCATCCACCCTATTTATGATATTCTACCTCCCTCACCACAGCTTTGAAAATCAACAGAGACTAATTCCCAATATTTGGTGTAAGAGTTTTTCCCAAACCCATCTATTCAATGAAGATAATTCATTTTCACATGAGGAAAAAATGTCATTGTCACACCCTGCTACTTAATAGCTGATACTTAATACTTCTCAATTCAACTTAAACAGGAACAAAAAGACCTTCAGAGCTGTTAGTAATCAAATACTCATGAAATTCAGACTCTGAGCAGAAAGGGTGCAGTTACCAAACCCCACACCCTGTGCTGGGATCTCACAGGAGAGGAGCTTAGTACAGGGACGAGGGAACTGGGATTTTGTGAATCACATTGTAATTTGATTTTCTTCACCTTTTCTACTAAGCTTAGGTAGCAGCTCACCCACTTTAATAGTCAAAGCATGCACCTAACAGAAAACAGATGAAAGAAACTAAGGAAAAAGAAGAAATCACAAACCCAAATTGGGAAAGAGCTCAGCAATGGAAGACAACCATTGTTCTGTTGTTTTATCACCACTTTCATCTCTGTCCGTAGGCTTGTTTTATTGCCCTGCTTTCCACACAACTTAATGGCAAAACCCACAGTCCATTTGAATAGGGCTTTTGGATAGGAAAGATATTTGGAATAGGAGCCTGTACTCCCAGGTGATTACAACATGCCCATGAAACACTGGGATGGTCTGTGACATGGAGCTTCTTGGAGACAAGGAATGCAGAAACACCCAAGGGCTGATTCATGTGCTGCATTCCCAGATCCATGAGCTGTGGAGATTTACACCAGTTGAGCACCACACAAATCATTTTACTGTTTTAACTCTGGCTACATATCTCCCGCAGGGTATTCAAAACACCCCACTGTCCCATGTGAAAATATCTGCTGACAAGCTTTGTTTACTTCATTTCAGACCCACAAAAAGTGCTCCAGAACTGCCCTTTTTAAAACAAAATTAAGCTAGAGCACCTAGAGATTTCTGTTTGTTTTTAAATTAAGTTCCTTACACACACAGTTAAAAAACCAAATGTTACAAACCTACTCTAAATGAAAACTGAAGAGAACAGACTACAGAAAAACCTGAGCCAACAGCTTGGAGTTGTAAATGTTCACAGTTACATCAGTGAAGACTCAAATCCAATTTAAATGTTTGCTTTTTGACCTGTATCAACACTGACCACATGAGTAGAAATACCTTACCCTGAGCTCCTTTAACCTGCCTTCTCTATCTCCACAAGTACCAAAACCTATGACCAGAAAAGGTAAATTTTTGCCCAAAAATTGAGTCAGGATTTGGATATGTTTGCAGGAATCTTTGCACTGGAAAGAATAGGGGCCCAGCTATCAGAGAAATGCACATTCAAGCCAGTGGGAGACCCCTTTAAAACTCTTTGCAAATCTGACAGGGCTTCCAAATGTGCAGCTTGTGCTCAAGTGTTCAGTCAAACCAGAAGACTGAAGTATGCTGTGACACATGCAGGCTTTGGAATATTGCAGACACCAGTAAATCAAGCAAAATTTGCCACAGGGACAGGAATTTGCACCTTTGGTGGATTTGAGAACGTGGAGGGGAAAAAGCCAAAAATCAGTGTAACCCAGACACATTTAACTGAATGAAATTCAGCCTCCCCGCATTTCAGCTTTAACAGAAATTACCATGACAAGAAATGCCAGTGACCCATTTGGTAGACAAAGTAGGGTGTCCCAGGTCAGTAATCAGCGCCCGGAGCTATGCAGGTCACTGCTCCCGAGAGACTCAAACCCTTCACAAGGTAAATCTCCCAAGCAGGAAGGCGGCTGCTGAAACTGGCTGCTCAAAGGGCACCCACGGGAGAAACTCCAAGGATCCTCGTGTCACAGAGAGCGTCTCTGCCCTAGTGCAGGACAGCACTGCAACTCCTGCAAACTGCTCTTTTGGCAGCAGGAGCTCCCTGTTTAACCTTGAGCACAGACAGGGATTTAGGGGGAAGGTTTTCTTGCAGGAAAAGCTGTGGGAAAGCCCTGCTTGAGAACAGAAAAATTCTCCTACTGTCCTGCAGCCTGGATGGGAACCAATCATTACATAATTCATATATTATCAAGCTGATTACCAGTGACCACTTAAAAATAGAAGTGGTGTGCATCTCTTTTTATACCAAACCTCCTTGGGTCATTGCAGATCAAAGGATTCCAAGCCAAGGAGCTCCCCTGCTGAAAGGCTCTGCTATCAGAGAGAAGGGCTTTGCCCAAACACCTGAAATACAGTTGCATTGCCTTTCCTGGTGCAGGTAGTGCTGTGCAGCCACAGCCAGCCTTGTATCCCCATGAAACAGAGTTTAGAACTGATCTGAAACACCTATGATGGGAAAGGCAGCTCACCTTTCCTACAACTTATTCTCGAGTCTAGTTTTTCGAACATACTACTCCTAACACAGCCCAAAATAAAGACACTTCCTCCCAGGCAGCCTGGGCACCAAAACACACCAGGCTCCCACTAAAATGCGCAGTGTCCAGCCTGAAAGGCAGCATTACAAAAATGCCCAAATCTGAAATGTCCCACACATCAGGGCACACGGCAGAGCTCCTTGGAAAGCTGGCTTTCCTCTGGGATTTATCAGGAGTGCCGATCTAGCTCACCCCATCCCCCAAGATTTCACATTTGTAATTACCACTGGAAATCTCACACCTCGGGCACAGCCCCGGAGCTGAGACCCAACTTTCCAATGACAGGGCAGGAGCTGATAGAGTCACCAAGCTACCGAATGCCAGAGATGTTAATAAATACCACTGTCCTGCTAACCAGGTGGGAAAGAGCCCCTGGAGCAGTGATGATAGCTGCTTCCCTGTGCACCCTTCTCGCTGGAAGGTGATACAGCTGCACGGATCTCCTTCCAAATTCTTGACTTGCATTAACCTCTTCTTGCCAGCTCCTACACCCGTGCCCAGCCAATCCACAGGACCCTGCCACATTAACATAGCATAGGGTGATAGCCTTCGTTTTATAACAACAACGTATCTGGTTTGATTTGCATTTCATTCCTCAGAGTAGCAGGACAAACTCTCTCCACTGACAGAACCTGCACAAGCTCCATGGCAACGTGTTTCCCACAAACAAGTTTTGGGGTTCTGTCTTTACTTGCAGCGAGCAACTGTAGCCATGCAACCTGATCCCTTTCCACTGCACAAGTGGCCATGAGAACCAAAACTCCACACCTAGGTTTAAGATGATAGCAACCACTGATAATATCACTCACTTATCATTTCAGAACCGGGTGAACTAACCATAATAGGAACTTACTGAAACTTAATAAAGGGAACACAACTTGCTAAAGCATTTTTCTCTCCACACCTGTGCTGACATTCTCACAAGCACAAGGACTGGGTATCCTGGATTATCATACACAGGACTTCAGGCCGTCTTTTAACACAAAGTCTTGATTGATTCACTTTTAGCAATGGCTTCTGCCATATCCTGCTTCTCCTTGACCCATCAAGGCAAATGGGAGCTGGGATCCCCTGCCAGGTCACCCTTCCAGGTGCAGAAGGAGCCGGTCTGGTCCCTTCAGTTCAGTCCCACAACCTGCACTGGCTTCAAGTGGGACTGGGCTGGAAAATCTGCTTTAATCACCCCACAACCATCATCAAGTTGAACAAGAGTTTCCTTACAATCATCACTTCAAGGCATTTAAAAGAAGTGGAATGTAGGACTGCCTAGGGAATCATGTATGGTGTGAACTTGCTTTGTCCATAGCGTTTTGGGGCAGAATTAGGCTGGCTCCTCTCCTCATGTGAAGGTGGCAGTGCCAAACCTCATGTATTGTCTATCTTAGGAAAGAGGAGATCAGAGAGAGTTGTCTCCTACTCATTGCTGATTCAGACTTCTCTTTGTACAGGGCCTGAGCATTGCTCTGTGTTATTTTAGACAAAACAGTATACTCTCAAGCGCTTTTTTTGAGGAAAACTCAACATTCACTAGATCTAAACAGTACCTTGCTGTAATCTAGTGCAAAGCTGGGGATTCACATAACTGTAGGAACTGTGAAGAAAAGAGGAGTAAATTCAGTGTGTGAAGGACATGAACAGAAGTTACAGTAATCTGTGTGGTGCCAACACTGGTGCTGCTCCAGAGAGCCCTCCTACCAGAAGCAGGAGGGGTGAAACCTTTATCAAGGAGTATTTGATTATTTGAAATGCATCTGCTCTTACTTGTTTGTACATCTCCATAGTGAAAGAGGTAAAACTGGTGATGAATCTGTAATTTAACAAAATTACATATATTCAGTTCATCTTTGCTGGGCTTGAGCCTTGCCCAGTGCCACAGAACACCCCCTGTTCCCACCAGAGCCTTCCAGCAAGAATCCCCTCAAAATCTTACAACCCCAAAACAATGGCTTTGTTAGACATTCTTCAAGCAAAGAGCCACTAATCCAAGGAAAGACATCTTCTGTGTCAGCAGAGTTAAGCCACTCCCTTTCCAGCACACACGATATTTTGTATGGTTACTTAGCATTTCATGGAGTATCTGGTGCATAATTTACAACATTGCCTGCACCTAAGCTCCACCCTGAACAAGATCACTGGCAGCACTCATTTTCAAGCCTGTGATGTGAGTAAAGAGCCACAGGACGGTCTGCTGCAAAACTGCACAGAATTTACTGCATTTTATCTCTTCCGCTGGAGGAAACTGCAGTACTTTAGGGAGAGTACTGCATCTTTTTTTAACCTTTTCTTTTTTTAAGTCAACTCAGTGCATTCCACTGAAGGCAAAACTCACTTTCTGTGCTTTCAACAATGCAGTCTGCTTTCCTCTTTCAGTGTGATGTAAACACACAGATAATGGATTCCTGAGGCAGTGACCCTGAAAATGATAAAATCTGCCTTCTTTATACTGCTAACTAAACCAGCAAAAAAAGAGGCATGAGCCAGGTTTTTCTTCGTGCCACAAACTTACTTCTTCCCAGCACAAGTACCACAGCCTAAGATCTGACAGATGTCCAAGATAAAGCCTGTAACTCGTGTGCAAGTTTGGAGCCTGGATTTTCCATGCCTTGCCCCAGGAATTTCCATGTTCCCAGTGTTTAGGATGCTGTCATTTTGTCTCATTACATGCAGTATGCAGCCATTGCTGTGCGCCAGTTTACAAGATAAACAAAGTGCTATGAATGAAAGATTTTTTTTTCCCCTCCCTCCTTAAGCCAACAAATGGGAACGTTCTTAGCACTAACCAGGCTCTTCCCCTCTCTCTGACAGGAACCACAGACCACACTTGCAGCACAGACCAGAGTAAATTAAGAAACATGCACAGAAGGGCAGCGCTTCACTGTTCTAAGGCTGCTCTGGGACTGTCTCCGGAGTCACATGGATCCAGAGGAGGAGGAGGTTTGGTTTCAGTGAAGAATTCTTTTTTATTTTGCAACTGCAATCCCAGAGTTCATTCATTTCTGGGATGTGTCTTCCACAGAGAAACAGCAGAGCTTGTTTTGCCCTGCCTGAGGCAGGGAGCTGCTGGGCACCATCCTCCCCCGTTCACTGGGGGTTTGCAGCCCGGGCCAAGGCCTACCCTCCCTGCAGGGAGCACACGGCACCCCCAAAAGAAACCTCTGGTTCTCACACAGACAGGGAATTTACTGGGAAAATATTAAAGAACATTCTCTCTGTCTAAAAGCAAAGAAAACTGGGAACGTTGAAGTACACGAGTGCTTTCTCAGAGATCTACAGCGTGAGCAAACTAATTCGTTAGGGAATTATGCAACTGTTCTTCATTTGAAGAAGTGAAGCCACCCGCCTTTGCAGGAGGTGTGCAGGGGTTGGAAAGGGCCCTTACACTGCAAACTGCACCCAAATACAGCTAGGATTTGTGACTGATGGCCAGTTTTACCTGTATTTTATTTAAGGATAAAATAAATGGAAGACTGCTTCCTCACTCTCCTCCTTATTGTTCTAAGCGACATGGTCTGGCTTAGTCCTCATCTTCAAGGCTGAGTGGCTCAGAGGCTGGACACACACCTTAACCCTGTGTAAGGCTCGGGACACCTTCGGAGTGCAAAAAGCCACACAGTATCCCTTAAAACAACTCAGAGCTTTTTCCCACGCCACCACTTTCGTTCTCTCTCACTAACACCTTGGTGCAACGAGAACAAGCCCGGACTAACATGTTTACAAGGATCAGAGCATAGCAACACCTCCAAAAAACCCGCACAGGCTTACCTTGTAACTGCTTGAATCGTCCTTCTAACTGGTTATAGTTATACGGCACCTGAGCTGCATATCCTGGGGACAACGGCCCGGGCATACTGGTTGATTTTTGTAATTCCATTTACAGGTAACGCAGGGATACGATGAACTGCAGCATAAAGGAACCACAAGTTTCTTTACCACACATCCAGGTAAATCCCAGCTTCCTCAGTAGTTTGGCGTCAGTACCTAGCGAAAACGCTCCCCCCTGAGCCCTAAGTAAATAACAGCTTCGGTTCAAAATCCAGCAGTGTGGCTTGGCGGTAAGCTCTCTGTAATGGATTCAAACTTAAAGCACCAGGAGGGTAGTTTTTTGTTGTTTTGTTGGGGTTTTTTTCCGCAGTTCCACAACAGGCAACTCTCAAGTGCTTGAATCTGGTTCAAATGCTCGTCTGGCTCTGGCGAAACCAAGTGAAATAGAAGCAAGCATGCGATTCAGCCCGAAGTAAAGGCAGCATGGAACCACGCGCTGCCGCCCTGGCCGGCGCTCCCAGGAGCCGCGCACACCTCAGACCTTTCTGCTGGTTTGTAATATAATCAGCAGCCGCCCGGGCGCGGGCTGATGTCACTCAATTACCATACGGCACGGTGGAGGAAAGGAAGGCTGTACCAAGGGCGAAGGGGCGGCGGAGCAGGGGAAGAGCGGTCCGGCTCATGCAACGCCCCAGTGAGTCCTTCCGCCGCGCCCCGGGAGCGGCTGCCCGCGGGGTCCCGGCCCGCGCTGCCGGCACCGCCGCCGTGTACGGTGGTACCTTCCCGAGCGAAGCTGCTGGAATTACAACCTTTTGTTAGGAGCCTCATGTAACGGAAAAGTCTCAGATTACTATCACTTGAAAAGGAGGGCACTTTTCTTTACTTATCTGCGAGGCTGTCGGCTTGCAGAAGCACCGCGCGCACACAGAAGCGCTCATTCAGTATTTAGCACCAGCCGAGGAGGGGACGCGGGGAGATGTACGCTCCAGCACACCGGGAACAAACGAAAGCTTTGTCGAAAGGTTCTTTAAACAGCCAATTCCTGTCACTTCGGTTTATGTTACTTGACGATATTGAGGATTTTGACATGCCCTGTGCATGTGGCTCCTTGCCCAATTACCAGTGTGCTGGGTATTTACTGCAAGATTAATGGGCTGTGCACGGGAGGGGGAGGGCTCTAACGTAAATAAGGATGCCTCGCCGAGCTCTGACTGGCACCTTAATACCCTGCCGAAATACAAACGTGCACAGCAGCAGCAGCAGCTGGGCTCGGCCCTGGAAGTCAGTTCCTGCAGATGGTATTAGATACAGGATGTCAGTTTTCCCTCAGGGACATGAGCTTCCAGCCCTCAGTTATTTGTAAGTGAAATTAAAAGGTCAATTCCACATTCATAGTCTCAGTATATAACATTTGCCTGTTCATTTTTAAAACTGCTGATAATGTTCACACAAATGTTTTCTCTTTTCTTCTTCTCTTGCATTTCCAAATTCCTTTCCACTGGAATCCATGTTCTCTCCTCCTCCCACTCCATCCCCTCATTAAACATTTCAAAATGTTGCTTTTGTTTTGATACCATCATTTCACAAGGTTTAAGTCATATAGTAATTTCTGTGAGTACAATTTCTGTGGGAGAAGCTCAGCCCACTCCTCCGACTCACTGCAGCCCAAGGTCCTGCTTTGTGCAAGGTGGAAATTCAACCAGCCTTTACCAGCACACCAGGGAACAAATGTGCGCAAAGTCCAACCATTAACACTGCCAATTTAGGGAGAAGTGATGGAAGTGGACACTTCTCAGCTGAAGCTGAGGTTTCCAAAAACACACGGACCATTGAAAATGCTTGGCACACTGCTCCTGAGGTCATAAATGCATTTAAAATATTTATGGCTTTTAACTACACTGTTTTACTTAAAACACCACCATAGCCCTAGTCCAGAGTTACTTATATTGACACGGAAGGGCTTTTACTGGGGTATTGCAGTGCACCCCTTTATTTCAGTATAGCTGTATCTACACAAGGCTCCTGGTACTACACCACACCGCAAGCAGAGCCTAAAACATTTCTGAAATCTGGCCTTCAATCCTTTCAGCACTACCCACACTTGGCCACGAAGGACTCCTCAGCTGCCCCAGCCAGGTTTTACAGTATCAGGGAGGAAAGTGGCTGCGGACAGGAACAGCCCAAGCAGAGCTGTGTAGGGGACCAGGCCCTACAGACTTGTGCCCTAAAAACATGTCTGGAAGGCGTCAGGGGGACCTGAGGAAGCACCTGCAGTTGCAGCCCCAGCAGGCAGGATGCTGCTCTCCAGACAACAATGGGCTGATGTGGCAGGCTCCTGCTAAACCCTCCCCTGATAATCTTTGTGCAGCCAGCTGTCCCTCCAGCACACAGGCACCCACGCACCAGCCCTGGCCATGGGATTTCCAGGAAAGAAGGGCAACACAAAATATCAAAGGCTCCCAAATTCCCAGGAGCAGAGCTGGGTAAGCTGAGCCGTTAACATACCAAGGTGAACTCCGCCGAGCTGGAGGAGCACGTTTTGCCCAGCACACAAGCACGGGCTTATTTCCGTCACAGATATTTCTCCTGCAGCTTCCTACCAACAGCAGCTCTTGCCTGCCATGCCTGACCTACGTTATAATTAAAGGCAAACCCTTCCCCTCAAGAGCAGGCAGGCAGCCAGGCCCTACCTGCAGGCATATCAGCTCATTCTGTTCCACCTTGAGCAAACAGGTGTTGCTATGTGAGCTCAGAAGGTAAAACTAAAGTCCAAGTGACTGACGGGGAAACTGGAGCATTTTTAACACCATGAAGGCCGTAAGTCAGGAACTCTTTCCCAGCTGAAAGCTTTCCCAAAGCCTTTGGCAGGCAACACACTAATGCACGTGGTCATCAAAAATACTAAAAAGTAAACTATTACAAAAGGAAAATATTAAGAACTAAAAATAATTATTTGACTTAGGCCCATAAAAACACAGACTGGCCTTACCCACCCCATCATGAAACATTAACACCACACACACGAATTTACATTTCAGCTTGTCCCCTGTGGGACAGCTGAAGCTGGCAAGCTTCAGGAAATACTGAACAGAATTTGGGGTTTGGTAATTTTTTTTGTCCCTGTCCCCTCTCTGTCCCTCCCAACTCTGGCCTGCCCAGTAGCACTACATGCTACCTTAAAGGGAAGGAATTGCAGTAGGTATGGAGCAGTGTAGGCTACACAGCGAGCAGGGTGGAAAACTAAAGGAAAAGCGAAGAACCTGTGTTTGAACTGAGCTTATTTTGTTCCAAGTTTGACAGAGACACCAGACCCTGACATGATGTCAGCAGCACTCGCTGCGAAAATCTGACCTCATTTGAGCTGCCATCCAGGTTGGCATTTGGGCTGAACAATGTGCCCCCCAGCAGCAGATGTGACAGACTTTGCTGCTGATGGTTCCGCTCCTGGTGCCAGGCTCATCTGCCAGGGCCTTCCTGCCGCTTTGCTGGGCACTGCCGTACATCTTGAAGGTTCGCTGAACAGCTTGGTGGGAATTCAGTGGAAAGAGCAAAGCAAAATGGGGACATGTCTGTGTTTGTGAAATGCTACACCGTATGTAGCAAGGCTGCTTCCAGACGGGCATGCTGCCAGCTCCCCGTTTGGTGTGAGTCACACCAAGCCTAATCCATTGGTCTGCTGTTGACTGCAAATGAGTGAACCTGAGCCCTGTTTTTTGTGGAGATGCGCTGGATCAATCACAAGGCTCTGCATGCACAAAGCCTTTTGTGACACCCCAGTTCTACTCATTTTCCCTGTTTATCTTTAATTGACTAAGCCCTTGACAACACTAATTAGATAATATGTTATGGAGGGGATTGAATGCTTTAAAGCCATAGATAGCTTTGGAGCACTGGGCCAAGTGCAACTTATCACATCAACACAGCTGGAAATTGTCTGTGGTGTAATTCATTACTGATTACAGCACTTAAGGAAAAGAAAGGGCAGATCATATATTAAGTTTAGCATATTGAGGAGGGAGGGATGTGCTGGGGTGTTTTTCACCCTCTAAATTTTGTTCTCAATTTTTTGCCCATAACTGTGAAATAACTTTTGCTGGCATAGTTTGAAATTGTCCCTGTCCCTGCACCTGCCAGGTGATGGAGGCTTGTGTACTTGTTCAGAGTAAATGAAACACAAATGATTATCCACTTAGCCATAATGCAGAGTGTCCTAGCTGACATGATCAGAGCTTTGCAAAGCCTCAAGGAGAGCGAGAGGTTGATTACAGTAATATTACAAATGTACAAGTGACATTTAGAAACAGCTGCTTACCCCAGAGCACAAAAGGGTCTCTCCTGGGCTCTGTCTTTATGTGGTTCTGAAAATTGCTGCTGAAGTGAACGGGTTCTGACACAAAGGAAAAACTAGGGTTTCTAAGGAAGAAACTAACGTTAGATCTAGCAAAATTACCTTCCAAATTCCTAATTATCAATGTTTCTAAGACAGAGCTTACAATAATTACGAGCCTGGTTAATCATCACCCTTGTATTTTCTCTTGACTCTTTCTTGCTCTTGTAAATTCTCTAGTTGGTGGCTAACTAGAAAAAAATTTACAAGATAAAAAAGGGTGATTTATTAAACTAAAATGCCAGAGAAATCACATAACATTTTGCTCCTCTCCTGAAAGAGGGTAAAGTTCCTACACATCCCCTACGTGCTACAATTAGGAACTGAAAACTCATTATCACACTTGCCTCCATCTTCACAGTAAAAACAGAACCTTTCCTTATATATTGGAGCAAGGAGAGATAGGTTTTGCTGTGGATTGTTCTAGAATGTCATAGGAAATAGTTATTTTTACCCTATTTGACAATTTGCATAAAATGAATCCTGAAGAGTTAGCTGGTTTCCCTCCAGTTTTTATCTAAGATGCTGGAACCAGGCAGTAGCAGCCCACACACCAAGCAGAAATGAGCTGCCAAGCTCATTACCTTTGCTGCAGGTACTGGAGGGAACAGAACCCTTCAGTTTGTAACCTGCCATGTCCTGCAACACTTGGTAACTGTCTCACAAGGAGGTGAAATGAATGCAGGCAAACCAAGAGATCTCCTCTTCAGTAACACTTCCATCGCAGAAAGTATCTCGATGTTTCTGTTTAAAGGGGATTTTAGGTCAGTGGCAACTACCCTGTCATTGGGTCCTCCCAGTCCTTTCCGGATACATTCTCTGCGACTCACATGGGTTTTGGAGAGCCAATGCAATCCAAAGGCAAGGAAAAGGGGCACATTAAAAAGCAGGAGACAAGGATTTTTACTATAGAAGGGTCTGTTTACATGTTTTCTTTTTGCTATGTCCAGGCTGGCCTTCCAGCAGCTCCACTCGGAGGCCCAGGTACAAACCAGTTTCGGGCTCCAGGTGAATCTCTAGGTTGTGACATCTGAGACCAAAACCTTTGGGAATTTTCTCACAAACCAGGCCAGAATATCAATTTATTACTGAAACTGGGTCAGTTCCAGCTGGTTTCGGGTTTCAGTTTACACAAGTCCCAGATTAACAGGAAAGTTGACATGACTTTTGTAACAGCATGTCCTTGCTAACTGCAGGAGTGGAACACCTGCCAGGAAGGCCAGCACGGAAGAGCTACAGGAGGCACTTGCAGAACATTTCAGAAGAAATTATGGTTTCTGTTGGTTTGCATTCCAACCTCTAGTGCTTCCCATACTCCAGGAACTCACCAACACAGGGGAGTCACCCCTGAAAAGCTGTAACTACATTGCCAGGTTTTATTTGTTGCCCATGAAATGCACCTGGCTTGCTCCCTGACATAGATGGATAACCCTTACAAAGCCTGTTCAAATCAAGCACACTGCACAGGTACACACTTAACACACTCACTGGCTGTGAAATTTTGTCATGAAAACACTTCTTCATTTTCATGCAGAAAATTCTTTTTTATGAGTTTTGATGTGCTTTTTCAGAAGCTGGGATTATTGTCATTGCCTCTCCCTTTCTCTTCCACCTGAATTGCACCTATGTTTATATGTATGGGACAGAGACAGAGAAATTCCCACCCTCCTTTTTCTCTTCTTCCTTTTGCATCATTTTCTCTTTTTCTTTGCAGTCTGACCAGGAACACAGAAGATGCACGGTTGCTACACCATAATCACTCAGGCATGACAATTCAATGTCCTGCTACTCTTGAGCAAAATGGAAACTGGGTGAAAACAAGCAGCAGAATACACAGATCTTTACAAATCTCCACAAGCCAGAGTATGTCCCCATCTGGAAACTGCCTTTCCCCACAAAAAACCTTAGCGATCAGTTGACAAGTATTAACTGTGTTGAATTCATGAAGTTATTGCTCCAGAGCAAACAACTTCATTTTTATACGATGTATTGAAAGAACAATATATTATACAAATGGATGTACAAATAACTGTCACTTGACAACCCTCCTGTCTTCAAGGTTTAATAAAGGAAGAAAAGCTTGAAAAAATCCTCATACAACATACACATACAAAGTGGTTGGCAAAAAAAAATAGTAGTGATTGCCTTGCTCACTAGAAGAGCTCAAAACTGTTAGGGAGAATGCTGGAAACTAAAGAAGTGCAACTTAGAAGTGGATTTTCATCACCCTCTCTACATGGCTGGTCCTCCTCCCCATTCCTGTTCTTTTTGCCTCTTCCCCATCAAGGAAATTCGTCTCCAGGCAATCTGGGTTTATATCTCTCCAGGATATTACCTCAAGATAAGAATCAAAGCTCTGATCTGAGGGAATGATTTCATCACTAATCTTTCCCCATTAGAAGAGCTCTAAGGTTAACAGAAATCAGTAAACATGTTTGAATCCTGCACTGAATTTCACTTTGCAGTGTGCTCTGTTAGATATTATTTATACTTCAGGGAGTGCTTTCAGGCAGTATCCCAGCAACAAACAGAAGGAAAAAAATGCAAGGCACATTGCAGATTTGGCTGAATAAATAACATAAATACAGAAACATTGCTAGTTAGATGCTAAAGACATGAGACGAGAACATTCTCTTCTGCATACGCATTTTTTGTGGAAAGACTTCTTTTGAATTACAGACTCATGACTAGGTTTTGAAATTCATCCACGGCTAAGCTCACCCCCAAGAGAAGTCATAATTTAAAATATATATATATATATTGCCAATATTGGCATGTAGTTTCTATAAAGAATAAATCCTTTCCCTTAAGATTATTCAGCAAATTATCTAAAAACAATCTCATTATCTCATTGAAGAGTCTCATGGTTTCCCTGTATTAAATATCCTTAAAACATTGACTCCAGCAGCAAAGAACATTTGTAGTCTTTTCAGTCTTCAGGTTTCCCATGAAGGGCCACTCTGGTCAGGCTTCCCAGCTGCTGTAAGACAGCGTGGCCTCAGAGAAGCCAGGGGAGAATGCAGTTTATACCAGGTGACAATCTGGCTGGGAGGTCTCCTCTAAATCATCAACTTCAGCATGATATTATCCCAGGCTTAAGACAGTGCCTGGCTCAGCTCTCACTGACTCCATGGAGGGCGTCTCCCAGGGAGCATTTTTCTTTTCCCTGAGCAGCTGCTGCAGCCAGAGCTCTTTACTCCACAACTTCTGCCCTGCTGATGCTGAACACTGCCTCCCACTCAGCACAGTGTTTCGAGGCAGCCAAAAGCACATCCCCTGGTGCTCTTACTCTTCACTGATGCCATGTGGATGAATGGATGAGGAAAACCCGAGTAGACAGGAGAGCAGTGTGCTGTGCTGCTCTGGGAATGAAGGCATAGCTCCCACCTAAAATCAGTGCGAGTAAGGAAGCTCACTCCGGACGTCAGTGCAGTGCCACGGTATTGAAATGCCCAGGTATGACCATGCAGATTGACCTGCTGCAGGATTATCCCCGTGCACATTTCATGGGTAATATCCCAAAGGCAAATACACCTATGCACACAGAGTCAGCACACGTACATCAGCTTTCCCTTGGCTTCCTCTGGGTACAGATGGCTTTTTATATTTAAGCTTAACTAGAGCACAGAATTCTCTTGTACCTTATTTTGTTAAATTACTGAACTGCTGTCCAAGCACAGAGTCCTCTGTGCATATGCCTGGAGCTTTCCACAAGGAACTGGGAGAAGCAGATATTTGGACCTGTATGGTCCTGTATGACCTGTATTCCAGCCCAGGAGCTTAATGCACAGGAATCCAAAGATCCAGGGATCAATCAACACAGGCTCATGCTGGCAAGATGCTGGGCTCTCCTGTATATGTGTCCAACTCAACAGTGCTTAGCCTTAAAAGGATTTCAGCGGAGACGTAAAACGACGGCAGCACTCAGACTTTCCAGAGTGGGGCTGCCAGAACTGCTCCTATCCTGCTCCGTCCCCAAAGAAACAAAAAGCCTATTTTTCCAGCCCCAGCTCATCCTGCCTGAATGCCTGCCAGATTACAGTCATTCACCAGGATACAGCCACTGTCATGCATCACTCTGTTACTAAGTACTCATAAATCCTGTCCATGGAGCAGACAAGCACGCGTGATTCCAGACAGTTCCTAAGGTACACTCAGCAGGACTTCTTTTCAGCAGCTTGGCTCTGTACTCAAGAGGCTACACGGGACCATGGATCTAATCAGACTATCAAGAACCTGATTTACGCCTCCATGTAGTTTGCAACACCACTTCTTTGACTCTAGAGAGAGAGGGCAAACCCCCAAACCATGCCCAACTGATACCAAAAATCACGTTGTTACAGCACTAAGATACAAATGACCTGTGTACCAAGTTACATTTTTGATCACCGAATACATTGTTTGCTTCTACTTGGGAGTTATTTTATGTTTCACAGACACGCTGGCTTTTCTTTTTGGGTCAGTCTACTGATAATCTTTAAAAATAAACCCACTAAGAACAAAGTATTATTTATCGTCTGGTTTTTGCTATCTGCTTGAGAAACAGTTCTCCACAGCAACTTTAAAAGCCAGCACATTAATGCACTGTGACAGATGGGCTGAGCTTTTCCTCGCTCTCTGATAACAGCACAGTGTGCACCAGGAGTCCCAGCCAGCACCACAGGTGCAATGTGGCAGTACAGCAGCCTCTCTGCTGCCCTGCTCCTTTCCTTCATGCCTGCATGATATACAACACACCAAATGACACTGCTGCTCCTAACACCCACCCCTACGGATTCTGGGAAGGTTAGAAACAACAGGAGAAATTGTTCCAGAAGTAAAATCCAGAAGGAAAACATCGGGTGAGGTCAACATTTGGAAAAGCTTTTGTTGAAGTAATTCCATCAACTTTTATCTGAGCAAAACAAGATTTTTTCAAAGTAAGTCCTTTCATGCTCATCTGGGTACGCCTGCATTAGGCCTGTGGCTGCTAAACAAACCCACAGGCTGATAACCAGTTCTGCCACACCAGCGCAGAGCAGATTTCACTGCTCTAAGGTTTTTATTTCTCGTTAGTCTCAAGTGAATCCTTCATATGCCCTTTCAAGTTGATTTATGAGCATCACTATACTGCTGAGCTCTCCTTCCTTAACACTTGCTGCTCTTAAAATTAGTGACTGATTTTTAAGTCCTGGATAGCTCAGGTGCAGGATACTCAGGAAACACCCTGCAAGAGCTTATTCTCAGTATGCTCTTTCAAAGCCAAGAATAAATCCAAAGTTTATTCCCTTAAGCTCTGAATCATCGTACTTTGCCCTTTTTTATTGGTTTGAGACCTGAAACTTCATTCTGTATGCTCAGAGTGAAACAGAAATTTCGTTATGAGAAAGATGCTTGACAGCAGGGCCAGGCAGGTGTGTGATACCTGGAGAGTACTAGAAGCAGAATCTTCCTTTTCATGTCTTTGTGGGGTCGTTCTGCTGACTTTTGGCACTGGAGCTGTGGGGGGAATTGCTCAAGTGTCAGGGCCACAAGGGGCTAATTAGCCCCACATAAGGTACCCAGAACTTTCCCACCGGAAGTTTTCTCTAATTTTTTTAACCTTATGAAATGGCTATTCCACTATATTAAAAAGGAAAATTTTTCAATAGCCTAACTTCAGGAACAATTTCAATGCTTTCCCCCCTCTTGCTGCTGGGAGAATTTAAGTTACTGGCATGAATGACAAGCCTATTTTGGGCAGCTAAGGAAAGCTGCACAACAAATGCAGCCTCCTGGCATGCCCTGTAAGGCTCACGAACACCACATCGTGCAACACCAGTGAGTGCCCCGAACTACGCAAGGCCACTTGGGTGAAGCTGGAAAAGGAATGCACAGCTCCTCCTGCCCACACTAGGAAACCCTTCTCATTTCATAAACTTTGAAACTGGTTTTAATTCATGGGCCAGAGAGCTGTCACAGACCTTCTGGTCACTTGGATGAACCCAGAGGATAAAAGGGCAAAATACAAATGAGCAGAAAAGCGAGTAACTGTAGCCAAGTTTAATATTGAATTAGCTAACTGAAGAAATGGAAAGTTTTGGAGGTGACAACTCACACTGCCTGAAAACAGCACCTGAGCCGGCAGGCATGGCACACCTGAATGTCACAGCCCAAAGGCTGAGTGTGAAAAATTCTGCTGAACAACTGAACTGTTTCTTAAGGTTTCTGCAGGAGCTTCATGCACCAAGGAGCTGCACAACAAATCTTGTTAGCTAATGGTCCTAGACAGACGAAATCCAACACTTGAGGATTTGTGAATGAAGAATCTTGCACAAACATGATATCTTTTTGGCTCCTACAGAGCAGGTAGAATTACCTGGTCTTCCAGCAAGACCTTCCAAAGAGCCACGGAGAACAAGGATGGGTGAAAGATGATTTCCTACAGTGGGATACCTTACTTGGCGAAGAAGGGATCAGTTACCTTCTTCTCGTATCGGTTGCAGAGTGAGTTAGTTCAACATGAATGGCAACCAATCTGGTTGCATATCCCTTCAAATCTGGATTCTGATTGAAAGTTGAGTTCCCAGATGATTTCTTGGTTTTAAACTGAAACAACCCTTTGCATTCTGGTTTTCATGGTACACAGACCACTTTAATAACATCAGTTATCAGCTGCTGCACTAACAGTGGTTTTCTACTATCATTATATCATACCTGCTTTACCTGAGCTTTTCTCCAGGACATTGTTCCAATCACAGATTATTCTGACCACCACCTCCTGCCTTCGCTGTTTAAATATTTCAACATCCTGATGGAATGTGGGGCCATCAGGATTCTTCCTACAGTGGAGTATCAGACTCTGGCTACAAATCTCACTTCTTATTTCCTCACTCTTTACCTTATTTTACCTCAAAGGAAGCAAGTTTCACTTCAATTACAGTAAAGTAGAATGAACACGAGATGGAAGCTCCACCAAAGAGGCACTTCACAGCTTGTGGAAGAGTGTGGAAAGAAGATGCCTGCACCAGCAGAGTACACAGCCATTAGTCAGACAAACTAACAGCTGTTCTACTCTGGAGTAAAGCAGCTTGCATCTTGGAGATGAAAAATAAGGAACCAGTGCCTGGTGTGTTCATTTGAAACCTTTCTCATTAGGACAATGGGATAACGATGCAAGAGCGTTTCATAGACTGCAAGACATTGATAGCCTTTTGTTATATCTTGTCACTGACACACTGCAAGGGGACAGCCTCAGGCTTTAGATACAACCCATCCATGACCTCTGGAGAGAGAAACGCTATTGTCACAAGGTGGCCAGTCTCGGAGATGTGGGAAGGTGCTCGTGCCCACAAAGAGCCAGTGCTCACCCAAGTCAAACTGGAGTGTTATTCAGTAAATCCAGACACCAAAGGTGGCACACAACTACTTCTGCTTCAGAGAGCAGTGAAGTTGACCCAAAAGAAAGTGATGGTGCAACAGCCAGTCAAACACAGGGGCTGCAGAGCCCAGAAGGACCTCCTGACATCCCCCAGCTGACTGTGTGTGCACCAGGCTTTCATCCAGCGGTCATTGTGCCTGGTCCCGTGACACGCAGCTGAATCAGAGAACACCTTTCCAGAAAGGGCCTGTCTCCACAGAAAGAGGACAATGACTGAGATTATTGCCAGCCCAGCTCCAGGCTGCAGCTGTTAAAAACCTGCCAATGCCTTTCTGGGGAGGTGCAAGGGAAGATTACCCACCAGACAGTGTATCTGAAAACATATGTTGAACAGTGCCAGGAGTACCAGTAGCTCAGCCTTTAACCATAACCTTGGATTTGAAATACAAACCTCTCCTCACTCCTCTCTCCCTGCACCATGATTAAGCTTTCAAGCAGTGCTGCAACAGTGCAGGATGCTAAGCCAAGTTTTGGCAGCACACAGCATTCTCAGCACTAACCATAGAGAATTACAGGTATGGAAATGTATCAAATTAAAATAACTATGAGTAATGCTTATTCAGAAGAAAAATAAATACAGCATACTGTGGGAAAATGTTTAAATATCTGAATTGAATCTTCAGCAAAATTCTTTGCTTTGACATTGGTATGTGTTTTAGGCTAGCTAAATAATTCAAGTACTTTCCTTACATTACTTCTCCTTGAAATAAGAGTTTCATGTTTATTATTCATTACTCAGGTGGGGAGCTCTGCTTGCTATAAAAGCAAGTGGAACAAGCAGTTGCAGTAAGGTGAGATCTGGGACCTAAACACAGCTCATGAGCTTTGTACTAAAAGCACTTCCCGTCCAAGGGACAGGATACAGCCTACAACCACTAAGGTGGCAGGAGTAAAACACATTTTCTTCCTCAAACAAAAGTAAACTATTAAAATAAAGCAACCCAAGCTGAGATTCATTTTGTCTATCATCACAGATACCAGCAGGCTGTTTCTGACCCCACTTAGAACAGCCCCGCCGAGGTAAGGCATTTTCCCAGTCATTCCAAATGCACACTGTGATGGGAACTGCTGTAATTAAAGGCAGCAAAATTTAACACACATCCCCTCTCTGTGAGCAATTCCATTAAGGCAATAACATTACTATCCCCAAGAAGAGTTATGTGATCCGCTCTCTGCCCACCTGCATGAACTATTTCATTTCCCTGTTGCTGAGCTTCACACCTGATCCTGCCCTGTGCCTGAGATGTAGAGGTATTCTGCACCTAATGCATCCCCATGGCTGGAGTGGAGAGGAGAAAGGGCACGCTGCACTCCGGACACAGCCCCATTGGAATCACAAATGGAACAGGTGATACCTTTGTCTCAGTGCAGTCGGTTCAATAAACCTGTCCCAACACCTTATGAATTGTCGGGTTTAAAACCATCCCTGCAGCTCAGATTTCACCAGCAGAATGTTCAGCATATTTTTGAGCTGTTTTCTATGTCTGTCCCACACTGCCGAGGCATTTTGCTCAGAGGTCAGAAATGTGGGCATGCTACCATAAAAGTCAGGAAATAATTTACAGAATGCATAAAAATTGCTTTGCAGGGCAGTGACTCAGAGCTGAGAGTACATGACATAATCTCTTTGCTCTATAAACAAATGTGGTTAATGTATAGCCTTTAATATGCAATAATAAATGTTTCAAACGAGTACAGATCCAACCCAGTTTCATTTCTCTGCTGATGACAGTGGAATTCAGCAGAAGACAGCAAGTATTCAGAAAGAATGTATAGTCCCATCATTCATTACTACATGACAACTACCTCCACCTACCACATTCCTCCTTTTCAGGACAAGTGAGATGTTTTGCACACCTCCAGACAGAGGTATTTTGAAGAAGAGCTTTGTTACCCATCTGTTTTTTTTCCCAAATCTGAGGTCAGTGCTTACCAGCCAAAGCCTTGATGCGGGAACGCTCAAACAGCCGAGCAGAACTGTTCTCATTGTCCCAGTCGTCGACATCCCAGCGGTTGTTGACGTCGCTGTACTGCTGTTGGATTTCGATGTTGTCGTAATCTGTCGCTACCGTTGTCGTCATCCTGAGTCTTCTCCTTAGCTTCTCCTCACCATCAGATTCTTCTTAAAACCCTCTGCCAAAGAAAAGCACACAAAAAGAATCATTTAGATGATATGCATATATTGGAAGAAAGTCATAAAGGTCAAGCTCAAGAGTTCTGGTTTCAAAAATCAGTGACTTTTACTTGAAGCACGAGCTCAAGAACAGGTGAGATACCAAACATTCCTTCAGAGAACAAATATCCTTTAAAAATTAAGTGCTTTACCAAAGGCAGAAGCTTTGCTGCATGCACACATTCAGAATTGTCATGTTCCGCTCCACAAAGCGGAACACGGATGGAATGGTGCAGTGAAACACTTTCACAACTGTCATTTTCATAAGCAGACCATTGGCTTTAGAGATCTCTAAATGTTGGCTAAAGCATATGGAGCTGTGGATAACTCAGCCAAGAAAAACCTTAAGCACAAAGATGACCTCAATACCTTTACAAAATGGTGCAAATACTGATGGAAAAAAAAATGCAGGTTCTTAAAAAACCACATAAGCATTTGACAAGCAAAAGCCCTTTAACATGGGTCTGAAGAAATATTTCTGTCTCCACATGCAAATACTGACTTTGTGACTGGTCCTGGCAATTTATTTATGAACTAATCCAGATAAAACCAACTAAATGATGCATTACTTTGAACTCTCCGCAGGAACAACATGTCACCCACCAACGGAACCCTTGGGGTGAGGTTCTCCTCTTTCAGGGTGCTGTTTGCATATTTATTCTGTTTTCTGATTAGGATTTGCATGTATTTATCAGTACTAGATATAAGAGAGGCAGACACCTCTGGAGGAGGAGGAGGAGGAGGGAGGTTATACACGGCTGTGAGCCCAGTTGGAACAGCGCTGAGCACCCTCTTCATCAGTCAGTGCTCAGAGAGACCCTGAGGAGCACAGGGTGCTCCTCAGAAACACAAAAACACACAGTTCACCTTTGCAAAATGCAATAATTACCAGAAATGCAGTTAGATACATGGGCAAGGGGGGCGCCAGGGGCCGCCCTTTTACCTGGGCGGGGCGCGCGCTCCCCTCACGGCGCCTCGCCGGAGGCCTCACTCTCTTTTAGCTCACTTTCTTATTTTAAATTTTTTTTTTTCCTTTAAAGCAGCCGCACAACCGCTCTCCCGGGCAGCCCGGAGCGCAGGGCGGAGCCAGGGCCGCCCCTCCGGGTGGGGCCGAGCCCGCCCTCCCCACGGAGCCGAGCCCGCCCTCACGGCGGGGCCGGGGCCGCCCCTCACGGCCCTCCCCGCCCGCCGCGCTGGCGCCACCTGCCGGCCCGGCCCCTCCCGGCACCCGCATGTCGCGACATCAATCCACCTCGCGGGCGACAGACGGCGTGGCTGCCGTGGCTCACCAGCGGCGTTAATTCCGCGTCTGGGCCCGGGATATCAGAGCCGGCTGGTTGTCCCCCGTCTCCACCCCACGGCAGGTCCGTCCCGTGTTTCCGCGCGGACAAATCCCGGTGCTCGGCGCAGAAATGGGAACGGAGCCGCGCTGGGGCGGCTGTTACATAAGGAGCTGTTACCGAAGGCTGAGTGCGAGTGTTCAACCTTCACGAAAGGTGGGAAGGAATCGCTTTAGTCATGGGAAGCTGCCAGCAGAGCGAAGGAACGCGAGGAGAACTGGCTCTGGGGAAGGTCGTGGGGACGATGCTCCCGCGGCGCAACCCGCAGGAGCTGGGCATGGATCAGCCGCTGCGGCCGGATCCTGCCGCTAGGAAGAAACAAAAGCATGGAGCAAAGACAGGGGGAAGGATTAAATCCCACTCGGAGCGTTTCTGCACAGCACTCCCCAGCTGATCCTCACTGAGCATCAGGCCTAGACAAAAACCTCCCGCTGATCCCTGTACACAGGCTGAAATCAGGGTTAATTCCAATTAAATCCACGGAGCAACCAGGGTATAAACAACAAGTGGGAACAGGCTGGTCGACAGCATCATTTTCCATCTTTTCTATATTCACCAATGCTCAAGGAAGAGAAGATGTGCCACTGGAAAAGCTGCAGCTCCTACTGTAAAAATAAAAGCAGTGACCCCAAAATCGGGATGCAGTGACATGTAATTTAATACAGCTGGAACAAGCCATGGGATTTAATTTATTTCTGTGACACGGCTGTTTAGAGACACACACAACTCAATCCAGAATAAATTTAACTCTAACTTGTGCTTTATCACTTCTCCCACCCTGAGCATCACACAAGCAAAATCTATCCCAGATAAAGCTAAATTGAGCATGAAATGGCCTGTTATCCCACACCTATAGGGCTGGAAAACCTGCATCCTTGTTCTGATTCTAATAAAAGCAGTGCCTCGCTCCCTGACATCAGGCTCCCTTTTCTGGGATGCGGCTCCCCTCCACAGGGACAGCAGAGCAGGGGAGCAGGAAAACGCTGCAGGGATAAAAATAAGCACCTTGCAGCAAAGCGAGGTGAGGAGAACACAACGGAATTCTGATTCCAGAGACAGACCCAGCTACAGAGTGTGCAGGCACCGCCTTCAGCCCCTGCTGGAAAACAGCTTTTCTTGAGTCCTGCTGCAGCTCTGATCCAGCACAACCCGCTGGTGCCTCCAGGAACAGGGAGGGAAGATAAACACGAGCCCCGGCAGAAACCTCCAGGCTCCTGACTGCAGGGATGGAGGACCTGCAGCTGGGACGAGCTAGAGCAGCACATCTTGTGTCTACGATAAAGGTGTCCCAATCTGACATGAGCAACACCAGCAACTGCCCAGGGAGTAACGGGGAAAATGGTTCGGAATTTTCCCGGAGCCCTTAATGTGACCGAGTTCACTGTTAATGACCTTGAATGTAATCCACCCACAAAATCAGCCCTGCACTCGAAGGACCATGCTGAAACCCCTGTGTGTGTGTGTAGCACACACACACATGTAACACACGTATTTTTACAGATTTATTTTAAGCCTCTGCACGAAGCACCCACCAACATCCACAGAGAGATCACCATGGAACACAGGGACAGAGGGAAGCTCCTTTTCCACGAGGAACAAGAACAACCTTTGTCACTTAAACATACTGGCCTGGCTTTAAGCTGAAATACCCCTCTAATAAAGGAATGATATCTTCTGCAGAGAGACAGAGGTAACAGGAATTTCAGCTGCCAACATCCCGAGCAGCATCCTGCAAGCCAACTCACTCTTAGGATTGGATAAACACACTGGGAACAAGGCATTTCAGAAATGGCAGGTCACAGTTTCATGACCATCCACAATCCAGACTCACTCTAGGATGTCATATAGGACTTAAAACCAGAGAAAGCAGGCACTGGGGTTTCTCAGTTAGTCCACGCCCTCTTAAACTCATCTGCCAGTGCTGCGTGCACCTGGCTTGGAGATGTCAGCAGGCAATTCCAGGGATAAGCAGGCACAGGAGTGAACTAATAAATAGCATGGAACTTCTCCAGGCCCTGAATCCACAGACCCACCACAATAGGTCAAGAAAGATCTGTAAATTCCCAAACTTCTTCCTCATTGACAAAATATAACTCTGTTGCCTTCTGCCATGGGTACCATGCTAGATGACCTCGTGAGACAAAAGAGATCAAATCATTTCATTTCAAAGCATTCCTTAAAACCTATTGCATAATCTGAGGGCGGGGGGTTGGCATTATCTTCAAAAAGAGGAAATGGCTTGAAGAAAAAAATCAGCTACCAGGAAGGGCATTTTCTCAGACAGTTTTCAAAGGCCACATCCAGGGGTCAGACCTTTTGTATTTACTTTCATAAACAGCCCAGATTCCGCTCTGTTTGTTTCTCAGATAATAGAAAATAAACAGTTTTATTCGGCCCATCCGAAGAATGAATTCATTTTTAAAAAATTCATTGGCTACTCTTAAATGCAATCATGTAATTCACTAAACAGGCTATGACTACAACCCCTGAAATTCTGCCATAACCACACATCTGGAATTACTTCCTAATAGTTACATTTATCTTTAAAGTAAACATTGCTTTTTCAAGAGTTACTATTCTTCCAGGAAACATGCTAAGCTGTAGTTAGATTCTTGTTACTCTTACTAAGGATTGTCAAGAGGTTTTCATGGTGTTGTGATTGAAGAAAATATAGTTTGAACAGCAATCCCCAAATAGTCTCATGGCTTATGTAAATAGACTGTTCCCTGGCTAACACACAGCCCAACCTATTGCAGCCTTCCTGGCATTAAAGATAAATTGTAAATTCATCTTTAACCCCCACTGAATGTGCAACAGGACTGAAAAGGGGACACAGACACTCCCATCTCCGGGTCACCAGAGCACCTGGGTCTGGTGACAAGCACGGACACAACCACTGTGACAAAGAGAATGGTGTCCTGATCCCACAGATCAGATATGTACATCCAAGAAACCAAAATTACACACTGCCTCCTTTCTGGTAGCCCTCTGAAACCAAGGCTGGACGAGCATAGAAAGCAATTCCATTACCCTCTTTGCAGGATACTTTCCCTCCCAGTCAGTCCTTCTCCCCTACTGATGGCTCAGACCATCTCACCAGTCCAGCTCTTCACTTTAGAGCAATAATTATTACTAAAAAGAGGGTAATTTAGATAAAATGTAGCCAAACTCTTCATTTATTCTGAGCAACATTCAGCTCCCTCCTTACAGCAGCATGGCAGACATTTAATAATTTTTAAAATGTCATTTAAAGCCAATATTTCAAGTGGAAAATGGAAGTTCCCCTGAACTCTCAGGGTCCACCCACATCTTGTCATGCCAACAGGGTGAGATTCTTACCCTAAGCTTCAAAAGAGAGGAAAGTGGCCTGGTCAGAGGTCAGTAGGGGCACCTTGGGAGAGGCTCAGGGCTGGATGCCGAATGAACATACACATCAAACACCCCCGCAGGCCAAACTCTGCAAGTATTCACAAAACACTATGTAGAAACTCAAGAGTTGTACAGAACCCTCGGATTGAGAAACTGAAGTCCTGAGCATAAATCTTAGAAAGACTGGAAAATGCACGTCCCAATTTCAGCCATTTCCCAGCCTGAAGCCCAAGGAGGTGTTTCCAGCCTCTCCCTGCTCAGCTCTATGTTGCTGAATGGCAGCACATTTCCAGGGACAGGAGCTCCCCTGTCCTGACACGCAGAGAGGGCAGCACACTCACTTATGTTCTGGCTTGTTGTTTCAGCTGCTGAACCAATCCCAAAATAATAAAGGCAGTAACTCAGCAAGGCTGTAACTCCCTTGACCTCCAATATCCCCTCACCCAATCCCATCTTTCCTTTCACAAACAGAACCACACTGTTTCTGCATTTTCCAACCCAAGAGTGCTCCATGCCTTTGTCTTTGCTTCCCAAACCAACTCACTTTGTGGTGCTGACTCCTCTGGCTGCCCACGCTCCAGGACGTGGAGCCTGACAGCCCAAAGCACCCTGAAAGGTCACAGCAAAGGGGGGACAGGCTGTGCTACCAAATGCCACAATCAGCGTGTGGGGCACTTCAGGAATGCACAAACCAGGCAAGACTGAAGCCTCTTTATTCCCAATATAGGCTGGAAAAGCGTGCAAAGGTCACTAAAATCAGGCAGCCTGTCCTTCACAAGGGAGGTCTGCTTCCCACATCTCAGATAACCCATCACTCCAAAGACTAGGCAGTTAAGAGTGGATTCCAGGCTCTTGTTTTCCTTCTAAGGTCCCCAGGATATCACACTCTAGCTGGGAGACGGGTACATAAATAAAAAAGCTCTGAAACAACTTCAGAAAGTGTTTGTGCTGCTCTCTGAAAACAGACACAGCCTCACTGTACTGGAGCCCCCAGTGCTGCCAGCAGGGGTGACTGGTGCACACCCAGCACTACATGCCCCACATGGGACAAGGATTCCAACAACCAAGCACAGCCAAGGCCACCAAGGGCACAGAGAAACTCAAAATGACTGAAAATAGGTTATTTAAAACCACAAATCTCTAACTTCAAACCTTTCAGTGCCATCACAGACCATTAAAACCTTCCAGTCTGATTCTCTACACTTAGAGCAACAAAGTCTCACCCAGTTTCTCATCCCCAGCAGATCTGGACTCCAACATTTTATGCTGAAGATTCCAGAATACTTCAATTGATATATGTGGTCCAAATTTGCCCTCAGTAATCTGACGTAGTTCCATCCAGCTGAGGATACAGGCCAAGATGTGCCAACATTATGTGAAGAGCCTCCTAAAAACACAGAGGGGGCACGGGAAGTCTTCATATGGATTTCATCTGAGGTCAGACATGTAACAGGAGCTGTGGGGTGAGACTTTCCAGGCTTCTGTATTTCACTGCCTCTGAACCATCCTCTAAAGAAGGCCATGCCCCACCACCAACTATATACAAACCATGAACAGAATAAACCAGAAAAAATCTGAGACATTTTAGGTAGAAAGTGGCTCTTTTTGGAAAGAAGTTAATAAAGAGGAGTACAAAGACGAAGCAGAACTGAACTTAACACACAACACTTCAGGGTGGAGCAAGCACCAAATTCCTTCTGGGACTGCCCTTCCTTTTCCCCTCATCACTTGAAGAACGTAAAACACATTTTGCCAAGCTGCTGAGGGGAGGGCTCTGTCTCAACCATCAGCAGCTCCTAGGGAGTGGCATTCCTGCATCCCTACCAAAGGGGAAAGTCTACAGGGATCCAGCAGGGCCTGGAGTTACACACAGAGCACGAACACCCACGAGGCCTGTGAGAATAAACCTCCACTCACTGCGAGTGCTGGGCACAGCTCAAAGAACACAACCTCCTTACTTAGTTTTTAAGCAAAACACAGAGTACTCGACCTCTTTGCTCGTATGTTTGTGGTTTTCCCTAAACAAGCACTGCTGGGCAAGGTTAGTAGTACTTAAGCAGTAAGAGCTCGGTTCAACTCCAATAAGTTCATCATGAGATAGTCCATGGCTGCTCCAGTGAGATCCAGGAATTAAATACGGCTTCACTCCAACTCACAAACCACCTTCGTATCCAACATAATCAAAAGAGATGTAAGTCAGGACACAAAAAATCTTATGAAACATCAGCTGGGCATTTTCTAAACCCTCCATTCTGTTTTCTGCTTCTATGTAAGCCAGTAAAGAAATTCCCATAGATTTAAATTCATGCATCTCTTGGTCATTTGCTTTTAAAAAACACTTTCATCATCCTCTTAGTCTTCCCTGTGTCAGTGAAAGACAGACCCTGAAACTATTAGGATATCTGGGAATGTCCTGCCATGCAAATGGCTTAGCTGGAAAAAACCTGGGGGACCAGCTCAGCTCAGCAGTTTCTCTCTCTGCCTCCATTCTTGCATTATTTATAACTTCTATATCTCAATTATTAGACTTCCCACCCATTTTCAGAAAGAACTGCATTTCTGAGTAGGGTAACCCATCCACAAGGTGCCTTCTCCAAAGCCTAGGCCAGGGGAGGATGTTCTCATGGAGGAAAATTCATGCGCCAGTTCATGAGTTTTAATTGAATCTGCTCTTCAGACTTTGCAGGCTTGTTCTGGTGCAAATGCAGCTGGTCACTTTGAAAAGTGAGGAATGAGCGGCAAACCCAGGGATTATGTTCTGATCGGGACTGGAATAGCATCCTGAATGTTGTGAGGGCTTTACAAGACAACCAGTATGTGCTGGTGCACCTGTGTGCTCTGATCTGTGGGGTCAGCAGCTGGCATGCCACTCCTTTTTCTGAGGAATACGACTGTCACCAGGCCAAGAGCCCTTCAGCCCTTACAGCCCATGCCCTTACTTTACCATTAATTCTTACAGAGGAAGTTTTGACCATGGAATTGCCTGAACTTTTTGGGAAATAAAAGAAAGTAATAGCAAAAACGTTCTGATGGTGGTAAATGAATATAAAGTGATTAAAAATCTGAGTAGAATTAACAGAATGTTGTCTCTATCTACCACAAAGGGTGCTCTGGGTTGTAACCCAAACGAAATACACAAGAGGAAATGAACTGGAGCTGGAATCAAAAAGGCTCCAGGTCAGCTGAGTCCCTTCTGGAACTACGGGAAGGACTTTTCTGACGTAGGCTCTCACTCAAGAGAACCTTTACTCTGATCCACCCCTCAGCTTTAGCACGGCTCAGCTGTTTCACAGCTACCACAGAGGAGACCAGGAGTCTTCACAGAGACCTGCCCATGGAGATGGGACCTTGTTTCACCAAACCACCTTGTAAAGCTGCTAGAAGCCTCTGCATTTCACCCTCCGCTATCCTGATCACGGAGCAAGGCAAAGATCCACTTTCCAAACACCTCTAAGTACTTGTGGAGGGACTGGTGGAGGACACCAGGGACAACTCTGGAAGGAAGGAAAACTGATGTATTTCACTACTTATTAGCACATTTCCAAAGAAACTACCCAAAAAATTCCCTCCACAGTCACTGAACATTTAAAGGACAATATGTAGTATCACCCTGTTCTAGAAGCTATCTGTGGGTTGACCTTCACCAAAAAAAAAGTGAAAATACAGGGCAATTGTCTATGGTGGTATTTACCTTTTTGTTCAGGAACAAAACAAAAAAGTCTTTTTTTAATATTTTTCAAGCGCTTACGCAGAGCAGAGTTCCAATAAAAACCAGGTGCTCTCGGAAAGGAGTTTCCCATTTTCTGGTCTCCACTCTCTCATGACCCAGCTTATGAGAAACAGAGCTCTGAGCTTTGGGAACCCGCTGTGTGTTGGGGAAGGACTGAAAGCGGAGACGCTCCTGCTGCCTCTGGCCTGCCAGACAGTTGGCTCTCCTCTGGATGAGGGCACCGCTGCCGGTGTAGGAAAAGCTTCACATCTTGACCCTGGCCGTGACCCTCACTTGGCAGGAAGTCCCAGGCAACATGAACGCCCTCGGTGACATCACTGTTTACTTGGACAGCAAACTGGCAGTGCCAGGTGGCACTTGGCTGAGGGGCACCATGGAGACAGCTCCTCAGTTTGCAACCTACAAGGAAACCTTCCTCAGGAAAAAATGGATAACTCAGACATGACCGGGTCATTCAAGAAATGCTGCGATTGCTTCTGTGTGACCACATACTTTATCAATATCAGTTTACATCTGTTGTATTAATTTGAATGAAAAGAGCTACAGCCAAGTTTCTGGGGGTGGGAGAGGGACTGGAAGTGCTGTGCCATGGGTCTGGGACTGAAGTTTCTGCCCCACTTTCCACCCCTACCCAGAGGGTCTCACCCAGATGCGATGGATTACATTTAGAAGGAGAATATCTCCAAGCCTGCCCTTGCTACAGAGCTGACTCCAGGCACTGACACACTTCCATCCGGAGCACATTCCTGCTCCTGCAGTCTGTCTCTGGAGCCGAGATGCGATAGCTCTGACCTCCTTACAGGAGGAGGGCTGCCAAGTAAACAGGCCTGCCTCACCAGCCAGCCAACTGCTGTCTCCCCTGCCCTTCTATTTTCCCTCTCCACTTCCACACCCCACCCTTCGGAAAGGTCCCAGCCCAACCAACAACCTGTGGATGAGTGGGAGTGGGCCAGAGCCTCTGCCCATCTTCCCTTCCCGGCATCCCTGCGAGCTCCCGTTTCCTTCCCACAGGGAGGAGGCTGCGACGCCCACCTGGGTCATGCCGCAGTGCTGCGCTGAGGCACAGCCTGAACAAGATGCGGCCGTGGGAGGCTGAGCACACTCACGGCTTGGCAATCCTGGAGTGTCCCTGAGGGAGAGGGCACAAAACCAGGGAGTAATGTCAAGCCACGCTGATCTACGCCTAGGCAAACCTCCTCCGTATCGGAGGGTTTTATGTAAGGGCAGGGAAAGGCTCCACCACGCCCAGCCAAGGAGGAGAAATCGAGGACAGACTATGTACAGGCACCTCCTCCCTCCTCGGAGCTGCTGGTCGGGGGAGGCTGCCTGGTGACAACTTCCAGGGAGGAAGAATGAGACTGAGCTGCTTTGGCTCTGCCCCCAAACTGCAGAGCAGCGGTGGGAAACCGCACCCAGGGAGACGCCCAGGGAGAAAAGGATGTTTTGTTGCGGAGGCTTTTGTTCTGGACTCTGTTTATTAGCGATACTTCACAGGCAGGCAGAGCAGGGAAGCAGTTTAAAAGGGCCAGCCTGGAAGAAAAAACCTGCTACGCAGTCGGCAGGTTTGGAATTAGCAAACAAACAAATAACAAAAATCAGATTCTGGGGGCAGGAACGGGGAAGGATTTGCTGACACCCTCCATAAGGCAACAGAGCTGAAGCAACAGCTGGTTTCAGCAGCTCCAGCACCAACCCAGCAAAGAGCAGCCCCAACTCCAGACACCCAGAGACTCTCATTAAGAGGAAACACAAGACAGCACTAATTACCCCACAGCAATGCCGAGATGATCCACCTGCTCCCACACAGGTACTGGCTCCAGGTACCAGAGATTCCCGAGACCTCCCTTGCTGAGCGAGCTCTGCTGTAGCCAGAGATGCTCGATCAGCTCCTGAGGTCTGGACAAAGGAAAGCTGGCCTAGGAAAGAAGAATTTAAAAAATAACTCGGATTTGGACAATGTGGTGGTCCCACAGGAGGCACACCAAAGCCTGCTCCAGAACAAGCACCTCCTTCAGATGCTGGAGCCAAAGTCACAGCCAGGATCACACAAAGCTTTGGAATATGTTACAGGTACTGTACAGAATCTAACTGTACAGAATCTAACTGTTCTCTCTTGAATGAAAATAAACCCAGAATAACCAACAGAATGGGACAACTTTTGTTTTGGGGAGATGAAGACAGTACTTGACTGTGGGTGAGGGAATGCCAGCATTTCTCTGGATTAAGAACTGGGTGAGAAGTGAACTGAGAAATGGAGCAGTTTGATACTAAATACCCACTTGAAACACGGATGTTAAGAATTGTTCTGCAAATCAGCACAGCCTGCAGCAGCTGATTTGGCTGATCTTTAGCCAGGCTAAACCAGAAACATGGCTGAAAGCTGTCTGGAAAAGGATCCTTCTCCAGGAAGAAGGAAATGTCAGATGTCACACAAGTAAATCACCAAGTCAGACAGTGTAAGGCACAATTCTATCAGGTCAACAAGATTCCTGGTTTAAGTAACCAAACACAGCTCGAGCCACTGGTTCCCAAAGAAGAGGAAATGTGCTCATCCTCCCCCAGGGGACACACAACACACATCATCCCCTTCTTGGCAGGGGACTCAAGAGCACCACATGCAAACTGGTCTCCCGCCTTCTAAACCAAACCTTTAGTGGGTCAGTGGGCACTGACCAGAGGAAGACAACAGGTAAAACTAAGCAGGCTGCCTGCATTTGCCCACATGGAAGTTTTAAATGGACACCAGCTGTTAATTCCTTTCTACATTCTTCACATTTTTTTTGGCCAACTCCCAACAAGACTAACAGAAACCTTTCCCCTCCAACTTTCATCTGATGCATAGATAAAATAGTCAGGCAAGGAAGAGAAATCTATGTTATTATTGCCTTCATTTAAATGCATGCCTGTAGGTCCTCAGTGCATCCCTGCCCTTTGAGATGGGTTAAAGAGCCTTAATGCCATCTAAATTAAGTCAATTTGTTATTCAGAATATTTGTGAGCAAACAATTTGAGATGCATCCTGGGAGGAGAAAGCACATGGGCCAGAATGTAAAATCCTGGGAAATAAGATGATAGATGGGAAGCAAAAGCCAAAAAAAAGCTACATCTTAAATAACTCAGCTCAGTATTTTGGTTTTTTGATGTTTCCACTATGGTTGAGTCTTTTGTTTTGTATAAATATTTTAGGACACATCCTTGTGTGCTGATTCATGTGAGATAAGGGATATTTATCATTTTATATATGATACAGTGATGACTCTTTCCAGGTTTTCCATGTCATTTCGCTAATCCTTGGAGTGCTGTCTTGTCCACCATCCCCAAGATGTTATTCCCAGTGAGTCCAGCCAGGACACAAGCCCTGGCCAGCCCCGATCCCTGCAGCCTGGACCTTGGCTACACAGCCAGCCAAAGGCCTTTCCCAGGAGCCAGGGCCAGGAGAAGGGCTCCTCAGCTCCCTGGGGCCATGAGAGGAGCCCAGAGCACGAGGTGCCGTCCTCCGAAGCGCGTGTTATTCACAGTTCTGGATTCTGCAAGTAAAACAGGCAAATAAACACACCAATGACACTGGCTCCTTCAAAGCATCCAACTATTATTATTGGCACTTGGATCCAAACAGCTTCTGGCCACACGTAAACACGGCCTGGCTCGCACAGAACCCGCCCCGCGCACCCCGGGAAGGGGAACAGGAACAGGGGCAAAACAACAGCCACAGGGTCCGAAAGCTTTATGGTCCTTTGCATTGACCTCCCAGGGAAATTGTACCAAGCCTTGTCACACCAACCTTTCTCTTGGAACAGGAAGAACCACCAGGAAATGCACTGGAACCGTGTGATGACTCCAGGGGCGAAGCCCAAAACCTGCCCACAAACCCCATCATCGCAGCATGGAGGAAAAACCTGCATAAGGCAGTGATATGTAAAATATCTGATTCTTGTTTCGTTCTGATCTGAGGTTTTTGTCTGGGAAATGGATCCTCAGCTGGCACAGCCCCAGCCCAACAGCTGCATTGCTTTTCTACTTCCACAAACACGCGGAAAGTTCGCCAAAGCCCTGTTTGTGCTGGCAGACAGCCAGCACTTTATTATTATGTACTATTAGTTCATAGTGAGAAATGTGCACTACAGGAAAAAAAAAGCCCCGAGAAGCTCAGTAATTGAGTACAGATGTTGAAGATTTATGGAGCTCTCCCCACTGGACAGGATCTTACGGATTGTTTCTATCACCTGTTTGCTTTTGGAGTTTTTAATAAGATAACTATGTGTGCTATCCTGGAAGAATATTCCAGAATTCCTCCTTCAAAAACCAATAACTTTTGATCTCCACTTGTCTCCTCTCAGTAACAATCTCTCCTCAGAGTTCCATAAATGCCACTTGATATTCATTTCATATTTAAATACGATCTTGGCTGTTGTTTTCATTACCCAGCAACTTTCAAATGCAATCAGACAATTTCATTCTTACTTCACGGCCCAGAAAATAAACCTGACACATCAAGCCAAGTCCCCAGCAGTTAGAATCCATGATTAAATCTCCCAGCATTCAAAATACCTGATAATTTTCACCTTTTTTCCTATTTTCTGGCAAACAACATCTGCTCAGCATTTTTGGGGACTGCTGCTTGCCCAGTGCACAGAGCCCAAACCTCACCCAGGTTAAGCTGCCTGCAAAAGCACCCCAGTCCCATTCAGATTTGGTCCATTAAATTAATTCTGCGAAATATTTTAATGTGCAAAGCTCTGCAGCTGATAGCAAACACCATGAAAGTGAAAACACAAGGAAGTCACTGGCATTTTTCATAACTGACCTGTAATGGTTTTGCCATTTCAAATTACATCAGGAATGATTTCTTTCCACCAGCACAAAATGGCAAAACGAGGTGCATTTCACTCGGAAATTGTTTTTCCAAGCATTTATAAAGGAGGATAAATTACCAAAAAAGGTTGTATCTCTGCAAACCAGCGTGTGGGACCACGGAGTTTCTGCTCCGGCACCCATCAAGGAGCACCCAGGCTCCCTCCCTCCTCACCCAAGGCACACCTCAATTTGGCTGGATAACCTGACATTGCCCTTCATCTTTCCCACAAGTCACAGCTGCTGATAAATTCTTCCTGAAAAATGATTTCATTCTTCCCAACAATGTGGCTTACACAGCACAGATCCCATAAAGGTCGGGACCTCATTACAGATTTAGACACTCAGTTCCCATCTGAAAAACAGTCTGGTAAATTTGGAGAGTTGGAAACAAATCTATGGAGATTATGTTTTCCCTACAGCTCTGAAATTGACTTTATCAGTCACAATTGTACTTTTAGCTCAAAAAAAGTTTTCAACTGTTTTACAATTCCTGTTTACGTGAGTTCATACAAGATGACTACAGCCTCTACACGGAACATGGGGAAAGAGACATTGAAGAGAGCACACGGGTGGGGTGTGTCCACCTCTCCTTCCTGATGGGAATTCAGATGGCAAAAAGCACCATCAGGAAAGGACAAATAGAGAAGTAGAGAAAAGCAGAGAAAAGCTCCATTTCACACTATGTTCTGTCATGGCCACCATGCCAACACCTGCTACAAAAACCAACTGCTTGATGTCTCTGGTTTCTTGAGTCACGGTCCCTGCATTCAGGGCTTCCTATGGAAAACCTCCACCTTTCCCTGAATTACAGAACACCAAGGTCTGGAATTGTCCTGGCTTATGGAAATATATTAAGTAATTCCCGTACAGGAAGAAAGACACATCCTTCACTTGCCATGATCACTTGCCTTGGATCCTGAACAGATTGGGCCTTATGTCAATATTATCTTATTTCATGTACCTAAATGATTCTTTAATTTAATATGAATTAAAACATTACCTAGGGAGAATAAGTACAACAGGGGTGATATGGTCATGAAGGAATGCTTGCAAACAAGTGGTAGAACCTTCTTTGGCTTTTACTTTTAAAAAGCTCAGATTCTCACAAATTTCAGATTTACTCCTGCAGATTTACAGTAAAAAAAAACCCCAACCCAACAAAACCCAGAGCAGCCCCGAAGCCATTTAGAAAGCGCTAATCCTGATCATTTTCCACCTAATGACTGTTTACTACACAGCCCTTTTAAATGCTTGGCAGCTCTCCAGATCTTCCTGCTTTTCCTTTCTCCCACATATCCCTCCTGACAGCCATCTTGGGCAGGGGCAAACCTCCAGAGGAGAAAGCTCTCTGCCGCCTTTTCAGCCTCTAAAAGCTCCGCTTCCCGGGGGAAATCCTGAGCCTTGTTTCACTTTCAAGGCAAAAACAAAATCTCCAAGCTTTCAAAGCCTCGCCAAATGAGAGCACAGAGCAGAAAAATTAAAACCAACCAGAAAAGTTGGGTTTTTTCAAGGATTTCAAAACCTACACTGGTTTTAAATGAAGTGGGACCAGTTCTGTAATTCTCTGACCCCTACCAGGAACAGATTTGAGCTGACCCACCCCACCACTTGTTCCAAATGCCATTCACTGTCACTTGGCACTTCAAGCTGGAACAATTATTTGTGGTTGGATGCTCTCCCCGCTCCCGACCAGCTGTGCTTTGATCTCCCCCTCTTAGCTCCCACGGATCTGGAGGAAGCCCAGCTCTCCTCCTTACCAAAAATGCAGTGGAACAGTTCCTTGGGGAAAGCGCAGCCCCACTGCAGCTCCCAGACCTCACACACACCTGGGATGGGACCAGATGTCTACTGGAGCCCTGACCACCATCCTCTCCACGGCTTCCACCCACGCGCCAGACTCCAGAACCCCTGGTGAAAGTGAGGAATGAGATGTAAAAGCACGTGGGACTTGTAACTGAAAGGATCAGGTCAGTGCTGAGTCCCTTTGTGATGGGAATTGGGATAAGACAGGACCTCAACAAACAGATTTGAGCGAGGATGGTGGCTGCTCCAGGAACAAAGCGAAAGCATAACCAGTCCAGTGCGCTACAATCAATATTTTAAATTAAATCAGTCCAGCCCATATTCAAATCAGGTCACCAGTAATGAAAGCATCCTTATTTGGAATGGTAAACCCAGAGAACGCCTGGATCAGAGCATTTCTCAAAGAGAATATATTAATGGGAGTGTTTGGAAATGCATGATGCCCTCGTAAGAGGCTTTAATATAAACCTCTGGATTACACTGTGCCAACTTTTCAATTATTATACTCTCCATGAAAAGCCAGGCGCTGGCAGCAAGAGGTTAAAGCAGACCTTGGAGCATGGCTTTGCCCTTTCTCTTCCAGAGGATCCCACTGTTGGTTCCTACTCCAGCACCACGTGCAGCTGGACTGAAGCACCGAAGGTGGGGTTTTAAATAAAACATATCTATTAGCGATGCCATCAGTGCCAACACAACACACACGGGGAAGCCTCATAACTTCACCAGGGACAGCAAAATCACCCTGTGTAATTTCTAGAACGATCTGCTTGGTTGACTCCATCTTAACACTCACCACACTCCGACTCAGCCATTTTAATTCCTGAATGGCTGGAGTTGGCTTTCCCTTCACATGGCACTGCACAGCAGGCTCGGCTGTCTGGAGACCAGGGATCCCTCCCTGTAAAGCACATGCAAGTGAAGGCTGGAGACAAAAAAAACCTGAGTGAGGCTAAGAGGAGGTGGTGAGCAGCAGAGCGAGGTAATGCGACTGAATAAGTAAAAATGCAGAATTTTTAGATTGTTCTTGTTCCAAACAGGCATCTCAGGAAAAGCTCTGCACTCTGGTTCTCTCCAGAGGGTAATGATGAATGCAGGCTGTGTCTGTGCTGCTTTAAGAGCAGCCCCAGAGAAATCTCCCATTCCCAAGCCGTAGGAGTGGGCTGGCACCCACTGGAGGCTGGTGTGCAGACACACTCAGAGGCAGTGCAGGAGCAGCAGAGTTGAGCCTTTTCCATCAGAACCTGGGAACCACGAGGATGGACAAGTTCCGCTCCCCCCCGAGCATCCCTCCTGCAGGCTCACCTGCCCTGGAGCCCCTCAAGGATCTCTGGACCCTGCAGATGTCCCTGTTCTCCAAAACCAGGCATCCCCTGTGCAGAACAGGCAGTAAAACCCAAGTCACAACAACCCAAGTTACACATCCATGCCCACAGCCCCCAGCTCTGCTCCAAAAAGAGCTTCTTTCTCTCCAACAGCAGCTCCCAGCGCAGCAACCTCTGTAATCCACAAGGACACAGGGCACTGCACCAGCTTTGGAAAAGCATCAAAAGAAAAGGCTACCTGCAAATCCCAGAGTTTATTTTTGCCCCACTGCAATGCTGTTCCTTGCACTCCCCCAGCGCTTCCAGCTCACACAGGCTGGCACAACAGAGCAGAAAGGAAACCAAGTCCTTTTCAATATTCCTTTCTGACATTCCACCATCCTAATGCAAGTTCCAGGCAAACAGAGCCTTCCCAGAGTAGCAGAGAACAAACAGAAAACAAGCTCTGGGCAATAGATCAGTCTACAGGATCCACTTTGGTGCTTGTCACCCCACAAGTGCCTGAAGGACAATCCTTCCCTCAGCTCTTCCACAGGAACTGCTGGAAAGGTGCTGGAGCTGTAAAATCTCTCTGGCCAACCATGACAAAAATATATTTGTGCTGACTACCACATACTTTTTTACCAAATACATTACGAAAACTAGCATCAAACACATGTTTGTTACCTGAGCTAGAAACATCAAGAGAAAAGTATTTCCCTGACCAGAAATTTTAATGTAATCTACCAGAACAGCCTGTGGAAGGACAGACCCAAACAAGCCATATTTGACACAAATAGATTAGACAGATGGTACAGTGTGGTATAAAGGGGATTTGTGCTTGCTTGACTTTGGCATGGCTGAATTACTTATTAATTGCAGATACACAAGCGTTATTCTGGGTATTTTACAAAGATTTGATGCCTATTAAGACTTCATACCATTCAAAGTTACCATAGGTTCTGTACAACAACACAGGGATTGTTTTGCAGCTCAATTCTGCTGCACTTTTCAGAGCCTATTGTGATGTATTTTGATATAAAGTGCGTATAAGCAGCAAAGTTACCAGTGCTACACTGTTCCAGAAGCTTTGAGCTACCTGTGAATTTAGTGAAATTAGCTGAAAGATTAATAGAAACCCTGATTTAAAACAAAACCTCTGAATTCCTGAAGGCTGCTGAAAATCTCAAACATCACAAGGAAGGCACCTCTATATTCCTCTGCTCCCTTCCCCAGTGACTGCTATTGGATTAGCCCAGGATCCTGGTGAAGCACATGATTTAAACATGTTGTTGCAGGGAATACAGAGGGGATGAAACTCAAAACTGGGGACCATTCAAGCCTGAGTTAATGCCAGGAGCCCACACATATGGCAGGAGAAGCAACACTGAACCCTGATTTAAACCAGGCCATTTTCCCTGGTGCTTCTTATCCCTCAGGATCAGCATTTCTGGCACCTACTGACACCACCCCAGCCCCATCCAGCATTGGAATTTCACAGTCTGGAGCACGCTGAGACTTGGTGGGTTTGTTGTCCTGAGAGCTGCAGCACAGCAAGGCACCTGTCCAAGCTGGCCAAACCCAGAACAAAGCAGGGTGTGGGTTCCAGGCAGGAGGGGGATCTGGAGAGCAGGAAATTACGGAGAGCCTCAGACATTCTGTGCAGAGCAAGGGCTGCCAGCTCCCACCTCCCCTCCAAGACAGATCCAGCCAGGCACCAGGGCTGGCATTTCACAGGACAAAAATGACTCCTTACTCACAGCCTCCTCCCAGGCCAAAGCAGGCATCCATGACCTCATCTCCCACCGGCACAAGGGGAGGGGCTGGGCTCCTGTGTGGAGGTGTCAGTCAGGAGTAACCCAACCACAGACAAATTAGCAGCTAAAATAGAACAGCCACTCTCCACTGTCTGACAGGAGAGTCGGTTGTGCAGGGGAATAAGTAAACCAGCAAGGGGACAGACTGTGGGTTTGGGGAAATGGATACTCACATTTTCACTTTACCTCTCTGATGTTAAACCTTTCCCTACCGACTTGTGACTCTGAGTGAGCACAAACAACACATTAATTAATTACTTCTACTGAGGGGTTCCAATTTAGCCTGACCATCACTCCCTTTAGCAACAAAGCTGGCAGAAAATAACAAAAGCAACGTTTTACTCCCAAAGTAACAATTCTTGTAACCTTCTAGGTCTCATTTGAGACATAACAGCACCGAGATCCCAACCCAGAGCCACTTCCTTACCTGCAGCATAATGCTGGAAGCTTCATTTTCACAGGTGTTGGACACCATCAACTCCCATCAAAATTAATTGGGTCTCCAGTGCTCCAAGCCTGAGGCAAAACTCTGATCTCCCTCCTTTCATTATACCAAACAGTAAGCCTACAGCAGCTGTGTCTCTAGCACAGGGATTTCGGGATGCCTCACCCTGTCCAGGCTTTGGGAAGGCTCACAGGGTCGGAGCAGGGAACACAGAGTCATCATCTGCTCTGCAAGTCCAGGGAATACCCACAAAAATTTCAACCAAGAAAGAAATCACACCCATCAGTAAGCACATTTAATTCCGTGCAAGTGAAACAGGAAAGTGGACACATCACAAAACATCCTGGGTGGAGCCCTGAGAGCAGCAGGGGGTCACAGGGCTATGCAGGAACTCTCTAGCCCTGGGAATGCTGCTACAGGGCTTTGTCTGGCCCCTTTTTTTCCCCATTTAGGGCTTTTTCCCCAGATCACAGGGCACCTGCGCACACGTGAGCCCACATCCTACTCCCAGGAAGGCTCTCTCAGTCTGTGTGCTGGGAATTCTGGTCCCTGCCTCAGTCCTCACGACTTTACTCTGACAAATGAAGACATGGACAAATTTGCCTGCAGGTATCCATGCCAAGATTAGGAGAAAAGAGGTTCTGAATCAGCAAAATTAGGGCCACGTTTGAAGCTCTGCAGGAATTACAGTTTGGATTTGCCTGCTCCTCGGGCAGATTTTCTTTCATCAAGACTAGTGCAGCTCCCTCTCCTTCCTCCCACTTGGGTCTGCTACTAAATTAACCAAGGATGGTTTATGAGCAAGTTGAGGACAAGGGATCTGCAACTCAGCCCTCCTGAGAACGGCCATAAGTCTAAATAACTTCTTTTTCTTTCCCTTCCGGAGCAACGTTCAGCATTCTTCTTGACATAACTTTCAACTTTGCTCACCTTCTCAAAGCCAGTCTGGATTTTGTCAATGACAAATAAGCACTGAAGCCAAGGTCCCTTAAGCTATTTCAGATACTTTTATTTTCATATCCTCCAAAAGTCATCTGAGAAAACCCAAGACATACCTGCAGCAACCTGGGCATGGGCTGGCAGGTTCACAAGGATGCTCTGATTTGAAAATTAAAATAACTGAATAAAACTGAAGGAGACAAAAGATGTGGGGATGCCAGACAGAAAGGTGAAGGTGGTACCTGGCAGAAAGCATCAGAATCACTGACACCAGTGGTGTCACAGCCATGGAAATGCACAACCTGCACACCTGGGCTATCCTGAGCTGACAGTGCCCACCCATCTTCTTCATCCATAACTCAAATGTAACAGAGAAAAATAAAAATTAACTTATTTGGGAGGCCTGGTAACCTCTGTTATCTCCTGTGAGCATGCTCTGCCCAGGAAACAATGCCACTGTGGGGAATTTAATCCCTCCAGGATGTTACTGAATTAAAATAATGGACTTAACTTCTCACCCAAGCATCAACACGGTGTGAGAAGTGCGTCAACACCTCTGTATGTAAAGTGGTTAATAGGACTCAGGTAAAGGCTTTAGGGGGACACTGGTGGCCTGCAGGGCAGCTCCCTGCATGGCACACTTGGACGTTTCACCACGTCAGTGTTGCCTTCCAAGGACAAGCCACTCAATTCTCCCTGGATTGCTAAAGGAAAGGGAACTAATAAACTCATTTCAGTGCAGATCTGAGCTAAGACAGCTGCCTGGGGTGTGACAACAGGCACAACCACCACACCTGAAGGACCTGATACAAATCTAAACCCATGAATCCTGGCTCCACTTACAGCAACAGGTGACCTGGACAAGGGAAAAATCACTGGCTAATTGAGAGACCCTGACCAGCAGCCAGAGGCCACTGCAAACCAGGACTGAATCCCAGTGTGTGACCAGCCATGCCATGCCATCTCCATAGCATGGTTTTTTCCTGGTATTTCATTTGTGACTGAAATTTGTGCCATTTTGGGTTTCCAAGATCTGGGCTTTGTGACCAGAGGAGGGTGGCTGGGTGCCAGGAGAGGTAGGAGAACACGGAGGGACCTTCCCTTTCTTGGAGCCCCTCCTAAAGGAGGGAAGAGCTCCAAAGGCAGCTGCCAGGGCACAGAGAGCGAGAGTTAGGGCGTTGAAGTGCTGCGATCCCAAAGTGATTCCAGACACAGCGACGACACGGAGATTTATCAAGCTCTTCCCTCACTGCCAGCCCTCTGGCAGCACATGTTCCCACAGCCAAAATGGCATTCCTGCTGGGGGAAATCCAGGACAAGTCCATTAGGCCATGGATAATACTGTCAGAGACAAAAAGCATTCTGGTTTTGCCTTGTGGGATCCACCTGCTCCAGGATTCTCTCCCAAGAAGACTCCAGCTGTGATGGACGATCATCAGAGGGGTTTCCAGCTGAACACAACTGGTTGAACCCAACTTAAGGGGATAAATGTTAGTGCTGGTCTCCTCCCTACAGAAAGGGAAAAAGGATCTCCTTTCCCTTGGAACTTCAAAGGCAAAGAGAGCAGTCCTGCCATCACTCACCTGGACCAACAGGATTATATGGTCAAATTAGATTTTCCTTCACTCTTATTTTTGGCTAAACAGTGTTTGCTGAAAGCCTTTCTGGCCTTCATTTCCATGATAAAAGGTGGGCATTGTTTGGTTCCTTCCTTGCCTCATAATATCATTAAGATGACTTTCAAGTCACACGACAAATCCATTTTTTTCCCCATTAAATCTACAATGGTCATTTCTGTTTGCTTGTCCTTTATTTCACCCTAGAGGAAATTCTCTTTTCCAATACATCTTCCGTTGATGGCAAATGGAAGGAAATTATTTTGCTGAAATGGTATTTTACTATTAAATTTTGCATTAGTTAATGCACAAGAGCATTGGGAGGGGGAGAAAAATAAACACCTGCCTTTCAATTTGTGCGTTCTTGGAGCGTGTAGGCTGAGGATATCAGCACTCGGAGCACACACCCCAACTTGCCAAGCCCTTGATCTTCCCACTGAGCTCAGTCCTCGGGATGCTCCCACCCTCGTAAGTGGCCTCCCAAAAGCAATTAGTGGCTTGCTGCAATTTTCAGTGCTCCTGCCACAGACACGGAGGGTTGAACCCACAGCCCTGGGAGAGAGGCAGGTCTGCCTCACACCCTCTGCCAGCTGCTCCCCAAATCCCTGTCTGGCAGCCACTGGGATTGGAGCCTAGTTCTGATGAAACGCTCTCAATGCAGTTTTCTACCTTAAATCCCGATTTTTCTTCTCGCTTTGCTTCCACTCTTATTTCCTCCATTTCATTTCGGCTACTCCTCACTTTCTTTTGATCCACTTCCTGCTCATTTCTCTCTCCCACCCACTCGTCCTTTGTGTTCAACAACAACAACAGCAGATGAGGGGTGAAGAAACAGGGGTGAAGAAGCCTCAGCTCAACTCCCACACAGCTCCAGCCTCGGGAGCGAACCTTTGACTCGCTCAATATTCAACTTCTAAGCTAAGAATAAGGAAAGGATTTCTCTGTTCACAGCTATTTTTTACACTGCAGAGAAGGTTTAATATTTGAATATCAGAATTGTAATAGCATTTGTAAGAGGAATGGCCTATTTTTAGCAAAGCACTGGCTTTATGGATGCCTCACAATCACAGCACTGTAACAGGGAGAGGCGACCAAAGAGGAGATTGTGACACAGCTCTGTGCCAAGGCTTGTGCTTCCCATGTCATTTTGAATTCTGTATGGAAACAGAGCTGAGGAGACTTACCATCGTCTCCAACAGAAACCACTGTGCACAAAAGCATTAAAATACTAATTATGAAAGCTTTCCAACATCCAGCTGCTAAACCCAGCCAGGTGTCACAGCTAAAACCAGGCCTGGGAGGTCGGCACACACACACACAACATCTTTTCTTCCCCATCCCTCAGCAGCGCTTGAAATTAAAAGCCATTGAAAAAACCTACATCCCAAACTCCCAGCAAAAATTAACCATAGGCTTGTAAAAAAATTCCCTCAGCTGCATTTCTTCTGGCCTTTGCTGGGTTTCTGTTTGCTGCAACACTCAAATTACAAAGCCTCCTCCCCCTTGCTGTTGACACCACAAGACAGCCCCTGGCCTTCCTTCTGAACCCAGCAACTCGGGAAGAAGCCCACAAAGTTTGGGTTGTTTGGATTCCCCCACCACAAAATGCAACTTTTAAACAACACGCTTCCAAACACGAGGTTAATCCCATTCCAATCCATCCTATCTGACCCCATGGAGGATCCTCTGGCTCCCATGGCTACCACCTGCCAACATCAGGAACAGGTCAGAGCAAAATAACTTCACACCAACAGAGCCGGGAAAATTCCTCTTTGTCCCTGAGGAGACCTGGGTTCCCTGGCAATAAATCTAGGAATATGTGCCAAGTGCCAGTCACCAAACACAGGGGCACAACATTTCCCCAAACATGTCACTTCCGGGAACTGCTTCATCAGTCCCTGCAGGAGAAACCCAAACCCCAGGCAAGGCTGACATGGCCATTCCACTGATGGAGGAGCTGTTAACAGTACTTCACAGTACTATCATTATTATTATTATTATTATTATTAAGAAAATAGGTTGCAGTTAATTTGGAGCCTCCCAAATTGGAGCACTGTAACACTCTGATTCCCAAAGCACCACTCCAGGGAATAGGGAACTCCCTATGGCAAATCACATCCAAGACTTCTCCAAGGACTAGCAAAGGGTTTTCCAAATGATTCTTGGGGAACAGATCCCTGAGGTGCAATATTCAAGGACCAGGTATCAGCCCAAAACCCATGAGCACTTAGAGGCAGAACCCAGCATCCATCCAGCCCCCAATTCCTGATCCACTCTGAGGTCCAACCATTAATCCAACAAGGCCATCACTGACCATGTCCCCAAGTGCCACATCCACACGGCTTTTAAATCCCTCCAGGGCAGCTGTGCCAGGGCTGGACAACCCCTTCCATGGAGAAATTTTCCCTAATATCCAACCTACACCGCTCCTGGTACAAACTGAGGCAATCTCCTCTCCGCAGAGACATATCCAGGCAGCAGGTGATGTCAGTCAAAACCGGAATGGACAGATTTTTAAAAGGAACAAAGATTTATTGCTCCTGATGACAGCCCAAATGGGAAATCTTCTTAGATTTTAACTTAATCAAGGAAGGAAATTATGTACCAAACATTCCAGTCTGCTACTGTACACTGAGGCGGATTTGGAGAAAGAGGAGTTGAGTGGTATATTCCAATTACTACACAGGTAATTTCAGTGCTTTGTGTTTGGGGAAAACAAGATTATCATTTGGAACACTGGGACAAGTGACTCGGCCATTTGCAAAGCACAAAGCAAATTCAAAACCTGCTTTGTTGCTCCAGTAATATTTGCATAATAGTTATTTATATGTATGATGAGCGTAAGCACAGTTTCAGGACAGTTAGCCAAGGTGAGTCGCCCAGCTCTTTAATCCTCTAATAACATGCTTGGGATGCAATTTGGGAATTCATTCCCCTCTGATGGAGCAGCTGTGCTGCTGCATACTGACCATTTCTCAACGTTCATCCCCATCAAATTGCGTTGTTTTGATCAATCCACAAAGCAGAGCATTAAAAATGCATACAAGGATATTTTTGTCTCTTGTTTTATGTGTCTGCATGCCCTCCTAGCTCTCCTTTAGATACGATGGCCAAGCTACTAAATACCAGCAAAGGGCTGCATTTATCCCAAAATACACATAAAATTGTAGTGGTAAGTCTGCTACGGGCGCCCATCTAATCGAGTTGGCTGAAAATTAATTTCAGGCCCAGGGCTCTTCCATGGCTCCCTGGATTCCTGCCACAGCTTATGACAACCAGAAGTTAAAACTGCAAACAGCTGTCCCACTGTTAGAGGCACCCTGGAATAACGTGGATGCTCTGCTCGGAAAACTGCCCTAAAGGTGACGCGGGGGTTCACTGCCCCGTGCCAGGAATCCGAGGAACTTTGGGACTCTCTGAACTCTGCAGCAGCTCTGCTGTGCCACTGCAACCCCAAGTGATTCATGTTATTTTCTGCTGGTCAGCAGCAGCTGTAGAAACATCCCTCAGTGCTCCGCCTCACCCTGGAATGTCCATGTGCTCCTCACCTGTCAGCCCTGCTGCCGCCAACACATCATTTGTCTCCACTGGGCTTCTTCCCCACTCTTTCAGAGGAAGATCCTACAAAGCCTCCAAAGTTCTGGTTTGCCTCAGTGAATATCCAAGCAGGCATCTCCAGATCCCCCTCTAGCCCTGCAGCTGATCTCACTCAGGATTTACTACCTGATTAGGATTACTCAGACTAAAAACATAGCTATATAAGAGCTGTGTGCTCCCTGTCACCTGCCCACAGAGAGGGATCACCATCCCTGACTCCAACATTTTGGGATCTTGTCACGTTTTTTTACAATCTTTACACTCCTAACACGGTTCTGAGACAAAACTGAACAATACAAAATTATCTCAGATATAGGTTGGACTCAATGATCTCAGAGATCTTTTCCAACCTAGTTAATTCTGTGATTCTGAGATGTCCTTGTGCATATTTCTCTATGAAGAGGATTTAAAACCTCAAGCCCCAGACTGTGATGATGTAAATGGGCACAACATCCCATGCTGGGATGTAGTTGTGTAACTTGGCACAAGTGGGGATTCAGATCCTTCATTCTCAAGCTTCACAGAGCAAGAAGAATCATAGTACTGCAATGAAAATGAGCATGGAAGATCCCTCTTTTCTTACTAAACAGTGAAGAAGCAGTTTTGAGTCTGATTCCTAAACTGGCAGATAGTACAGACCATTACTGCACCATGGGGACTTGTCTGGGGAAAATATCTTTACTTCTTTGTGGTATATGTTTAATGCAAAGTCACCTTATTCTTGTTTGTCTAGCATACAGTGAGAATAGATCTCTAAAAATAACCTACTTCCCCCTCTTCCCGCTCCTCACGGCAGTTTCACTTATTATTAGCCATTATTCACATCTCTTACATAAACTGCAATTTCTGGAAATTTTTATGCCTCCTGATACAAAACCTGAAAGTGAGCAAGACTGGAGAAGGCAGAGCTCAGTGAAACTCCACTGGATTGCAGTTTTTTACCTCTTTTTCCCTTTTACCTGGGTTTGATGTCATCATGTCCCTCCTTGGAGCAGCAATAAAGCTCCTTTACACACCCGGGCGCTGGGAAGCTGCAAAGCTGGATCAATGGGGCACCTGGGGTCAGGGAATCCCCTCGGGGGCATAGGGTGGGGGCTGCTGCGCCACATCCTCCTCCCCAGCCGACCTCGGAGCACAACCACAGTGCCCCACTTCATCCTGAGTGCCACAGCTTTCCCTTCCCGAGGGATTGTGGAGTAGGATAACAGAGAGCCTGGCAGCTGCTGTGGAGTGAGTGTCCTCCCCATGGAGAACCTCAGCAGCACAGGGGATGCGACACCAGTCTGCTCCAAGCACAATCCATGTGGATTTAATTCCACAGGGGCTCAGGGATGTCAGTCCTGGTCCAGGCTTGTTGGGAGTCACATCTCGTGGGGCTCAGGAGCTGAACTGACACCAGGCTGGCAGCGCACACCAGAAGCTGAGGGATATTTTCCACAAATGACCTCTAATCCATTTGCCTTGCCGAGAGTGCAGCTCGTCCTCAAATCTGCAGGCACTAAAAGGTCATGACTTACAGCACTCCAGGCTTTTTGTTCTCAATCTGATGATTCCCTGACAAACCCACTTTTATTTTCCCTTTCACTGAGCTGCAGGGCAAACACACATCCAGGGAATGGTTATTTGGATCCGTACTTTCCTCACACAGCCTCTCACCGGGGCTAAACAACCACCTGCTGACTCAGGATCTCCCAACCTTGCTCCCAACCTGGCCGCCCCCGCACTTTCCTCACACTATCCCATTTAGCAGCCAACTCATCCTCTTTCTGTAAGAAACTAATTCAGGCACCCCAGGTTTTAACTTTAACTGGCTTATGGCAACCACTGAAGCTGCACAATCAGATTCTTCCCTCAACAAACTTGACACAGGGCCAAAAATCAAATTTGCTTCTTTTTCCCCTTAAACAAAACCATCTCCGGTCTGCAGTGGTAAACCACTGCTCATTTGAATATCCAAACACTGGCTGTTTGCATCCAGGGGCTGGTGCCAAAATCCTGTCACCCACAGCCAGCCCAGGCATGTCTGAGGCCGCTGAACTGATTCATCTCTGCCTTGATACTTCCAGATAGTTCAAGACAAATTTGAAGAGGCTCCTACTGACCTACACTGAGGTAAAACCCATCTCATTTCTCATTCAGGTGATGATGAGGATGATACAAATGGCTTTTCCTGTGCTGGGACTTGCGTGGTTTCACCATAACTTTTTCCCTCTTACCTGCAGCCAAGGACTTAAGAGGGACATGACTGCTCTCAAAATGCAAATGGAATATATTACTGAAAAAACCCGCCTGAACCCTCAGTCAATAATCCATTTTTAGGAAAGAATTCGTGCGAAAATGAGGTAAGTGATAACTTTGCAGATCTCCTGTTATCCACAGTGCTATTTTAGGGAGAGTGTGACTGCATTGGGCTTGTCGCAGAGTCCTGCTTCCAATCTCCTGGCAGATTCCCAGCACATTCCAGTATTTAACGCACAAGGCTCGTTGGGATGCAGTCCCACTTATCTCCCAGACACATTGACTAAGACTTTCCCACATAAACTGACCCACCCTTTAGTAGCAAGAGGTCACTCAGTACAATCAGCCTTCAAATGAGGAAAACAATCAGGAAAAGCTTCTCTGATGCCAAAAACACCAACAGAATAAAACACAACAGGCTCCAGTGTTTGTTTCATGAAAACTTGAACACTGCAAGGCAGATTTTTCAACTTGTGATAATCAGTGTAGCCCCACCAAAGTCAACCAGATTTCTTTCAGGCTCAGGACCTGGCCTCCTAAAAGCATCTAAAATTGCTATAAGAATACATTACTCTAAAAAAATGTTCAAAATTAAAAGCTAGTAATTAATCCATTCATCTTCTACTACGATGAAATTGTAGAGAGTTATTCATGGCATTTTGCTCCAAAAAAGGTCACACTATTTTACATTATAAAAGCAAATTTTAAACTAACCAGGTTATCTTTATCCCATGTGGATCCTACATGACAAGGAATTCCTGTTAACTCAGGGAGAACTGTCCTGACTTCCTCACTAGACTCCTGCATGATCCAGGCTCTAGCAAAGGGTGCTCTACTAGATGATCCTCCTGCATGAAATACCAGACTTCCATAAGGCAGATCCAGGCCCAAAGTCCCTTTCCAAAAATAAGCTCCAAGCTGCATTTCAGTGTTGCTATAAACTATAAATGTGTGTGCCACTGGCACCCCAGAGCCACAAGTTATCCACCCCATCTGCAGGGACTGGTGCAGATCACCCTGAAACATTTTCATTAAATATTTGTTTACTTAGAGAAAAGTCAGTGAAAGCCCTTGGCAAGAAAACCTCACCATTGGTTCAGCTCCTGACTAAAGCCAACATCTGGAATGCCCAAAACCAAAACCTGTGGGTGTTCAAATAAATGTATCTACGTTAAATTAGTTTATATACAGCAGGCAGCACCTTTTCCCTTCTAAGACAAAAAACCAGAGGAGCTACCTGCTATAATTAGCTGGAGCATTTGTGGTGTCTAGGCACTAAGCAAAATTGATTTCATGAGTGGGAAAAATCAGCTTTTGGTCCTGGTGCACAACCCCAGAGTGATCAGCCCCACTGTACCCCAGGCTCTGCCCACACTTCCAGAGCTCGCCACGCCCTGAAGAACAAGATCCATGCAGTTTCCTTGCCCTTCCAAACACAAGGCTCCCTTTTATCACATAAGAGCCAAAAGCAGATACCCCACGTCATTCTGTAATAAATCAATCCATAGAGCAAGAGGATTAATTCAGAACAAAAGGCAGGAACTTACAAAACCAAAAGCTGCAGATCTGGATTACTGCTGGATGGCAGGAAATCCCCACAACTCCGTGTAGAAGACCTTGACCAAGTTCTTGGGACACTACTCAGGCTGAATCCCACAGTGAAAATAAAAGACTTCCCAAAGATGCCTGTAAGTCTGGCTTGGGAAAAATGTCTGCCTGGGATAAACTGGGTAATCAGTATAACCTTAAAATGTCAGGGCCAGGCTTGGAGAGGAACCTCTGCGTCACCTCGGCGCACCTCCCACCCAGCCCCGGCCACTGACGCCTCCAAGGAAGGGGGAAAATGGAAAATCCAACTTCACAATTTCGGGGTGGGGCGTGATCCTCCCTGATCTCTACAGGCACCACTGCAGTGCTAGCCAGGAGATTTTAGCACAGGCATCAACTCAATGTGATGTTGTTTTACAAAACCTCGGTGCAAACTGAAAAAACAAAAGCTAGAACTAAAGGTGTGCGAGTCCCCATGGGCTGAGGGCAGGAAGGATCACAACAGCCACGCCACTACTTCCTACAGGGAGACCGAAGACACGAAGCATAAATGCTTTATTCATTAAGTTGGCCACTTCAAACCCTGTGCCAGTCGCTCCCGTGGGCAGTGGGGCACGGCTGGGTGGCTCCAGGTCTGCATCTCTTCTTCTCTGATCGCATCCTAGATCTGTGTCTGCAACTACGTCTCTTCCCAGACCCCACACCTCATGCAGAGTAGCAGCTGCTCATTCCAGGAATCATTCCATGCTGTACTGAGACACGATTAACGAAACCAAACCCAGTGGTCACACCAATCAAACTGAGCTGTCAGTCAATCCCTATTCCTGTCTTAAAAATAAAATACAAACACTTTGCTTTTCAAGGCAAGCCCACAGCTTCTCTGATGACTTGCAGAAGCATCTGTGTTTCCTATTCTCACAAACAGAGAAGGAGAAATGCTTTCCTCTTGTGCACAGCTCTGGACATGTGAACAAAACCCGGGAGACCAAATCCAAGAACATCATTCCTGAACATGTTTCACAGATTACAGGCTAGCTGCTCAGCAGGTGTAACTTCAGGTCTGGCTACTTCTCCCAAAAAGGGAACAGCCTATGTTTGGAATCCCAGTAAACAGAAAAACTGCTAAATTTGGAACATTTACCTGTGAACAGTTTGGTAGCAGAGTATTTTTAGCTCTCAGGACAGAGTGTTAATGGCACACCTCTCCTGTTCCAAGGGCACGACTGGTATGACCAGCGAGGCTATTCCCAGTATCCAACAGGTGTGGGTCAGCATCTGCTGCCACAAGGGCTTCACATGCAGTGCCTCTTTTGTTCAGTCCCCACTGCCCTCTTGACGTGAGGGGCTGCTGAACAAATCAAACCAACTCACCATCTCTTTTTAAAGTTCTAGCACTCAGCACGTTGTGGAATAGAAGTGGCTGCACAGCGGCATAAATGTGTTTCTCTGGCGGCAGTGGTGACACACCAAAGGGGTTTCTGGTGGGCTAAAACACACGCAGCTTAAAAACAAATACGAGTTTGTGCAATGTAATAGGAGAGTAAATATACTAATCAAGTAATATATTAAGAGAATAGCAGGAAAGTGATGAGACATGACAAAGTAAGAACACCCTGAAATTATCACCATTCAACGAGAAAAAACCTCACAGAGAAGATAATGAGAAAAATGTTAACATTGATGAAAAACAATAGCTCAATATAATCCTCAACCCTAATCTGTCCTTGGCCATAGGAAGATGTACACAATCCCTGAGTACAACCTTTACACATTGGTGCATATCTTTTGATAATCACATACATTTCACTGCAAGTAGAAATAACACTTCCAGACACAGCCCCCCAGCCATAAAATCTGTTATGAACTCAACTCTCACCTAACAATACACATCAAAGCTTTTTCCATCCAAAACTGGCCTTTTTTAATGAGGAATGGACTGTAAAAAAATCTGTCTAGGACTAACAATACATGAAAAAGAAATAAAGTTGGACAAAATCGAAAGAAAGCTGCCTGCTTAAATATATATAGAATTGATCTATGTCACTCTGATCAAGCTGTTGAATAAATTGGGGTCTACTGGGACTATCCAGAATTTTTCTTATGTCTTTCTTTTTTTTTTTTAAACATGTAATCTCTCTGAAACCCTTTTTTCATTACAGGAAAAGCCTCCAAAGGTCCAGCTGTAACTGCTGCAACATTGTATTCATGTTCATTAGAAAAACAAATTCGCAACAGATCATCTTAAGAGTAATAATAAAAGGCTGACAAACGAAAACCACATGTGGGTGGGGGGAAAAGAGCCCAGCAGTGGGGGGAAGCAGTCTCCAAACCAGGCTCTGCTGGACACAGATCCCAATGGATCACACTCCTGTCGGCGTGGAGCTGCAGCTCCAACACTTGCTTCTCCACACAAGTGGTATCTGGTCAGAACAATCCAACACGAGATGGTTTCCCAGGTTTAAAGCAAGAGAAGGCAACTGGATTTTCAGATTTCACACATCCAGGCCAGATTCCTGCTGGTTTCACTTGGGAAAGCTGCCACGAGCCTGGGCAGGTAAGGGTCCAACGTGCTGGCAAAGTCCCCAGCTCCACCAGCTGGGAACAGGAGCAGCCCACAGCAGGAGCTGATATGCCAGGAAAGCCCTTATGGCTCCACACAGCTCCTACCATGGAGCACAGGCCTGGTCTCATCAGCAGTTTCCAGGCACCACGGGAAAGAGCCTGCACTGCTCTGTTGCACAACCTCAGCTGAGCCAGAGAGATCCAAGGGGAGCTGGTGGCTCCTTGCCCTGACGTCAGGTCACCTGTCCGGCCCCTGAGGCTCCAACACTTCCAGAGGTATTCCTAGACCCGGGAAAAGGCAATCAGGAAGCCTGTGGCCACAGACACCAGCCTGGGCAGGATTTAGGAGCTGACTCATGGCTAATGGGCAATGATAAACTATTGTACTGGTTGTTCACTTGTGCCCAGACCAGATGACTAAGGAATTTAGGTGCCTATAGAGATTAACAGTCTAAATAACTTTTGCCGTCTGACCCTTAAACATCTGCATAAACAGACTTTCTCCTCTGTGTTCCACAAAAGATGTCCATGCACTCCTCGCTAATGAAATACAATTATTTTGCAGGCAATCCAACTACAAATATTAAATCCTGTAACTGACCCACATGAAAAATAAATCCTCGGTCAGGTGACGTAATGCAAACGAGCAATCCAGGCCCATCCAATAAAGGGGGTTTAACTCATTCCATTTTATAGATGATGAAGGAAAAAGAAAACATCTTTCATAAAATGGTTTGTACTCCTGCTCCCCAGGGGTTCTTGGAGCTGCACACAGCAGTATCCTGGTCTCTATATATGCAGCAGGAGGGTTTCGCCCCTCTCTGCCCCACTCCTGTGTGCAGGCAGGGCTCAGTGACACACAGCAATTCCAAAAGCTGCAGGATCCGTGCCACCACAGAGATGAAACAGCATCTCTAACGCTTTTTGCCACATGGCTGCTGCAAGCTCCTATTTTATCCCAAAATGCTGCATCCTGCTTTAGTGAGTGTCATTTGCTGCACTTAACCTGCATTACAGAAAAACCTAAAGCAAGTTCTGGAACAGAACCCAACCTCCTGACTCCACATTCATAATTCCACGCTTATGCTACTGCATGAAGTAATAAAATATCCCCTATTTTCTTGCCTCTCCAGCACTGGTTGTGGCACATGAGCCAGCCCCTCGTCCCTCCCCACAGCCCTACAACCACTGCTAAGTCACGGAGGCATTGCTACAGCCATTTCTGTTCTCCCCAGAAACACGGAGAAAAAAAAACCGCTAAAGGATAAGAACAATTCTTTAGAAATCACATCCCGCTGCCATCACCCACCTTCCCAGCCCTTTATCCCATTCCATTTTCACTCCTGTCTCTCTCCCCAGAGCCTTCTGAGCACATGCAAGTCCTTCCTCCAGCGGAGTTTTCCTGCAATGGCCTGAGGAGTCACAGCCTCCTCTGACATTTTCACACGGCTGCTATCTCCCAGAATAAATTCCTCTCCGCGCCCTGCCTCTCTAACCCCGGCTCCGGGGAGCATTGTTCCCCAAGATGCCTGTCAGCACGATGCCGGGCTGCGGGAATTCCAGCCCTTTTCCCGAACTGTTCAATAAGCAGGTTTCATAATGCTGGTATCCTGTCAATAAAGGTCGAAGGATGAGCCGAACGCTCCGGATCTTGACAGTTTGTGTTTATTCCCTCTCCCTGCAATCCTGATCTTGAACATTTAGCGTTTATACCTACGGACAATGCGGAGCACAACGTAGAAACACACATCACTACTCACCTTTAAACAACAATTTCACTCACGATTAAGACATCAACATCACAAATTCAACGCTCACTCTAGTTCTGTATCATCACTCCAAAAGGAAAAACATCAGCTACTGAATGAAACGCCAGCCCCGGTGCCATGAACAAGGGTTTTTCACAGCTGCTGCAGTCTCACAGTCTCTAGCACAAGTCTGCCATATTTTTTTTTTTGTTAAATCAGGCCTGTACCCACCTAACAGCCAGAGTCAGCCCCGAGACAACCGAACCAAGCCCACGCATTGTGCCGCTCACTGCGGGCACCGCGGCACCCGCGGCGGCGGGCGATGGCCGCGCCCGGACCGCAGCCCCGCAGCCGGAGCGCGGCGGGGTCAGCGCGGCGCTCCCGCACACAAAGCCCCGCAGCGGGCCCGGCTGACAGCGCGCCGCGACCCCCGCGCCGCCCCCCGCGCACCGCCCCGACCAAAAAAAATAAAGAAGGA